>JAMPIV010023041.1:0-437500 GCA_024509875.1 Oreohelix idahoensis | reverse complement strand
ATTGATAAAAAGTACTGGGGGGCAAGAAGTTGCACAGAGACATGGTGGCCTACGCCACCCACCTTGTATGGTACTTGATGAAGAAAAAGAAGAAGGCAAAGAAGAAGAAGTATATCTTCATAGGTGAGTGTATATTTCTATTTGTGAGTGATCTGTGTACGAGTGTGCTTTATTGAATGAGTGCGTTATATGCATATGTACGTGAGAGAATGTGTGCGTGTGTGTTGATATACAACCCTTTCATCCATTCCATCTTCGTCACTCCTCGGCTGGCTCATTACTTATCTTTTCTCTAGCAATCCTGGTTACAAGCACCGCGCTCACGCGCTGAAAATGTTCAGCACGTGCGCTTTGTTTTTTTTTTCTAGGTAAGGTCTGCTGTAGATTCTCACATCTCTCTACCGACCCTCACTAAATCCCCAGTACAGATGCATCTTTCTGACATTCTCATAACCTTCAATATCGTGGGGTCTACAAATCATACTGAATACCTTTCTTACCCCTTTAATTAAATTTAAGGCTACACCACGAAAAGAAAAACAACAAATAAACAAAGCAAACAAACGATCAGTTGACTTAAGTTAATGCCAGGGCTGTGGAGTCTGAGTTGGGGGCATGGAATCGGCCGTTTTGTTTTAGTGAAATCGGAGGCCGTAAAAATGACAAGACTCCGAATTTTATGCCAAATGACTAGTATAAAACTGTAGTCGGAGTTGAGAGTTGAGAGTTGAGGTCAGACTTCTACAATTTCAGGAGTACTAGTCGGAAAATGTGTTGGATGACTCGACAATTCTGGTTTATGCATTGTAAGTTACATCTACCCCTGGTTAAGTACTGGAAAAGTATTAAACAGGATTATCCTCGAGAGATTAAAAGAGTCCATACACAAGGAACTAAGAGATGAACAAGCAGGTTTTCGACAAAACAGATCCTGTACAGACCAGATAGCCACTTTGAGAATAGTACTTGTAGTTGAACAGAGTCTGGAATGGAATTCACCACTATACATCGGATTTGTGGACTACGAAAAGGCATTTGACAGTGTGGACAGAGAATCACTGTGGAAATTGATGAGGCATTATGGAGTTCCCCTGAAGATCATTAATTTAATAAAGAATACATATGAAGACATGACATGCAGAGTTTTTCAAGAAGGACAACTTACAGAACCGTTTGGGATAAGAACAGGAGTGCGACAGGGATGCCTCTTGTCTCCGTTTCTTTTCTTACTAGCAATAGACTGGGTTATGAGAACATCGACAACACACAACAGAAATGGAATCCAGTGGACTCTAACTAAGCAGTTGGATGATCTGGATTTTGCTGATGACTTGGCTCTTCTGTCCCATAACCGTAATCAGATGCAGGACAAATTGAAAACACGCGATGAGAAGTCACAGCAATTGGGTGTGAAAATACACAGGGAAAAGACAAAGATAATGAGAATAAATGCAGGTAATGATAACAGGGTTGAACTTTAAGAAGCACCAATACAAGATGTAGAATCGTACACATATCTTGGCAGCAACATAGACAAAGTTGGTGGGACAGACAGTAATATCAAAATAAGAATACAAAAAGCAAGAGGAGCTTTCATTACATTGGGAAATATATGGAGATCAAGAGAAATCGGATCCAACACGAAAATAAGAATCTTCAACTCAAATGTGAAGTCAGTCCTATTGTATGGCTCTGAGACATGGAGAACAACAAAGACAACAACCAAAAAGCTACAGACTTTCATAAATGGGTGCTTGCGTAGAATAGAGGGATTAAAATGGTATGACAAGGTTACCAACGTGGAACTGATGACAAGAACTAGACAAGTGCCAGTGGAACAAGAGATGAGAAGACGACGATGGCGATGGATAGGACATACGCTGAGGAAACCTGTTGATAGCATTACAAGGCAGTCCTTGTTCTGGAATCCCCAGGGAAAGAAAGGCAAAGGTAGACCAAGAAGCACATGGAGAAGGGAGCTGGAAACAGAGGTGAAAATGATGAGGAGAACGTGAAAAGAACTTGAGATGATGGCACGTGACAGGAGGACTTGGTATGTGTTTGTTGAAGGCCTATGCTCCTTTGGGAGAGGAGGGTTATGAATGAATATGAATGAATGGTTAAGTACTGAACTGGAACAACCAAGTAACAGAAAAAAAACTTTTAAGGACCACTTCTATTATTGTTAAATATATATATATATTGAAAAATAAAATGGTATTGAATCAGTTTTACAAATTAACAGTCCAAAGAAAACACGGGACGTTTCGGGTATCACCCTTCGTCAGCCACAGTTACAAACGGGCAACAAGGACAAGAAATATAAACAGGTTAAAGAAAAATAAAAATATGAAATTAGAGAAGTGCACAAAATACAGTATTCACGAAACGAAAACAGGGTAGCAGCAATGATTGTATTTACTATTTTTTTTACTACTAGTGTAAAAGCCCGTCGTAAGACGGGAATTAAATTCAAAAGCACCAATACCTAACGGCAACAAAAGTATTTTCAAAAAGCCACTGTGCGTCACCGCAGCACACGAACTACATAGCAGCAGCGAGGATCCCAATGTGTGTATACGTGATCACACATTCTATAAATATTTTTGTGCACACCGTCATTTGCGCATTCTTCATTGGTAAGTGTTACTATTTTTGGGAGAGTACATATAAGGGAAACAATACAATTAATGTCTAACTTTCAACCAAAGTTGCTTCCCTTAGCGTTATGTACTGACAGAAAAAGCTGGGATATTATATATAGGATTATTGTTACCAAGTGCACTTATAAAACAGACAACAGAAAGTAAAAGTTCCCATACATTCTATTGCACAGAACAAAATGTGAATGGTCAGTTTTCATTTATCAGTATTTCGTCATATTGTTGACAATAAATATAAATTTGTGAACTAAATGACAAATTACTGCTAACCATTGTAGCTGTTCTCGTGCAGCCTGCACTAGCAAGTCACATGCGTTTGCAGCTGTGGTTTCTGTGGCAACTTAATATTACATCATCAGGTTGCCAACCTAATACACAACCTCATATTAATATTAATCGCCTTGTACGCAGACCGGATTATCCATTAGGCTAAGTAGCCTGAAGCCTGGGGGACCGTGAGCTCTTGTGGGCTCGTGCATACTCTGTCATAATTTGCGCGCTCTCTTTTCCGCTCCGGCAGTATTGAACTACGTTTGTTGTGCGTACTGAATTAGGTGCATTATTCAATTGTTATCACCTTCTTTTTCTCTACTGTCATTGTTCACTTTTTACGCTTCGACGCATGATAGGGCCAGACAAGCGTATCGCCCATCCCTGAGAGATTAATTAAATCACTAAAACGTGTTAATACCACATTGGCTCCAGGTAAATGCGAGCATGAAGTGTTTGCTTAAGATTGCATAATTACTTCCGACTCGACAGCAGGGTTAGGTGATTATAGATAAACGCAATCTTGGAAGGCATTTGGAAGAATGATGTAAGGAAACTTACAATTTTGGTATAAATGTTGTCTCTAACAGTTGTTCTCAAAGGTACATACCTCGTACAATATTGGTATAAATGTTGTTTCTATCAGTTGTTCTCAAAGGTATATACAACATTGGTATGAATGTTGTATTTATCAGCTGTTCTTAAAGGTATATACAATATTGGTATAAATGCTGTATCTATCAGCTGTTCTTAACGTTATGTACAATATTGGTATAAATGTTGTATCTATCAGCTGTTCTTAAAGGTACACACAATATTTGTGTAAATGTCATATATATCAGTTGTTCTTAAAAATGCACAATATTGGTGTAAATGTCATAAATATCAGTTTTTCTTAAAGGTACACACAATTTTGGTGTAAATGTCATATATATCAGCTGTTCTTAAGTATATGCACTATATTGGTGTAAATGTCACATATATCAGCTGTTCTTAAAGGTAAACACTATACTGGTATAAATGTCACTGTTTTTGATGATGTACAAAATAAAAGAAATCAAGGATAGATGATACACTTAAAGAAAGAAAGAGAAAACAGCAGAAGCATGAGATGGCAGGAAAAAACATCACTATTTGATACATTCAGTGGATCCAAAAGCATCTGCTGACTGTATAGGCATATATTTTATCAACTGCCATCTTGTCATAGATGGTCGGCTCCAGTAGATTCCTCAACATCTTCTGTCTCTTGTCTTGATGGTACACTCTTTCCTGTCCATGTCTTGATGGTACGCTCTTTCCTGTCTCTTGTCTTGATGGTACACTCTTTCCTGTCTCTTGTCATGATGGTACACTCTTTCCTGTCTATGTCTTGATGGTACACTCTTTCCTGTCCATGTCTTGATGTTATCTTCCCGCTTACAGCACTGTCTTCCTCACGCACGTCTGTCTTCAGCTCTTCCTAGCATTATAATTGTCAGCAAAATGTTATGTTGCATGCGTTTGTTGAATGCCTATGCTTCTTAAGGAGCTAAAGGGTATTGATTGATTGATTGATTGAATGAAGGAGTTATGTCTTTTTAAATGACCAAACATTTTATCTAACTGACCTTGATCTCACTCATTATTTCTGTTTTAAGTGCTATTTTTTCTAGGTCATTATTAGAGAAGATGTTTTTTATATGACCAAAGTATTTTATCTATCTGACTTTGATCTCAATCATTACTTCAGTTTTCATTGCTAGCTTTTCTAGGACCTCATTATAAAATGTCTTTTTATCTGACCGAAATATTTTATCTACCTTACTTCGATCTCAATCATTGAAACCTTTTTTAGGACCTCATTATTTGATTTCTTCTGCTTATATACACATTAACGATGGGAAAACACACGTGCTCTTTCCTCCTCATCATTCAGCTAAGACAATCACAATTCACTCCCCAATCCCTGATGGAAAACCCCCCAAAAACCAGCTCCAATACTATGAGAGATAATCGGCCAAGATTGGGGGGCCAAAAATGTTTACAATCCCACATATCAAGAAACATACTCGATGTTATCACTACGGTGGCAATTCCCGACGAGTGCTTAGTCCCGGCTGTCAAACAGGTGGGCCGCTTAAATTGTGTACAGTATCTTCCGTGAGGTGGAAGTTTCCACTGGCTACATAAATATATCTTAATGTCTTTTCGTTGTAGAAATTACTTCTAGTTTTCAGAGGCAGGACCAAACAAACAGCATCGTCGGTGCAGGGAGGTATGGCATGCAGACCTCACGTGTTGCACATAAAAAACGGAGATTAAGGAATGGAGACGAGTAGTGAAAATAGAAAGTAATGAAAACAAATACGTTTATGGGTGGTAGATAATTGGAGCATTGTTTATGTAATTAAAAATAGATACATTTGATGAAAATTAATACTAAAACAATGTACATAAATTTGAACTACAAAATGGCGGAATTGAAGATACACATGAGAAATATTAAACAATTTTTCTGCAAAAATACTTTTAAGAAGGTTTTTCCATTGTAGATAATGCCGTAAGGGAGGGAATTGTTAGACTTCACTATAAATAAATGTGTAAATAAATAAATATACGTAATTAACAGGCACTCGTTGGACAGAAATGAAGACACAAACTTTATAAGGTGATGTGACAGGTTCCCTTCGTCGATGCCTTTGCCTTCCATAACTCAAAAGCCGAGTCTGGTAGTACCTATTCAGCTGGGTGCTTTGAGAAGTAACCACTCTGTCAATCGAACTTATCTGAAGAGCAAATTCCTAGAAATGCTAAGAGAAAGAAGAAAGCAGACGACATAGGCGAAGGTGATGGTAGATAATGAGCAGAGGAATGAAAGACCAGTAATAAACTTTTCGCACGAAAGAAAGAAAAAAAGACAGAAAGAAAAAATGCATAAAAAGATGTACTTTGACTTTTGTTTTTGTTTTTAAATGGCATATCATACTGTCGAGCACGCGATAGGCTAAGCAGTTCGAGAGCTTTCCTGTTGCGGCAACGAGCTCCGGGATCGAAATCTGGTAGCATTACGCTCCTGTCTACCCAACATTATATGGGTACCTGACTCTGCATTGAGGAATGGAACTGGTCACCCCAGTACATAATAAAGCTAGTTCTAGTATGGTGCAGTATCTAACTCTTCACTCCTCCACGGTAGTTTTTGCAAAGGACTACCTTTGCCTTTTACAATACTGTCATCTCTGGACATCTGGATATTTTTAATGGTACGAAATGCGGGTATATTCTAAATAGTACGAAATGCGAACAAGGAGAAAGTTAAACTAGCAGCAAAGTCCTATAATCTCTGCCATGATATAGATCAATTACCTTCATCATCAAATCACGTTTTACAACATCATACTGTTTCCTTTCGCGATACCGGAAGCAAAGTTCAAAAGTGAGTCAGATGTGCAATATGCAGCCCTGCTATTGGTCTCATCCTAAACACCAACTGTTCCTCAAACAATTTAAACCAATTATGTGGTGCCATCCAGATGTTAACAGCTGTCAATCATCCCTCAGGCGTTGACATACGTTAATGTTAACAAGCTTCAATCAAGCAACGAGAGTTGACCCCGAGGCATTGCACGTGACCTAGTGACATTTTCTCTCCTGGACGTTGATAGCTGTGATGTAAAAGATATGAGCTTGATATCATACTTCTGGCACAGCCACAGTATTTCAAAAACAGAAAGCTCAGACGAATCTTCGGGTGGGTTAAAGCGATAAATACCAATGAATGTAAAGCAGACATAAATAAGTAAGTACATCAAGAGTTCATTCAGCAACTTGACTTTTCAGTATTCTTAAAAAGATAATAGAGATTGTTAGGGCACATAGTAACAATTGGAGCTGAGATAGAGACAGAGAGAGAGAGATAGCTAGAGAGAGAGATGGAGAGAGAGATAAAGGCCGTAGTAGAATAAGCTCTCCCCAGTGATGTCCATGAGGAGATAAAGAAAGAATAAGTTTACTGCTACCTCCGGCATGTCGTAAACGGCTGTGCAGTGGTCTGGCATCCTTATTATGTGAAACTAATTGCTAAATAAACATCATAACTGCAAGAGCACATACATGTTTTGACGCAGGTTTTCTGTAAGAGGACCGGTAACATTGTTGGTTCAATGCTCCATCAGGAGCCAGAAGGGAACAGAAGGAGAAGAAACTTCGCATACAACCAAGAACCCCGGTGGGGTTGCCGGGCGGCTTTGAGGGGCCAAATGGAGCATATAGCTAATGCTGTAAAAGGTGACTAATATGAGATCGTGATTGGGGATGGCAACCTCACCATGTAAAATATTGCGACAGAAACCATCAGTTCAAGAGTTTGTACTTTGGCTTGGGCTTCCTGCAACGGAGTCATCTGTAATCTCTTGTTCCACTGGCATTTGTCTGGTTCTTGTCATCTGTTCCACATTTGTGACTTTGTCATGCCATTTCAATCCTTCTAATAAATACAAGCACCCATTTATGAAAGTCTGTAGCTTCATGGTTGTTCTTTTTGTTGTTCGTCATGTTTCAGAGCCATACAGTAAAGCCTGACTAGACATTTCAGTTCAAGATTCTTCACTTTTGGTACACTTGATTTCTTGTGATTCCAGTCTATTTCCCCAAAATGAGCGTCCAATTGATAGAGTGGTTAGAGGACTGGTCTCTCGTGGCAAAGGTGACGGGTTAGAATCATGGTACCGACACGTTCCAGTCTACCTAGCTGTAAATGCTTTAGCCACTGTTGGTTCCCACACATGCCTTGGACTGTACATCTCTACAACAGTCAAGTCTGGTGGCTTTAACACGTCTTATGCATTAAGGCTGAGGTATTTACAAAGCTTGTCAAGCGTATTCAAGACTCGTCTGATGTTGATGCCTAGTTTTGACTGCTGACTACTTGAACCACAAACTGAAAGTAGACAAAAGTCTCTGCTAAGTATTGGGTCACCTGACATAGTGATCAGGCGACCTCCGCTTTCATCCACTACTTCATCTTCCTCAGGAATTCTACCCTCCCAGAGCGTTTATTTTAACCCAAGTGAGTCACATGAAAGTGCTTTTGGACAGCGCAAGACGGCAATTGAAATTTATATATATATATATATATATATATATATATTTATATATATATATATATATATATATATATATATATATATATAATATATATATATATTATATATATATATATGTGGAGGTTTTGGGTGGATGGGTAGGTGGGTATGTAGGTAGGTAGGTAGGTAGCTAGGTTGGTTGATAGGTAAGTTACTTAGGCAGGCAGGAAGGCTGGCAGGCAGACAGACAGACAGATAGACAGACAGGCAGATTAGATAGATAGATAGATAGATAGATAGATAGATAGATAGATAGATAGATAGATAGACAGACAGATAGATAGATAGATAGATAGATAGATAGATAGATAGATAGATAGATAGATAGATAGATAGATAGATAGATAGATAGATAGATAGATAGATAGGTAGATAGATAGATAGATAGATAGATAGATAGATAGATAGATAGATAGATAGATAGATAGATAGATAGATAGAACGAACGAACGAACGAACGAACGAACTTTATTTTCAAAGGGTTGAGAATTGGGCACGCAGGCCCGTCTGACATTCTGCCCTTCCTTTCTCTCACCTTTCATACTGAATTCATTTATTCTCATATGCATTTTACATATCAAATTCAAGGAATTCAACGTTGTAAAGTAAAATAATAATATAGCACACTCATATTAACATTAATTACTTATAAGCATGACATAACATATGTTGAAAAGTACAAACATTATCAGAGATAGATAGATAGATAGATAGATAGATAGATAGATAGATAGATAGATAGATAGATAGATAGATAGATAGATAGATAGATAATTAGATAGATAGATAGATAGATAGATAGATAGATAGATAGATAGATAGATAGATAGATAGATAGATAGATAGATAGATAGATAGAACGAACGAACGAACGAACTTTATTGATAGATAGATAGATAGATAGATAGATAGATAGATAGATAGATAGATAGATAGATAGATAGATAGATAGATAGATAGATAGATAGATAGATAGATAGATAGATAGATAGATAGATAGATAGATGCCGTAGAAAAAACACCTCACTGAATTAGAATCGTAACTTTCCCGAGTTTTTGGCAGAACAACAATTCACATAAATTCCACACCTCAAGCCAAATTGATCCAGACATGAATTACAACGGAACAACATGTTCTCAAAAAACTACCTAAATTGCAAGCCATGTGTATCTATACTCTATTCCACTGGTCACATTATAGACATAAGGAAATTTATCCTTCCTTCCTTCTGAAGTCTCTAATTCCGAAAAAAAAAATAAAAAAAAAAGCAAACTAAAAATTAGGAGACGTGAGTGCAAGGAAAATAATAATAGGTGAAAGTGATGAAGGCTTTCAAAAATCCATCACAACAGCTTCGTTCCCCCTGAGCTGTCACATTGATAATTACCCCAGCTCCCCCAAGTAAATTACAAGCAAACTGCCCTGTCAGTTTACTTAGCAAAAAATGTCAAAATACTACGGGGAAAACACGAAAAATAAATGTGTGCGGCAGCTCGAATGAGGAAATCACGAAGCCGGGAAAAACGACGGGGAAAAAAAATCGACCTGAGAGTGAGGACCAAGGAAAATAGACGGTAATTCGAGGTTCAATATTTTGGTAATAGAAAACCCATCTTCCATAAAACGTCACTAGGTTTTCTCGGCTGCTTCCTTACTTTTGAAATATTTCAACTGTTGTTGGAGGTAGATTGGTGTTGGCCTGGGAGATAGAGCAAAAATGAAAATAGATGACAGAAAGGATCTAAATTTCCAGAGTTGCATGACAGCTAGAGAGGAAAAAGTGTTTTTGTGTGGAGGTTAACTGGCAGCCATATATTGCTTATGAATAATGTGTTAATGGCTTGTGTGATGCCATGACTGCTGACTTGTGTTATTTGTGCCTTCTCAGGGTAAGAGCGTACACAAATATGAAGATATTGTATTGATTAAGAATCGAAGAAAAATAAGTACATTTAAGAAGAAGATGGAAACATTCACTACCCTCGTCATAGAGTAACGTTTTTGGGGTGCTAATTGGGTGGTCATGTCCTTTCATGATTGACTTTCGCAGCATGGCTATGGTTGGTCCTTGGCTCGATTCCCTGGTGAGCCTATCACACTTCTCTTACTTTGTATGTGCCTGGTGTCCTCCTTCTGTCTGTCTGTCTTTCTTTCCTTCTTTCCTTCTCTTTCTTTCTTTCTTTCTTTTCTTTCTGTCTGTCTTTATTTATGTCTGTCTTTCTTTATTTTTTTCTTTCTTTCTGTCTTTATACATTTATCTCTCTCTTTCTTTCTTTTTCTCTTTCTTTCTTTCTTTCTTTCTTGCATTCTTTCTTTCTGCTTTTATTTATTTATCTCTCTCTGTGTCTTTCTTTCTTTATTGCTTTCTTTCTTTCTGTCTTTCTTTCTGTCTTTATTTATGTCCTCCTTCTTTCTTTCTTGCATTCTTTCTTTCTGTCTTTATTTATTTATCTCTTTCTTTCTTTCTTTCTTGCATTCGTTCTGTCTGTCTTTTATTCATTTCTCTCTCTCTCTTTCTTTCTTTCTGTCTTTATTTCTCTCTTTATTTATTTCCTTCTGTCTTTCTTTCTCTCTGTCTATCTTTCTTGCTTTCTTTCTTTCATTCTTTCTTTCTTTATTTCTTTCTTTCAAAGTCCTGCTATTTACTCATTTCTCTATATTACTTACAATAGACTTCACGACAAGGGTAAGATCATGAGGTAGATGGACAGACAACATCAAATAAGTCCAACAACACGAGATCACAGCAGCCACTGCGACACACTGGGATCAAGAACTCAAACTGCAGCTCCCCACTACACTTCAAGGCAACATTGGACTGAACATCTACGTAAAGTAAGTACGTATTTACAGAAGAAAAACGAGTCCTCAAAAATAATTCTCCAGACCTAAAGGTCTTTTATATTTGGACATGCGCCCTAATATAACCGACTAGGTTGAACGGGACGCGCCTCGCCAAAACGAGGCAAAAGTGTATTTAAAAAAAAAAAAAAAAAGAGTCCTCAAAAGTTGGACAAGCGACCGCTCTGAGCTGTGTCGACTTTCAAATAATTGTTTATTCAGTCATTAGAAGTATGAAAGCAAACGTATGAGCAAGACTATTTAATACTTATCTATCTATCTATCTATCTATCTATCTATCTATCTATCTATCTATCTATCTATCTATCTATCTATCTATCTATCTATCTATCTATCTATCTATCTATCTATCTAATCTATCTATCTATCTATCTATCTATCTATCTATCTATCTATCTATCTATCTATCTATCTATCTATCTATCTATCTATCTATCTATCTATCTATCAAATCTATCTATCTATCTATCTATCTATCTATCTATCTATCTATCTATCTATCTATCTATCTATCTATCTATCTATCTATCTATCTATCTATCTATCTATCTATCTATCTATCTATCTATCTAATCTATCTATCTATCTATCTATCTATCTATCTATCTATCTATCTATCTATCTATCTATCTATCTATCTATCTATCTATCTATCTATCTATCTATCTATCTATCTATCTATCTATCTATCTATCTATCTATCTATCTATCTATCTATCTATCTATCTATCTATCTATCTATCTATCTATCTATCTATCTATCTATCTATCTATTATCTATCTATCTAATCTATCTATCTATCTATCTATCTATCTATCTATCTATCTATCTATCTATCTATCTATCTATCTATCTATCTATCTATCTATCTATCATATCTATCTATCTATCTATCTATCTATCTATCTATCTATCTATCTATCTATCTATCTATCTATCTATCTATCTATCTATCTATATATATATATATATATATATATAGAGAGAGAGAGAGAGAGACAGAGAGAGAGAGAGTCATTACTTATAAGAGGGCATTCGTTGGATTACACCAACTGGGGGCTTAACGGGCCAGAACCATTGCTTAAATCCTTCACAAAAGGCAACGGACCAGATATAATGCGATAACAATTGTTCAGCCCAATGCAACATTGTTCGTGACTTCTGGAAATATCTTGTGAAAGCTCCCTTAATGTAGAAGTGTCATTAATCTTTTATCTACATGTCTGCCAAGAGTAATCTTGCGCGCAGGTAAATACTTTGGAAGCCAATATTAGATACTCTTGAGTTTTGGTCTCTATTGGACCACTACTGCAAAGCTGGGGAGGCCAGTCCGTGACAAAAGCTAGATAGATAGATAGATAGATAGATAGATAGATAGATAGATAGATAGATAGATAGATAGATAGATAGATAGATAGATAGATAGATAGATAGATAGATAGATAGATAGATAGATAGATAGATAGATAGATATGCCTAACTCCTTGATATCTATTCGATAGTCCTAAGTTATAACACTTGTGTGAAAGCTTCAAGCGATACGCTGGACTGCAAGGTCATTACATTTCCTGTTCCAAAAATTGCATAGCACTGTCCCTTCTCGGCCCAGCAACAATGGTCGGCATGACGACAGGGCAGGTCAAGCATCTCCCTCTTAGCTTTCATTCATTGACATTTCTCAAACACCACATTCGCATACTTGTATTCCAAATATGGTCATCGATGACAAGTAATCTCTGGCCAAAGGATAACAATTCTCGAGGACAGAATGAGGCAAATACTGGTTAAAAAGTAAACCATGAGTTGAGAGAAAGAGAGAGAGAGAGAGAAAAAAAAAGAGAAAGAAAGAGTGAAATATAATAAAGTGCAATGATAAGGTTGAAATGTTGAAATTAGAGAAGAGACAATAATTATTATCAATTAATAAGAAAGGTGGAGGCATGTACCACCATTTTTTGTTTTTAGGAGAAAATGGTATAGACTGGACGATTGGGAGAAGAGACAAAGAGTTTTGAAAAACAACCTGGGTTTGCTCATTCATGTCCTTAAGTTTGTCATTGGATTTCGAGGCCGGAAGAGCTGGGGGCGTAACCATGGTGCATTAGGAACAATGTAGATCGCTGTGTTTCTGTTGATATACAAGCAAATGGCGCATTGTGTCTGCCAATATTTGGCCGCAAAGCGCGCGCCACGTCGACCGCTTGGTGGAGCCACTGTCAACATTTAGCCATAGGCAACTGGCCTGCAACCAATCTCCAACATTTTGCAAAATGCAAAAGCAAAGAAATTTTGCGTCCTGGAGGTGTGAATGATTTCCGCTGTTGTAGTTGGTGCTTGTTTGGTTGTGGATCTGCGTTGGCCGAGTCCTAGCATGCATTTCTTTTCCACACAGGAAGCATACGCCGATTGGGCAAACACAAGAAAAACGGAAACGAAAAAAAAATATTCAAAAGTACTCGATCCGCCTTAAAAGTGTGTCGATGATATTGGGCGACTTGCCAGGCTTTGATCTCACTTTCTGGTGGAGACAGTTGATGAGCAGAAGGTTCTGGGTGTGGCCATGTGTAAATGTGCAAAATACCGCCATGAAAAAAAAAAACTACAAACATTGTTTTTTTTTGGTCATTTAAAAAAAAAAAATTGCGTCGTTTTGGCGAGGCGTGTCCCATTCAACCTAGTTGGTTATATTAGGGCGCGTGTCCAAATATAAAAGACCCTTAGGTCTGGATTTCCAATTATCTTTGGTCATGTAATCATCATCATCACTTTCCATTACACTCCTTCTAAAGCATGGAGCCACCTCTGTAGCTGGTCCCCTTGCTTGAAGCCTGCACCAAACACTCACATACTCTTACAGCAATGCTTTCTGAAGCAATTCTTTTCACATGAAGAGGTCGCCAGTCACATGCATGATCATCATCATCATCATGCATGTAGTAAAGTGAATCCGTAAGATAACATGCCCAAATTCCCCGCTTAAAACGTACTAGCTATCGTAATTTTAAATCTATAAATAACTACAGTATTTGAAATTTGTCTGAGGGTCCAGTCAAATTTACCGCCAACATTTAACTAAGAGTATTTGAATTTTTCTAAGAAAACAAGTTAAAAGTTACCACCCCCCCCCCCCCTCTCACACACCCATCCCAATATTTATCGAAGGACGTAGTAAAATTTAACAACCAATCAAATCGTTACCTCTTTTTTTGTAAGAACAAGAAAATTTTGGTTGAAGTGGAAATAATGCCTATTTTGGGTTTTTGACCGAACTTAGAGAATTTATTTCTCAATAACTAAAAATAATTAAAATAAAAGGGATATCTCAAATTATAGCGCTGATATTGCTTAACATATACACATAGAGATTCCCTCATAGAAAAACTATCTTAACTTAGAAAAATTTAATTTAGTAATATTTTCACATCAGGTTAAGATCAAATTTAATTACAAAAAAATTAACCCCGTTTGAATGCAAAGGAATAACTAAAGGAAAACTATATAGAACGATAGAGAATAATTGGCCGTTTAATTATCACTTTTGATAATTAAAATCGGTTTACAAATAACTACGATATAAAATAAACAAATTCGGTCAGATTAGACATACACGCTTAAAACTGCTCAAATTCTATAGCCTAGGAAATAGTTAACTTTTTTTGACTCGTCATCTGATTGGTTGGGTGTAGTGTGATAAAAATTAACAACTTCTTGTAAAGTCCGCCATTGACGACAAAGCTTCCATACCAAGCTGACATTATTGAAAGAAACAGAGGGACAAGGCTTTGCCGTCTGCACTGCAAGATTAGTGCTATAGCCCTTTACTGTCGGGTCGCTTGTGTGTGTGAATATTTTTTATTTGAGGGTTGTATTACAAAGTACCTCGTTGCTGCAGTAGCCTGAAAGGAAGAACATGTTGGAGTGAGTGCTCATGCTACAATTTGAAGCTAGCTCCTTTTCTTCAGTCAGGAGTCACAACGTTGGTGTACAGGCCTAAGATTGACAAAACAGCTGCAATAACCCTTTCACAGATAAGTCCTTTATACAGGCACTGGTACCTCATCCTAAAACATAATTTCACCAATAAAAGTGTACCACCTGGGAGTGATGAAAATAACAGACCTTACAGTATAGAATTAGTGATAATATCAAGAACTGTGGGTATATTCATTCCAGTGACTTTTTGTTGTACACAAATGGACAGAGTTTCCAAAAATATTTATTTTAGCATGTGAATAACCTTCTCTTGAGTTTGAGAATTCCTGTTCCAACAAGATTGAGGTACAGGATTATTAAATTATACATATATCTATTTTCAGACAGTCTTGCTTAATTCTATTAAAGTTAAAGTTCCGTTTTGAAATTCTTAACTGTTATAATATATTACCCTAGACACTTTGCCAAATAACAACACACAGTTAACTTACTCTTGGTGAGATCTCAAGAGGTAGCAGATAGGGACCCAGAGAACTTCATCATCATCATTCCTTACTCTGGGAACTTACATAGCTGGACTTCACCTTGATTGTCTATACACCCTTGCTCTTTTCAGAGAAGAGGGTATTTCTTATAAGACCAGTCTCTTATCTGGCACTATCCTGGTATCCTCTGATACATATATTTGTCCAGGATATCATATAATTACTAACATCTAAACCTCTTATCACAATGCAGCATGTCCTTTGCAGAACGTCGCTCTCATCACAGCCCGCATGAAAGACTCTCCATCTCTAGCCAGCCTTCCCGCCTCCTCCATTGTCGTATTCAAGGTGTTTTCAATGTCCTGTGTCCACCGTCGTCTTGGTCGGCCCCTGCCTCGCCTTCCAGGTACCATACCCTCCATCACTGCTCTTTCTAAACCACTATGACGTTTAATGTTGCCAAAGTATTTCAGTTTCCGGGACATGCACAAACTCATGTTAATCGCCATGTACGACATGCCTAAATATGGAACTACACGGGACTAGCCAGAGAATAACAGTATCATTTTTCAAGTCATTATATCAAGCGGTATAATGAAGAACGTGACGATGGATAGGACGCACATTGAGCAAACCAGTTGATAGCATTACAAGGCAGTTCTTGTTCTGTAATCTCCAGAGTAAGAGAGATAGAGGGAGATCGAAGAACACACGGAGAAGAGAACTGGAGATAGAAATGATATATAAGTAGAATGGACATTCAAAGAGTGGATGGTACAGGACAGGAGCACTTGGCATGACTTTGTGACAGTCCTGTAAGAAATGCATTTATGAATAACACGCGACCAGGTGTAATTACGCGCAACGTAAATACACGTACATCTCGCTTTATTGCGCTACGCTTTATTGCGCTTCGCAGATATTGCGCTTTTTTTCAAATTATTTATGTTTATTTATTAGAACGTGCCTTCTTCTTCAGATAGATTTTGGCTATGAAGATGATGAAGATTAGCATTTTTTTTTTAGCAATAAAGTATTTTTAATTTTACAGTACATTTTTTTATTAAGAAGCTAGCGCTAATGCGCACTTAATAGATATAGTGTAAACATGATTTTAGGCTTTTATATGCACTGGGAAGCCCAAAAAAAAATGGGTACGACCCGCTTTATTGCGATATTCGCTTTATAGCGGTGGTCTGGGACAGAACCTCAAATATCTCCGAGGTATGCCTGTAAATATTCACGCATCTGTCATTTAAAATTGAAAAATAATAAAAGTAGTCCAGAGGGAAAGCCTTCAGAGAGCTCAGATGTGGCCTGGGATATGTCACAATGCAAGGTCGCCTCAGTGTTTGGGAAGAGGGGTAAAAAGGTAAGGATCATGTCATACTTGGCCGAAATGTAGAGAATGACTGAGCAATAATGAACTCTCTAATCCAGTGGTTCCCCAAACGGTGTGGTGCGCCACACTGGTGCAGGTGTTGCCGGAAGATTCAAAGACAATCAAGGATTTAGAGAGATTTTTTTAAAATTCATACGCTAAAAAGAAATATGAAGGTCATTTTCTAATTTATTTTGTTACCTGTGATATAATATGGGAAATATGTATGTTAGAACCCATAGAAGTTTCCACAATTTTATTGAATAATATAATTTATTTTATATCAAATAGATACAGCTCTCCACGCCATATTGTTGTGTTGTGAGCAGTGATTTTCAGCTCTGACATATATCAAAGACCAGACAAGAGAAAGGCTTCTTTGTGTTGATGAGAAGATGAAAGTGTCTAAAATAAGACCTAATATAAATGAGAAAACCCCACAAAAACAAGCTCACACCTCTCATTGAATTTGTATATTCTGTTAATGAATCATTTGTTTATGTTGCTGTATATTGTTTTATATTTTCTGGATGTCTCATGATCATTTTATAAAGTAGTTGTGTTCTATGTTATGAAAAAAGAACAGCTAAGAATTTTTGAAGGTATTTCTGATCAATAAAAATTTCGGCCTGGCACGAACACATTTTCATTCCGAAAGAGGGGTCCAGAGAAAACAAAAATTTAAGAACCACTGCTTTAATCAGTCACTTAGTTCTTTTATCACACAGTTAATACCACATTTGCTCCCACTCCCCCCCCCCCTACTACCATTTATACACCAGCTACCATTACTCAAATGTATAATTACACACGGTGTTTGATGGTGTGTGTATTTGATCCGTATAAACAACAATGCCAGATAACGAGAAGCACAGCGTAGGCCCAAACGCATATCGTAAAATTGTTCATCCTGGAAGGATTATGTTTTGGGCTAGCAATCTCATCATGCGATATAATGTGATACGTAAAACAACATTGCAAGAGTACATAAAGTGCTTCAATGCAAGTTTCCTTTAATGGGCCAAAGAAATTAGTGGCCCAGGGCCGTCTTAATAGCATTGTAGGCCCTGGGCAAAGCAATGCTCTGGGCCCTACCAGCCCTACCCACTCACGGTAATAAAAATGTCTTATGAACAATATGGCAGCATCCCAGCATGGGGCCTCTAGAATCGCGGGGCCCCTGCCCATTGTGCCCATGCCTTAAGACGGCCCTGTAGTGGCCCCAAACTCCTGACGGAGCAAACAAACAAAGACAACAAAAGGGAACAGCATATTGATATGAAGGTAAGTGTAATGTAGTCTCGTTGCAAATACCGCCGTATAGGAGGGAAGTGTTAGAGACTCTACTATACTTGGTCTCAGCTTCATGAGGGGGAATGGCAAGTTTCCTTCCTCACTGCCTTTGCCTACCCTAACTTACGAGCAGAGTAAGGTACCCATTTACAGCTGTGTAGACTGGAGTGTTTACGCTACTTATTTTCGAACCAGGTAACTTTGCCTCGAGAAGAAAACTATGTAACCACTCTGCCACTCGAAGCTCGCCTACATGCAGATCGTAGATTTTCTGTTTCCTGGTGCTGGCAGTGCGCGAGTGGGAAAGTGCTGCGTGAATGAGTGGATAGTATTGTCAGGACTCTGACTGAAGGTACATGAAAGTACTTTAGTATAATATATTAGAAAGTGTCCGATTGACTGAGTGGTTAGAGCGCTGGTCTCTCGCGGCACGCGATACCGTCACACACCAGTCTACCCAGCTGTAAATCAACACCTGACTTTGAGTTAGGGAAGGAGAAGGAAAAGGCAGCGAGGAAGGGAACTGTTCCCTCCACCTCTATATGCTGGATCTAGTACGGTCAAGTCTCTAACACTTCACTCCCCTACGGCAGTATCTGCTATTGGACTACCTTTACCTGTTTTTGTTTTTTTAAAGATGAATCACCAAGGCAACGACTGCTGGAATTTGGCATCAAACTTAAGACCAGCAGGGCTGGACGTATGAGAGAACGCATCCGCCGTGTATACAACCAGTGCGCAACAGGAACAATTAGCATTCATACCCTTCGACATTTGCTGAGGGAAACTGAGCACCTATGGGTTTGCCCGGAGTGCAATGACGTCGATTCTGATTAACATTAACATTATATGTTTTTTTTCTATCAGAACTCGAGTTTTGATTAGTGTAACCAGAACTATCAGAACTGTGATGCAGTTAGTAATAACATAAATGTTGGGATATCTCGCTTTCACCAGTAATTATTTTTAGGGCATGGTTTTAAATACCAGTATGGGAAAACTTTACTCATCTAAAATGGTCTTCAGCTCTTAAGGGACGAGAGGCCACTGTTCAGGGCCGATTATCACAGGCGCTCGTGACTTCAGGCCAGTTTTCAGGGCTGATATATTTGAACTTAGTTTTTATTTTGATTTGTTCCACTTTTATATTTTATTTATCCTCATTCCATTTCCTTTACAACTTATGAATAACATTTGCATACTTAAGAAAATAAATAAATATTGAAAAGAACCGACCCAAAAACTACATAAAAATGCATTATCCGTCTGTTCCCTAACAACAATAGGTCTTCAATAAACTTCTGCTAAGTCTTCTTGTCTTGTGCCATCCGATAAATATATTTCCATATCTTCTTCATCCCGTTCGTGTTTATCTTAGTTCTCTTCTCCATGTGTTCTTTGGCGTTGCTCTGCCTCTCTTACTGTGACGAAATTATTGGGTCGATCTCTTCTCCTCTCCGGAAGTTGTCAGTTACATTTGGTGTGAGTATTGATTACGTGCCATTTACGTGGTCAGCACTTTTCTGTCAAGCAGATATTTGGTATTTTCAAGTCATCGTACACTCCCTTCGGTGATAACTCGCCATATTTGCTTTAAGCTTCACGGCTTTGCTAAGATTAGGCACAGGTAAAAACCCAGACGGGCCGGTCAGCGACCGAGCGTTGAGTTTACCTAAGGCGTGCCGGGCGCAAAAGTTATCCGTCTGCGGAAATATTACAGACACGCACTTGACCGTCGGAATGTCGTAATAAGCCTCCGGCGGAATTATTACGAAGATGTTACTTGAGATAAAAGTAATAAGTTATTTGTAAACATTGCAGAGAGTGAGAGTGATCAGAAGTTTTCATTCCATATTTGGAAGACATGACATTTGCATTATCTTCTTCTTCTTCCTCGTTCGCCCTGAAAAGGACGGTGGTTGCGTTTTGTCTGTTTTCGCCTAAGCTGTGATATCTGCACCTTTCGGTCGACACATCCGACTTCTGCACGGCATTTTTTATGGACCGGGTTATTTGCATTAACGCACAGCAATTTCCTAGTGGAAATATTTTGAATTACCCCACCAAAACATACAGTTTTTGAAACTATTGGCCGGCATTCAAGATGTAGGAATAACCACATTTCTGATGGGAGCCTGGTATAATAGTAAACAACACGTGCCAGGAAAGAAAGGGGCAATATAACCTGACACTTTAGCCAGTTTAGAAAACTGTGAAAATTCACCTCGCGCCAAGAAGACAACCAGACCTTGCAAGAGTTAAGAATAGTACTAGACTGGACCTTGTTGGCGCATATTGAGGACTTAGAGCCCAGGAAAACGCTACCATTTTAACACGGAAAACCGGAATCTGAGGAAACTGAAAGACACAGTTAAAAGTTGGAACTTATTGCTAAAATAACAACATCCCAGACCTGGTGTAAGAGGCATCGTCAAGCTGCCTTAAACTATTTCTCTGAGCCAGCAGTCTGTGAGCCTAAAGATTGGCGTAAGTTGTACATTTGAAATTCTATATTTTGCATTATTAACATGTGAATTAATATGTATATATTGACATGTGAATATTAATATGTGAATATTGGTAGTGGATGTCCAAGTCATTTGAGGCTGGCAACCCAGCATATAGCATGATGATTTCATGAACCACCACTGCCAGGGCTGGTGACTGCTGTATTGCCAGTTTCTAACAGAGAACCAAAAGCAGAGGCAGTCCCAAGTTCCATATGGCGCAGGGAGTGAATGATGAAAGAAATGATGTACATAATCTATTTTATTAACATTTTCAGCCAGTGTAGATGTAAATGTAAACATATTCAATCTATACTGGTAACATTTTCAAACATGGTAGATGTAAAAGAAAACATATTCAATTTATATTATTAACCTTTTCAAACAATGTACAATGTAAAGTTAAATATACATCTATTCAATTTAAATGTAATGAATGTTTTTCCGCTCAATGGAATTAATATTAATTCTAAGCGAGGGTAAAAGTTCTGAGGTAGACGGGATGGTGAAATGAAAAGAGGGGGCACATAAGTATGTGTCGGGAAACTCGATACTCAGAGGGTATTTAGTTCTCTTCTTTTTTTGACACTAGTTGGTGGTACCAGTTGAGGGTACTATCTCTGGAGCATTCATTCATTCATAACCCTCCACTCCCAAAGGAGCATAGGCCTTCAACAAACACATGCCAAGTCCTCCTGTCACGTGCCATCATCTCAAGTTCTTTCCACGTTCTCCTCATCATTTTCACCTCTGTTCCCAGCTCTCTTCTCTTTGTGCTTCTTGGTCTACCTCTGCCTCTCTTGCCCTGGGGGTTACAGAACAAGGACTGCCTTGGTGTCCTATCCATCGCCATCGTCTTCTTCTCATCTCTTGTTCCACTGGCACTTGTCTAGTTCTTGTCATCAGTTCCACGTTGGTAACCTTGTCATACCATTTTAATCCCTCTATTCTACGCAAGCACCCATTTATGAAAGTCTGTAGCTTTTTGGTTGTTGTCTTTTTGTTCTCCGTGTCTCAGAGCCATACAATAGGACTGACTTCACATTTGAGGTGACGATTCTTATTTTCGTGTTGGATCCAATTTCTCTTGATCTCCATATATTTCCCAATGCAATGAAAGCTCCTCTTGCTTTTTGTATTCTTATTTTGATATCGCTGTCTGTCCCTCCAACTTGGTACCAATTGGAAAAAAGGGGGGGGGGGATCTCTGGAACAAGTGAGAGTGTAAGTGGCCTGAAGTCGACGCTATACACCATCATCAGACGGGTCTTAGAGACGCGGGACCAGCTTCGTAGACACTGCGTGACGTTTCTTGGAACGTGCTGCGCCCTACAACAGTGACCAGGGACGTGAATGATCCCGTCCTCCACCTGCAAAGACTCAAACATCAGCTGGAGCAGAACAGACAAACTCATTGGCAGCTAAGTAGAAACATAAAAGCTTCCTAGTGAACTCTTACCCAAACCTCCACAACAACATTGATGATGAGCATTTTTGTTAAATAATTATTCATTTTTTTTAAACTGTTAAAATATAATTGATTATTAAATTTGTTATTTGTATAAAGACAAATCTAAAGTTGATTTAATCATTTTTAATGTACCACATTCGTATGTCTCATATAATTTCTTAAATACACGTAAGCAGTGCTAAATAATAATAAGAGGAAATAAGCTGAATTAACTCAGCTGGGGGCTTGTACGAGCTAAGATTATATTTCATAATCCTTCACAAATGTTGACGGCAGATACTAGAGTTAACGTGCTCAGCCAATGCAGCATTGTTCCCGCTTTGCTGAATATCTTGTGGACACTCCCTGGAGGTAGAAGCATCATTACTCTTCTATCTACAACTCTGCCAAGAGTAATCTTGTGCGAAGGTAGACACCTTTGAAGATCCACTTTATATACTCTTGAGTTTTGGCCACTGTTGGACCACTACTGCAGAGCTAAGGGGAGTCAACCCGTGACACATACCCAGGGGATTCCACAGAAAGGACTGCCTGGCAATGTTATCAACAGGTTTCGTCAATGTGTGTCCTATTCATTGCCAGCGTCTGCTTCTCATCTTTTGTTCTGCTGGTTCTTGTCATAAATTCCACATGTGTGACTTTGTCATATCATGTCAATCCTTCTATTCTGCGCAAGCAACCATTTATGAAATTATGTAGCTGTTTGGTTGTTGTTTTTGTTGTTCTCCATGTTTCAGAGTCATACATTAGAACTGACGACTGTTGAATTGAATATTCTGAAATGAAAACTCAGTGACAGAAAATTCCTTGCGTCAAACATGGGAACATACGCTTTCAGAGTTAACATCCCCAATAGAAAAGCCCTTATTAACAAATACAACACAGGTTCTATAGAAACTCTGTCACTAAACATAAAAAAAAAGAAACCGCACAAATTATTCCCGAAGAGATGGAATCTTCTTACGATGACCTTTAGGGTTAAAACGATTAGCGAGAAGAGGCACTATCTCCCTGATACATCAAGAAACATGACCTCGCGGCAACAACCACTCGATTTCTCATCATAAAGACGACAAAATCTGATGGGAAGTGAGGTCCGGATTAACATCAAAAAGATGGCGCGCACGCAAAGACAAGACGATAGAACGATGACACGAACAATCTTTCAACAGAAAACAATTTTCTACAGCAAACACGATCCTCTGTTTGAGATCAGAAATGGTTCACGTCTGCAAACCATTCGGCCAAAAGTCGTGTTTGTTCCTCCTCATAATCCTCGTCGAGGTCTGCGCGGGCCGGTATTTGTACAGACACGAATAATATTTCGTATGTTTACATGGAGGATCAAGGAGTGGTTTTAAGGACAATAGAGAGAGTTTTTTCCTTGCCAGCGTCCTTGTTCTTACCACAATTTTCATCGTTTCACTCAGCTAACAAAAAAAAAAAAAAAAATTAGCCGAAAAGCTGTGATAATGCAACATTTGACAAATCGAGAGCCAAACGGCAGTAGCGTCATGACCTGTATTATGCCAAAGAAGAACAGTTGGACACTGCAAGGAAAAACAACGCTAGGAACTGAATTTCCTTCATCGATGCCACCTCACTTAACTCTTTGCAGAGTGGTTAGAGCAGGTGCCTTTCACGGCAAGTTACTCAGTTCCGGGTTCGAAATCTGGTAGCGACACGCTCCAGTTTACCCAGCTGTAAATGGGTACCCGACTCTGATCTTGAGATAGGAAAGGCCAAGGCAGCGAGGAAGTAAACTGGTCACAGCATCACGTAACGCTGGGTCAAGTACAGTAAAGTCTCTAACACTTCAACCCCTCTATGGCAGTATTTCTTTACAAATCAGGTCAGATAGCGTCGTTATCGAACCACAATACATATCAATTAATAAAGTTCGCTGGATTGGTATCTTCTTCTTCTTCTTCGATCGTCCTGAAAAGGACGTTGGTTGCGTTGTGTCCGTTTACAGCGAAGCTGCGATATTTGTGCCTATCGGCCGACACATCCGTCTTCAGCACGGCATTTTTTAGGACCGAGTTTGCCTTCCCTCTTCGATCCCTACTCTCTCAGCCGGACTGCAGTGATGCAGCCTGTTTGCCGGACCACAACTTGGAGGTGGAGTAGGATCTTGGTCAGCACTGGTTCGCTGACTCTGACGCAATCAGTCAAGCTATGAATCGCTGACTGCAGTCATCTCTCTTGCTGTGTCTTCGGTACCTGCTGGACTGGTATAACCGGCGTCCAGATGTGTTTAATTGAAATATATCTTAATCAGTCATGTCCGGCAGGCGCCCCCCCACGCTCATCATTTTCCTTTGCGCCCTTTACGGAGCATTGAACCACCGCTGCAGCTCGTCCTCTTGCAAGGAAACCTGCAACAAGCATTGACGTGCTACTGCTGCTGTGGTTTCTGAGCCAATCTATGTTACATGATGGAGTTGCCAGCCCCAAGGAAACTTCATATTACTCACCTTTTACGACATGCCTGATGGTGACGTAGTCCTATTTTATCTTTGTCCACTCAGATACCCCCTGGAACAATTACGATGGGTTATACAACAATTATAACAGAACATGGACAGAACATTTTGAGGAACTTCTCAATAGACCAGCTCCAACTAATCCTCCAGACATCCAGCCAGCAGAAGAGGAGCTACAAATCAGCTGTGAACGACCAAGTAGAGAAGAAATAAAGAAAGCCATAAAGCTTCTTCTTCTTCTTCTTCTTGCGATCGCATCTTTGATGATTACACCGTCAGACGAGTTCTCATGATGAATTCGACTGTTGTTTGAAGTTCCTCTTTAACTCCATATAGCTTTGAGTTTAGTGTTGAGTCATTGGGCCAGTATATCTTTCTTAACTGGTCATACAGAGGACAGTCCTGTATAACATGCTCAGCAGTTTGTTCGTTTAATCCACATGTGCACAGTGGTGAAGCAGACAATCGTAGCTTGTGCATGTGTTTATTCAGTTTGTTATGCCCTGTCCTGAGTCGAAAAATAGTTATCTGTTCCTGCCGGTCGAGAGTGTGATAGTCGTCTTTGGGTTGGTTCTGTTCTCTTCTGATAGTCTGGATAGCTCTCTTTTTCTCAAAGTATAAAGCTTCTGAAAGATGGAAAAGCAGCTGGTCCAGATGGCATTCCAGCAGAGGCCATCAAAACAGATATTGATACCTCTACAGAGATATTATACAAACTATTTGGCAAAGTCTGGGAGAGAGAGGAAATACCAGCAGAAAGGAAGGAAGGTTATCTGGTCAAGTTGCCTAAGAAGGGAAATTTACAAGAGTGCACAAATTATAGAGGAATAATGTTACTATCAGTGCCAGGAAAAGTATTAAACAGAATCATCCTTGAGAAATTAAACGAGTCCATAGACAAGCAACTGAGAGATGAACAAGCAGGTTTTCGACAAAACAGATCCTGTACAGACCAGATAGCCACATTGAGAATAATAGTTGAACAAAGTCTGGAATGGAATTCACCGCTATACATCGGATTCGTGGACTATGAAAAGGCATTTGACAGTGTAGACAGAGAATAGCTTTGGAAATTGATGAGGCATTATGGAGTTCCCATGAAGATCATTAACTTGATAAAGAGACCTATGAAGACATGACTGTGGTGAAGTGGGATGTTATAAATATTTATAGGGGACTTAGTGTACTGACTGAGATCAGCTGTGAAGGTATATATATCTAATAAGAGTAGTGTATTATATATAACCTTACTTGCTGCCACATATGTATACCTCAGTCAGAATTATTCTGGAATAGTGTGATGACTACGTTGTATGTCTAGGGTATGTGTATGATGAAGTGTAAGTCATAACAACAACAGACAGATAAACAATTTAATTTATTCCACCACACTTGACAACACTGTGACACTCACATACATATAACACTCTAAAGGATATCTTAAAGGAGTCACTGATAACTTTTCAAATAACAATATGTATTCATTGCTGTTATGAATGAATATGTGTCCTGATTCAAATACAAAGGGAACCAGGAATCACAATCAATTTTACTTACAAGTTATATGTACAGAATTTATCAATATGAATATTGTAATGACATATATTATTAAAAGTATCCTATGTGTGTCAGTTGTGTAGTAGTAATATGAGGTAATACTGGTTTTGTTTTGTTCAAGCTCTGTTGGTATTTGTCATCATGACTTCAATAGTTTGTCTTTATGGGAACTATTATTGGAGATGTTCTCAGTTCCTGATATTAACACAATTTAATTCCCCTCTTAATGTTATTTTTACAAGGTCATTTTAAGCTGGGGTACATAATTTTGAGCTCAGCTGGCCACATCAGCTTATCTGGCGTGATGGCGGCAGGAACAGACTCCTCTGCTCGATTCTCCCCTCGGCTCTGGAGACACCTCACTGATAGCTAAATGTACCAAGGAGTATGCTGTCCGACTCTGGATTCAGCAAAGCTCTGACCAGGTGCTGCTCAATACCATCAAGACCACGGTCCCTGAAAACAAGAAGGATGTACCTTCTACTTCATAACTAATTGATATTCTAGTTCTACACTGAGCACAATACATCACAAACATTGAGTTCAGAGCGTTAGGCCAACTGTCAGCTTCATCTGAAATACTTTATACCAGTATTTACCTCCTTAATGGTCACTACGCCTCTGCACTTCCAGCATTATTTCTGTCTAATCAATAATCTAGGTGTCAGTGTACTGTTTGGCCATTCCATGCAGTTTTACTTTCCTCCGACACCTTCTGTTCAGGCGGGAGCATTATAGGCTTTACATCATGTTTGCTACTGAACTACACATATATACAGGCATAAATTAACAATTCACATTCAATTTTCATTAAAAGATACTGAATGTTTCAAGCTTACCACAATTCATGGAAACAAACACAGATACGTTGATTAGCAATGAATTCTGGCACAAATTCCCATCTGCTTATGTTCCAGGCTTTTATTTAGCAAAAATATGAGCTGGCTTCAACGCACTGTTGCTTTATCAAGCTTATTTGCACTAGTGGTCTCGAACTAACGCTCCTAAGTGAGTATATCAGCGAGTCTAGCCAATGGAGCCACGTTTCGACAAGTATTTGAAAAAATTTTAACTTCCTACGTCTCCCCTAACAACCAAAGATAGTATTTATAGCCCGACTAATCGTGTGTAGCCTTACATATCATTCCAGCCAATCAGTTCAAATGTAACTTGTGGTCCATTTCCCGTACAATGGTGGTGTAAAAAAATCTACCACTGAGCGATTCTGATTTTGGGTGTTGTCTGACAGCACCATCATTTTATTTTGGCTATAACTTGTTAATTCCTAGACTATTTGCATAACGTTGTACATATTCTTTGTCAGCAAACCCTAAGGAACCCAAATATATATATTTACTAGAACTAATATGCTGCGTTCAAAATATGCAATTCCTTCTACCTCCTGTTTCGAAGATGTGCTGTCTGGGTACTGTAATGTTTTCAAACGTAAACCCATCTATTGTTATCTTTCCTAATAAGCGTTTTTTGTGATTTTAAAACCTAACTCTGGGAAGGGTAGTGAATTTATCACTGTCCGTCCGAAAAAGTTAGTGCATGCAGCCTTACACGCGTGATAGTAGTAATTGTGTATCGCGTTACGCTTGTTGGGGGTGGCATTAATAGCGAGACGCGTGTTTAATTTTGCATGCGTTCCTGATTTTATTCGCCCCTCTCTCTTTCTATTTGAGTCCATCTGTTCGTTCGTTTTGGTAACGTAATATAATTAATGTTAGGATTAATCTAGGTCATTACGCAGTCTGCCTCTCAATGTTTTTCTTAGAAATACAGCACACGTTTCATTGAAGAAAGCGGGTAATAATACAGTAGGCTTTTACTATCAACGTGAAAGCGTTACAATTTGCAGACGAAGCAGAAAACAAGGGGGATTTCGAGTACTGTCATTGTGACAGCACTGTTATTTTACCATTCTTCTTCCTTTCTTTATTATATGTATTTATTAGGCTTTATATTTACTTGATAATTTATATATGTGGATTAGAATATTCCACGACATCTCCCCTCTTAAAACAGACATTATATGTCAGTCCTTTATTCTATATACACATAGAGAAATTTATTATTAGTTCTGGGGTTTACAGTGATTCTCATCACACGGATGGCGGCTTAAGAAATCCGCTCCCAAATTTGTTTTTCCAGATATATACTCAATGCTAAAATTATATGGAGCCAAAAGTAAAGACCATCGGAGTAACCTGGAGTTCTCATGCCTAGCCTGTGCTAGAAACGATAAAGGTTTGTGGTCTGTTTGCAACTTAAAGGCCTTCCCATACAGATAAATATTGAATTTCTTTATTGCCCATATTACTGCAAGACATTCTTTTTCGCTAGTTGAGTAATTGATTTCAGCTTTATTCAATTTTCTGCTAGCATATGCCACTGGGCTTAATTCCCCATCCAATGCATCTGATTTCTGTAGTAGAGTTGCACCTAACCCAATATTACTTGCATCCGTCCTTACTATGAATTCTTGACTTAAGTCAGGTAATTTCAAAATGGGTTTACTTGTGAGCTTTTCCTTCAATTCTTGGTAAGTCATTTCACATTGTGGTGTCCATGTAATGCGATCTGGATGTCCTTTACGTGTCAAATCAGTTAACGGTGCACATATGGAATTAAAGTTTTTGATATACTTCTGGTAGAAACCACATAATGAGACAAAGGATCTCACGTCCTTCTTGGTTTGTGGTCTCGGGGCTTTCTGTAGTTTCTCTAAATTCTTTGGGTCAGGGGTCATGTTTCCCTGATAAACTGTGTGTCCCAAAAATTCCAATTCTTTACATCCAACGCAACATTTGGTTGGTCGGGCTGTTAAATTTGCCTCCCTAAGTCGATTAAACAGCATGTTCAGAGAGTCAATGTGTTCCTCAAATGTTTCTGTTGCTATCAGGATATCATCCATGAAATTTGTTATACATGGATTATTCAGAGGGTCCAATAATTTTCTCATCATTCTAGAGAAGACACTAGGCGCATTCTTCAATCCAAATGGCAATCTATTAAACTCATAGTGTCCTTCTGAAGTACTAAAAGCTAGGTATGGTCTAACCTCAGGCTTTACTGGAATCTGATAATATCCTTTACTCAGATCCACTTTGGAGAAATATTTAGCTTTATTTAGTCTGGCAAACAGCTGATTTGTATCCGGCAATGGATCCACCTGTCCTTCTGTAATAGCATTCAGTCTCCTGTAATCTATACAGAGTCTATGTTCTCCAGAGGGCTTCCTTAAGAGTACAACACCGGAACTATACGAAGATTCACTGTGCGAAATAATTCCTTCCTTCAACAGATAGTCTATCTCTTCCTTCAAAGCTTTCTCCTTAGCAAACGGAATCGAATATGGTTTCATACAGACAGGTGTGGGGTCTATCAGTTTCATATCATATTCCAATAGGTTTGTATGCCCTGGTCGGTCTGTTAACACCTCTGCATGATTATTTAGAACCTGTTGCACTCTCTCTTTCTGAGTTTTCGTTAAATGTGTACTGATTTTCACCTGTGCTGCTGTCTCACAGGGGTGTAATGGATACTCAAATGATGAAAGTGGTTCCTTTTTCATCTCCATGGCGATGGACAAGGTCAACAAGTGTGTCTCCTCCTGATGTTCTCTTTCCAAATATTTCTTCAGGAGATTCACATGATAGATTTTTTCTTTCCCCTTCTTATCTATCTTATAATTTGTTCTAGATACCTTCTCTAAAACTGTATATGGACCCTGCCATCCAATTTGTAACTTATTCTGACTCCCGGGCAAAAGAAGCAGTACTTTCTCTCCCACAGCCAAATTTCTGTCTTTCGCCTTCCTGTTATAATAGGCAGCATGTTTCTTCCTGGCTTGTTTCAAATTTTCATTGGCAAGTTTCCAACCAGTTTTTAAACGAGTGGTCAGCTCATTCACATATTGGTATGAAGATGTAATGTTTTCCTCTGCCTTTTCATCAGTCCACGTTCTTAACAAAGCTACATATGGACCTTTAATTGTGTGGACCTATTTGTCCATGCACCGGTATGGTCTCTTCCACTCGAAGCTTTATAGTGATGATTTTTCCTCCCAGAATTATCATTCACAAAACGACCGCTACCAATTTTTCTTTTGGGGCTTTCTCCCCACTTAAAATTCTTGATGAGAGATTTCCTCTCTACATCCTCTTCCTCCAGTTTGTTTAAGTCCGATTGAGGGATTGTCGGCTTATCCTGGGGTAAGACATCTTTTTGCACTCTCCGCATAGTGGCCATTGTAAAACAGTTAAGTGAAGCTTGTCCGTGAAAAGGGGCTTCCCATTCCATTTGGTCCACTTTATCAAATCTATTTTTCTTTTTATTATCAGGCCTAATTTTGCCCCGTGGCGTGTCCAGGTCCTGATCCATGTTCCCACTTGTGGGTGTTCCCTCATGTGCTATGCTACACCTTTCTACAAAATTCTCAATGTCCCATCTTGCTTTGGGCCAATAATAATTGTGAGCCACCTTTTGAATGATGGTACCTATCTTCTCATGGTCCCCATCTGGTTTCACATGTAGGCTCCTTATTAAGTCTGCCCTATATCTTTTTGGAAGAACCAGCTGTCCGTGACCTTTGGATCTAGCTCCAGTCTTCCTATACATCAACTTGTTTTTCATGTAAAAATCTCCCTTGCCTGGAGTTGTATGACAAGTTGACAATTTTCTGAAACAAGGCTTGAGTGTTTTATCCCCAGCCTGTGCCTTCCTCATCTCTTCTGGAGTGGTATCTAACATAATATCCTCCTCCTGTCTTGAGGTCGACCTGACCTGAAGGGTTGCCATATACACAGGTTTCCTTCTGCAACGGTCAGTGTCATGATTGTCCATCTGACAATTTTTACACCACCTTTTTCCTTGGTTGAAAGATTTTCTTTCATCATATTTCCTTTCATCGAATTGTGGGAATTTATTTTTATTTTCATACCGTGGCCTATCAAACTGGTGCTTACCTTTATTTTGATCCCTAGGATCAAATTTATTAAAGTTCTGTGGTGCCCTAAAGTTATCCACTTGTTTCTTTTTATTACCTGTTACCTCTGCTTGAGCTGCTTGATACCTTTCAGCAACATTTAGCAACTCACCCAGCCTCTCTGCACCTTGTTCCATGAGAAACTTTCTCAGGTCTGGAGCCATGGACTCTCTTAATTGCTCTATAAGGACCATTTCCTTAAGATCTTGGGTTTTCCCCAGAGAAGTCCATTTCTCCAAGTATGTCTCTATTCGTGCAGAGAACTGGTGATAGGTTTCACCTGACAGTAGTTTAGCATTCCTAAATTTTTTTCCTATAGAATTCTGCATTCTTTTCATATCTTAACAAAAGAGCCTGCTTTAGCATGTCATAATTTTCCTGATCACCTCTACTCATTTTTGCAAAAACTTCATAAGCTGCCCCACGAAGTCCTTGAGATAACTTTAAGCTCCACCTTTCTCTCTCTAACCCATACGTGGTAGCTAATAGTTCATACCTATTTAGGTAGCTCTCTATATCATCGTCTTTCTCAACAAAATGATCTAAATGAAAATTCATAGCTGAGGTTGAGGCTCCTTGGCTAGCAGTGGCATCAGAGGCAAAGGGACTGGCACCATTTTCAGGAGCATGGCCCTGAAACTCAAACTCCCTTAGTCGTAACTCATGTTCCCTTTGTAATCTCTTCTCCTCCTCCTTTTCTGCTTCCCTTTCTGCAGCTAATCTCTTCTCTTCTCTTTCTGCAGTCAATCTTCTTTCTTCTGCTTCCAATTTCTTAGCCTCAGCCTCAATCTGCAACCTCTTAGTCTCAGCCTCTAACTTTCTTTCGGCCTCTTTTTCTAATCTTCTTTCTTCGCGTTCAATAAATTTGTCACATTCCGTAGTGACATAGGCAACCATAACTTGCCCATCTAATCCTAACTCCTTTGCAGTCTGAACAGCAGCAGATCGAAACTTGGCCAGGTCCGCCATTGTCTATCAGGTAAATTTATACAATGTCTAACCAACAATTCAATTTCTAACTATATATCTAATGGACAACACAGGCACCGTGAGCTCAATCTTATTTAATTCCACCCAAGGATACCTTTTAATTCTTATATTCCCTGAAGTGAATTACCCCCAATATTTATAATAGGGAAAGATTCAAAATCCCAAGAGCGAGACCCCAATATATGTGGTGAAGTGGGATGTTATAAATATTTATAGGGGACTTAGTGTACTGACTGAGATCAGCTGTGAAGGTATATATATCTAATAAGAGTAGTGTATTATATATAACCTTACTTGCTGCCACATATGTATACCTCAGTCAGAATTATTCTGGAATAGTGTGATGACTACGTTGTATGTCTAGGGTATGTGTATGATGAAGTGTAAGTCATAACAACAACAGACAGATAAACAATTTAATTTATTCCACCACACTTGACAACACTGTGACACTCACATACATATAACACTCTAAAGGATATCTTAAAGGAGTCACTGATAACTTTTCAAATAACAATATGTATTCATTGCTGTTATGAATGAATATGTGTCCTGATTCAAATACAAAGGGAACCAGGAATCACAATCAATTTTACTTACAAGTTATATGTACAGAATTTATCAATATGAATATTGTAATGACATATATTATTAAAAGTATCCTATGTGTGTCAGTTGTGTAGTAGTAATATGAGGTAATACTGGTTTTTGTTTTGTTCAAGCTCTGTTGGTATTTGTCATCATGACTTCAATAGTTTGTCTTTATGGGAACTATTATTGGAGATGTTCTCAGTTCCTGATATTAACACAATTTAATTCCCCTCTTAATGTTATTTTTACAAGGTCATTTTAAGCTGGGGTACATAATTTTGAGCTCAGCTGGCCACATCAGCTTATCTGGCGTGATGGCGGCAGGAACAGACTCCTCTGCTCGATTCTCCCCTCGGCTCTGGAGACACCTCACTGATAGCTAAATGTACCAAGGAGTATGCTGTCCGACTCTGGATTCAGCAAAGCTCTGACCAGGTGCTGCTCAATACCATCAAGACCACGGTCCCTGAAAACAAGAAGGATGTACCTTCTACTTCATAACTAATTGATATTCTAGTTCTACACTGAGCACAATACATCACAAACATTGAGTTCAGAGCGTTAGGCCAACTGTCAGCTTCATCTGAAATACTTTATACCAGTATTTACCTCCTTAATGGTCACTACGCCTCTGCACTTCCAGCATTATTTCTGTCTAATCAATAATCTAGGTGTCAGTGTACTGTTTGGCCATTCCATGCAGTTTTACTTTCCTCCGACACCTTCTGTTCAGGCGGGAGCATTATAGGCTTTACATCATGTTTGCTACTGAACTACACATATATACAGGCATAAATTAACAATTCACATTCAATTTTCATTAAAAGATACTGAATGTTTCAAGCTTACCACAATTCATGGAAACAAACACAGATACGTTGATTAGCAATGAATTCTGGCACAAATTCCCATCTGCTTATGTTCCAGGCTTTTATTTAGCAAAAATATGAGCTGGCTTCAACGCACTGTTGCTTTATTAAGCTTATTTGCACTAGTGGTCTCGAACTAACGCTCCTAAGTGAGTATATCAGCGAGTCTAGCCAATGGAGCCACGTTTCGACAAGTATTTGAAAAAATTTTAACTTCCTACGTCTCCCCTAACAACCAAAGATAGTATTTATAGCCCGACTAATCGTGTGTAGCCTTACATATCATTCCAGCCAATCAGTTCAAATGTAACTTGTGGTCCATTTCCCGTACAATGGTGGTGTAAAAAAAATCTACCACTGAGCGATTCTGATTTTGGGTGTTGTCTGACAGCACCATCATTTTATTTTGGCTATAACTTGTTAATTCCTAGACTATTTGCATAACGTTGTACATATTCTTTGTCAGCAAACCCTAAGGAACCCAAATATATATATTTACTAGAACTAATATGCTGCGTTCAAAATATGCAATTCCTTCTACCTCCTGTTTCGAAGATGTGCTGTCTGGGTACTGTAATGTTTTCAAACGTAAACCCATCTATTGTTATCTTTCCTAATAAGCGTTTTTTTTGTGATTTTAAAACCTAACTCTGGGAAGGGTAGTGAATTTATCACTGTCCGTCCGAAAAAGTTAGTGCATGCAGCCTTACACGCGTGATAGTAGTAATTGTGTATCGCGTTACGCTTGTTGGGGGTGGCATTAATAGCGAGACGCGTGTTTAATTTTGCATGCGTTCCTGATTTTATTCGCCCCTCTCTCTTTCTATTTGAGTCCATCTGTTCGTTCGTTTTGGTAACGTAATATAATTAATGTTAGAATTAATCTAGGTCATTACGCAGTCTGCCTCTCAATGTTTTTCTTAGAAATACAGCACACGTTTCATTGAAGAAAGCGGGTAATAATACAGTAGGCTTTTACTATCAACGTGAAAGCGTTACAATTTGCAGACGAAGCAGAAAACAAGGGGGATTTCGAGTACTGTCATTGTGACAGCACTGTTATTTTACCATTCTTCTTCCTTTCTTTATTATATGTATTTATTAGGCTTTATATTTACTTGATAATTTATATATGTGGATTAGAATATTCCACGACAATGACATGCAGAGTTCTTCATGAAGGACAACTTACAGAACCGTTTAGGATTAGAACGGGAGTGAGACAGGGATGCCTCTTGTCTCCATTTCTTTTCTTACTAGCAATAGATTGGGTTATGAAAACATCGACATCACACAACAGAAATGGAATCCAGTGGAATCTAACTAAACAGCTTGATGATCTGGATTTTGCAGACGACTTGGCTCTTCTGTCCCATAACCATAATCAGATGCAAGAGAAAATGAAAATTCTCGATGAGAGGTCACAACAAGTTGGCCTGAAAATACACAGGGAAAAGACAAAGATTATGAGAATAAATGCAAGAAAGGATAACAAGGTTAACTTGAAGAAACACTACTAAAAGATGTAGAATCGTACACATATCTTGGAAGGAATATAGACAAAGTTGGAGGGACAGACAGTGATACCAAAATAAGATTACAAAAAGCAAGAGGAGCTTTCATTGCATTGGGAAACATATGGAGAACAAGAGAAATCAAGTCCAACACAAAAATAAGAATCTTCAACTCAAATGTGAAGTCAGTCCTATTGTATGGCTCTGAGACATGGAGAACAACAAAAACAACAACCAAAAAGCAACAGACTTTTATAAACGGGTGCTTGCGTAGAATAGAAGGACTGAAATGGTATGACAAAGTCACAAATGTGGAACTGATGACAAGAACCAGACAAGTGCCAGTGGAACAAGAGTTGAGAAGAAGACGCTGGCGATGGATAGGACACACATTGAGGAAACCTGTTGATAGAGTTACAAGGCAGTCCTTGTTCTGGAATCCACAGGGAAAGAGAGGCAGAGGAAGACCAAAAAACACATAGAGACGAGAACTGGAACCAGAGATGAAAATGATGAGTAAAACATGGAAAGAACTTGAGCGGATGGCACAGGACAGGAAGACTTGGCATGTGTTTGTTGAAGGCCTATGCTCCTTGGGGAGCTAAAGGGTATTGATTGATACAACAATTATCATGGGACCAGGTTGGATAACGTTAAAGGAACGGTCTGATAAATAAGTAGCTTTCTCCACAAATGAGCTATGAGGAGCTATTGCGCTGAGGGGTTAAAATAAAACATGCGACCTAATGATAGAGTAGGATAGCATAGGATAGAATATGATAGGATAGAATATGATAGGATAGAATAGAGTATAGTAAGGTAGAGTATGATATGATACGATAGGATAGGATAGGATATGGTTGTGGTAATATCTGAGATTACACCGATCAAGATATATATATATATATATATATATATATATATATATATATATATATATATATATATATATATATATATATATATATATATATACACACACAAGGGGATTGACATAAGTCTTGGGCCTGACCCTGAAGGACATGTCACAGAGAGCTGAAATTTTGTATAGTGTTTATTCCTTTTCAATATAGCCACCTTCTGAATTGACACACTTCTGCCATCTCTGCTTGACCTTGAAAAGACCTTGGGAGTAGAACACCCTATTTTTCAAACCAAACCAGTCATCACATGCCAGTATAACCTCTTCATCGCTGTCAAAATGATTTCCTTTTAGCTGTTTTTTAAGATTTGGGAATAGAAAAAAGTCTGATGGAGCCAAATCTGGAGAATATGGTGGGTGTGGAAGAATTTCAATATTCAAATCGTTGGCTGCTAGCTGCACAAGCCGTGCTTTGTGAGAGGGCGCGTTGTCTTGAAGCAAAGGAAGATTTTGAGTGCGCGTTATTCCTCGTTTCCTGGTCACAACCTTTCTTAGTTTTGTGAGAAGATCTGCATAGTACTGTACATTAACTGTGTTGCCACGAGGCAGATAATCTTTCAAAAGGACACCTTTGCCGTCCCAGAAAACAGTCAGCATCACTTTTCCTGCAGATTTCTGCGCTCTCGGCTTGACAGGTGTTGGGGAGCCCGGGGTTTTCCATTGCATGCTGGCAATTTTGGATTCGGGGTCAAAATGGTGTACCAAAGTCTCATCTACTGTGACCATGGTCTCCAAAAAATGTAGGTGTTTTTCCCTGAAACATCAGAAATTTTATCACAGCTCTGGCCTCCTTCTTTTCCATTGTTTTGTCAAATCTTTGGAGCAGCAGATCCGGTCAATAGGGTACATTGCGCCGTGCACCGTAGCGGAAAAACTCATTGAAGAAACAAACGCGTACTTTACACATTCAGTGCAAATAGGATGAGCTTTAAATGTGCCAAGTTTCATCTTCCTCCTGTGACTCCTTCATGGTCAGGCCCAAGACTTTTGTCAATCCCCTTTTATATATATATATATATATATATATATATATATATATATATATATATATATATATATATATATATATATATATATATATATATATATATATATATATATATATATATATATATATATATATATATAGGTGTTTATAATAAAAAAATAATATATAGATAAAATAAGGAAGTTGCAAGACACGTTGTCTCCTACGCCAGCAATCGTATTAGTCTGGGATAAGCCTTCACGCAACGAGACTGTAACGTCTCGCTTTCACTAGTGCTGGCTTTTGCTTCCGACCTTGGAAAATCAATATAACATTTTGACCAAACTTAGGCCTAGTTTTCGAGCAAGAGTGTAAGAAGAAAACGGGGAACGAATACGTGAAGGCATAAAAAGTGAGAGAGCAAATGCTACCATTTGACACGCGTTTGAATTTTTTTCTGGCCTCGCGAACCAGAGGAAAACGATAGTGCAAGTCAATGCAGTAGCATGTTGGAAGAAAAACGTTGTCGCACGCCTTGCAGACCCCTCTTCGCTCAACGCGCAGTTCAATATATATAACCACGCTGTTAGACGCGACACAGACCCAAAACACACATACGTCGTATTACGGGCTAAAAAGTAGTGCTATTGTAATGCACGGCAAAGCGTTGTCGTTTTTTTTGTGACGTACTACAAATACGGTGTTTCGTTTGAATGAGAACGTTAGACAGGCCTATAATACGATTAACGTGGAAAAATGTTGAAAAAATATAGTAAGAGAGAGGGTGGTCGTGTCACTAGTTCGTTGTTTACAGAAATTTGAATTTGAACCAAAAAGCAAAGCATATAAGGTTAGATAGTAGGAAAACGATAATAGTAACTATTATGAATAAACGTATAATAATATAACCATTGTGTGACAGACAGCAACAGGATCAATAACTATTTATCAGAATTTGAAACACTCAATAAATAAAGGAAATATTGACAGAAGACAGATGGACGAACAGACTACTTCTTTCTCAGCTTGACAGATACTGGGGAAGGGTAGGGTGGTCCAAGATTTGAAAATTGAGTGCAGTTTTGAAAATACGGACGCTAGAAGCCAAACAGTCTCGATTGGCTGGAGTCTAATATACTAACGGGGAAATAAAACTAGTTCGAAGGTAGTGTTAGACCCCACTTGAGAAATAAATTTTCATCACTAAAGTTGTTTACAAGCAAGATAATAGTACTGTCTTGACTTTGCTGATCTGCACCAGCAAGCGATCTGGAATTGACCATATTATCGCAAATCAAACTTATTAGTGTTAACATTTCTCTGATGCGGGTTTCATCTATGACTCGAAGTGAGCCCAGGTCAACGTAGATCTGTATATATCTCTGCACATAAAGAAGTGAGGCAGTATCAACTGTATGCCTCCCTATTATTTCAAGACCAGAACCCTGACTTGGTAGTGGACGCTGGTGGTGTGATTATACTTCATCCTGTACCCCAGACGACACAAAGTTAAGAAATTGTCTGCAGGCACATGATAGATCAAACCCAACTACTCTCATTTCCCAAGTGGGACCCAAAGACGCAGCAATAGTGAGCACAGTCAGCGACTCATAGCTTGACTGCTTGCGTCAGGACCAGCGAACCTGAGCTGGTTAAGACCGCACTCCACCTCCACGTGGTGGTCCTGGAAACAGTCTGCAGCAGTGCAGTCTGGCTGAGCGAGTGCGGATCGAAATGGGAAGGCAAACCCGGTCCATAAAAAATGCCGTGCAGAAGTCGGATGTGTCGACCGAAAGGTGCAGATATCACATCTTAGGCGCAAACAGACACAACGCAACCACCGTCCTTTTCAGGGCGAACAAGGAAGAAGAAGAATTTCCCAAGTGTTTAATAAATCATTCAGATTATGATGAACAAAAACGTTCTTCCTAACCTTACCCATTCATAGGAGCCAGAGTAAATTGACACTGTTCCAGATTGACACATTTAATTAAATTTGTGAATAATAATATATACAGTTATAAATTGAATCAATTTTATGTAAATACTTTGCATTATCATTTGAGTTTCAATATTCCAGTATACACAAAATTGTGATACTGGAACAATAAATTGTAAAAAAAAAATTTCAATTTAAACTTAACTCTGGGTGTTGTTAAATACTTTTCATAGAGTTCTTAGTTGTATTTTTTGTCATTTTATTACAACACACTTTACATTACCCTAGACATTAGACGTAGCTATCAGACATACTAGTCAAGAATAAGTCTGAATGAGATCATAAGGTGGTAGCAGAAAGGCACACTGAAAACTCACCCTACTAATTGTTATACTCAGGGGCCTTCACATCTGACCTCATTCAGTACAATATAAATACATAACAACAACAAGTTATAACATCTAAATCCACCACAATGGTATGGTATGGTATGATAGGTGTCACAAAATTACCGTGCTGTTCATTTTATTGTGTTCTACCAGTTTTCCTTTCCATATTGTGCCTTCCTTTAAAGTGTTCCTAGCCTTTATTTTCTCTCATATTGAACGCAATGACTCATGTTTCATGTTGTTATTTCGCTTGATCTATCCTGGATGGTGATAACATTAAAACCCAGCTGGGAGCAGTAAGATAAACACTGCCCTTTCTTGTTAAAAAAAAAACCAGGCGGATTGCTCTCGCGTGCCAACCTGGTGTCCATACTGCTTAGATTGACAGTCGGAAAATAAACACAAATATGCCGGCAGAAAAGTTACGTAACCTACAGGGAGGGGGATGGACACTCGTGTTTGTCAACAGTCATAATAATAAATTAAAGTGAATAGTTTGTTATGAAGTACAGACATGAGTCCTCTAAAATAGGAAGTGTCACTACCTTATACGTGAGGCGTTTGAAATTACCAATATCCTGCACAATTTCACGAGAGAAGGGGGAGAAGATATATATTTAAGTCAAACGTTTAAATTTGCTTTAGTCTAGCCAAGATATATTAAAATAGACAACGTCTGATTGGCGACTCTCGCCGCACAGAAAGCTTACAGAGCGTGGGCTAAATTACCCATATAATTAATGTAGCACATTTTCAGACTCCAGCACTGTGTTCCATTGAATCAAGACGACACCTTCAGACTAGCCTGGTCCGAAGAAATATAGGATTTCAATAACGAGGATTGGACCAAGTATTGAGGATATACTGAATTTAACCAGCAAGAAAACTCGACTTTATAGTACTGGAAACCACAATGTCCTCGGAACATACAAACATGATAATGGTGGTATTATCATTAAAGTAATACTCGACTACCTGTAAGACGGCCCCAAAATCTATGGCCCGACAATATTAAGAAGTCTTCCTGTGCCAGATGTCTGGAGAAAAATATAACCCGATTATACGGGTTTGTGGTACATGTTGGTGATACCAGTTCATGGTACAAGATGGTGATACCAGTTCGTGATACTAGTGTGTAATACCAGCTTGATACTAGTCTATGGATCAAAAGCTTTAGGTCTACTTTAGATGTCTGCCTTTGACGGGTTGTGAAGATCCTTGCCTTCACATTAGGAGCGGTTACCCTTGCAACTACGCCTGGGATGTGCCCTCACGACAGAAGTCGACAGTTGACGAAGCAGTCAGCAAACCAAGCCACCATCTGGCGAGTTAAATGATTTTAACATGGCCATAGAAAAAGACACTCTCCTCTAAAATTCCAAAACCCACACGCACTTTAATTTTCTGTGAGGAAAAATTCTTAGTTCAATTTCGAAATTTATTTATTTATTCGTGTTAAACAATAACTGATGATTAAATTTGTTATATGTATTTACAAATTAATAGTTGATTTAATTATATATTACAGAGAGTACTTCGGTTCGCTCGGAATCCGCACTGGACCTCATCCAGTTGTGGCTCAGCTAAGCAGCTCTAAAACAAAATCCATGGTGATATCACGAGAAGAAAGAAGACATCAGATTAAGCTGGGAGAACAGGTCCTGGAGCAGGTAGACCACTTTAAATACCTCGGAGCTATTATTGACCGAAAGGGGGGCATCAAAGAAGAGTTGGCCACTCGAAAAGCAGCAGCTGGGAGACTTTTTCAGGCCATAAATCGAGGATTCCTCAGCAAAAGAGAGGTTGGTAAGAAAACGAAGATGGCTGTATACCGCTCCACCTATGTCCCAGTCTTGACATAAGGATGCGAGTCATGGGCAATGACTACAACCCACAAAAGCCAGATCCAAACCTCAGAAATGAGGTATCTGAGGAAGGTGGTTGAAGTAACAAGAAGAGACATGGTACGCAACCAGACGATACGTCAAGGCCTTAAATCCCACCCCTGCAGACCCAAGTAGAACAGTCCCAACTAAGATGGTTTGGCCATGTCTGCAGAATGGGAGAAGACCGGCTACCACGACAAGCATGGGAAACAAAGAGCCAAGGATCCAGACCCCCAGGACGACCCAGAGTCCGCTGGGAGGACAACATTAGACAATCTTTGAAGGACCGAGGACTAGAATGGAACCAGGCCAGGAGGAAGACAGCTGATAGGATAGTCTGGCGCTCTCTCTTCCAAACCTCTTCACCTCACGGTAGAAGGGGAACGACTAAGTAAGTATATATTACAGAGAGAAGTGCACACGTATTAATCAGTAATCTTATATATATATATAATACAACAGAGCTACTTAAGTAATATTTTACTGAATAATTCAGTTGGGGACTCAGAATGGAGCTAATATATCTGTCTCTTTATAGTAGGGGCGAGCAGATGCAAAGTTCACGACAACCTTGATAGATTCAACGTTATGCTTGTTTTCTGAAATATCCGATGATGTCTCCCTAAAATAGAAGGTAGATACCTTTAAAGTCCCTCAGTTTATACTCTACATTTTGACCATAGTTGGACCATCACTGCAGAGCAGGGTAGATAACCCGTGACAATTGGATATGATAGGAAAGGGTAGGATATGGTATAATATGGTATGGTATGATATGGTATGGTTTGTATGGTATGGTATGGCATGGTATGATATGGTATGATATAGTATGATATGGTATGAGTCACAGCCCAGATGGTCAAACGAGGGTCGGTGTTTGCATAAGGACGGGTAGAAAAATTATATATAAGTAAATAAATAAATAATTTCCTTGTGATTTCTGTGACAAGAGACTACCGCTTTCTTCCACAGATTCTTTGGATCGAGCTAAGCTAACTTTTACTAGTTCCACAGTTTTGTTTATTCTTCTTTTTTTCGTTTCGTTTTTACTTTCTTGTTTCAGTATTTCTTCTAGATTTTACGGTTTTCTTGTATTATTATTGTTCTTTTTTTTCTCTCATCACTGTTGTTGTTTACTTTTTCCATCTGCTTGTATCGCCCATTTGTTGTATATTTCTCATCATCGTATAGTTTTGTAGTACCTATATGTAATTTTTGTCTTTGTCACCTGTTTGTAGCTGACGAAGGGTAAAACCCGAAAAGTCCCTTGTTTCTTGTGAACCGTAATTTGTAAAACTGATTAAATACCGTGCTATTTATTTAAATACTTAGATAAATTATATGTCTGCGGACATATTACAGACATGCACCTGAAAGACGGAATGTTGTAAAGCTTCCGGACAGAAGTATTAAGAAGACATTATTTGTGATAAAACTCCGCCTAGGCCGGTCCCAAACCAGGCTGAAAAAAAGTAGGGCGGCCTGCATGGAGGCCGTAAAAAGGCAGCCCCTCCATCATGCAAAGGCACAACAGGCCAATCACCTGTTTGCTTTAAATCACGATTACGCGAACTACAATAGAAAAAAACCGGACTGATTCTAAAGGCGACGAACTGGAATGGACTACGGACTAGGACTTATAAAAATTTGGAACACAAGAAGTATGTCACATATGGAAATAGGGCAGCAGTGACCGTCCACTTTTGCTCCCCCCTCCCACCCCCCCCCCACCCCTCTAGGGTAAAATTGTTTGCTACATTAACGCCTGATTCACTATCGCAATTAACAAGCGAGCCGTCTGGCAATTAAGCACGGTGGAACAGAGCGAAGTGTGCAGCACGGCGTAATCGTTCTTTCATCAGGGAAACACGCGGGCAGAGGCCAGGCGTTAACAGTTTCTTTGAAGAATCAAGGGCGATAAGTCTGAGACGTACCTTGGATTGTTACATTTTCAGGGGAATTAACTTACGTAGCTGATATGCGGCAGGCGGGGAGAATGAAAGACAAGCCAGAGGTTGTCGGTCGGCAGAGGTGAAGAAAAAACCTTTCATTCAGGAATCGAACCGTAGATGTATCCGGCCCTGGCCGTAGGTGCGACTTTCGCACTAAGGAGCGAATGAACGGCATCTATGGATATATACCCAGTCTCCCCAAAAGTCATTATCAGTTGCTCAGAGAATTTTCTGAAATAACTAGCTCGATATCCTAAGAGTTTTTCGTACAAAGTGAATGCTTAGATTCGTGGAGTTGTTTTCATCATTCTCTGTTTGCGGTAATTTGTATACTAGCCGTTAAGTGATTTAGTGTGTTAAAAGTTTTTCATTATATTTCACTGGGATTTTCTGTGTTAAATTGAATAGCGTATTAAATAACATATAGCTAAATTTCTCCAGCTGTAAAGTAAATTTAATTACTCGCTATTCCCCAGAAAGAGAGGCTTTAATTGACTAGTACATACATTAAATAACTGGCTACTGATGGTATATACTATTTACTTATATCCATTTTGTGTAATTTTAAAAATGACTAGTGTTCATATCACGCGTTAAAAGCGATAGGATAAGCTAGATATTTGTGGTTTATAATCTAATTTAATAACGTAGTGGTTAAAAAGGTCTTACCTTAACATGTGTTAGATATAATATTGATATTTTGGTTAAATGTTTAAATTTCTTTCCTAAAATCTAGGCTGATCAAAAATCCAGCGAACTAGCGGTCTTATGGTCATATGAAATTATGGTCATATGAACGTATGTCTTATGAACTATGGTCGTATGGTCCATTGGTCTTATAAGTGTATAAGCAACCAGAAAATTTATAATATTGTTGAGTCTTCGAGCTATGACCTGTGCGGTCCATTTTCTTCATTTTATGAGAGAGACCAAACTAGAACAATAATTGTAAATGTTAACTGGACCAGAACTATACCAGATTTTACCTATATAAATCTTATCAGCCAGCTGTGGCAAAATATATTGTCAGCAACATTTGTGTAATTTAACTTAGTGTCTCAGCAACCAGAGGCTAGACAACACAGGAAATATATATGTATTATTCCTCCTATGTCGGTGATCATCACGTATGAACCTTACTTCAAATAACTGAAGGCAGAGATACAGTATTTATCCAGGAAAACAATTAAATCACCAACTCCAGCGACTACCGTGAAATTTGCAGTCAGCAACTACGGCTAATCTGGGGCTGGATGTGATAAAAATTAATATGACACTGAATAGTCTTATTACTTATTAGTGTTTATTTCCACGGAATGCCTGCGACAACTACTGGGTAAGCGAATATGAATGTGGCCACAGTATGAAGGATTGAATGAACTGTAAGAGAGTAACATAATTTTCTGTTGTTACTACTATCATAGAAATCTGTTCTTTTTTTTCTCACTAACCTGAGTATTTACGGGATAGATTAATTAGGGACTTGTCCTTTGTTTTCTTTACTGACTATTCCATACACTTATTGTTAACTTTTGATCTTTTGGGTGAATTAACCTCTGTTAGGATCTTCTCTTTTCCTTTACCAGAGGGGAGAACCTATTTGATTAATTTTTCATTTTTGTCTGTAAACCATGATCTATTGATGTATATGATTTATGTTGTAAAGTTCTAGTAATAAATAAACTTAATAAACCTTAAGTTATTGTGTTGGTCAATATCTACCCTATCTGTTATCCATAGTTTGTTTTCACGTTTGGGCGTATTTGTCACAGAATTGTCTGCACGTGGGTGCAGTGTAACTTGTATTTTGTATAAGGAGAGAAAGTGCGTCTGATTTTAAATATAGTCGTACAGATAGGCTGGATTAGAGAAATTATTCAATCCAAAGACTGTTCTTTCTCTTACATTATCACCTCGTGAGAAAAAAACTATTTCTTACACCATACTCTCACATAGTTATTTCTATCCCCTTTGCTCAGACAGGACTATAAACATCTATTACCTATCTGATAAAAATTTACGACAAAGCATAAATGGGAAAGAAGAGGAGCTGGTGGAAGAGATGAGGAGAGCAAAACTAGAAATCCTGGCTATAACGGAAACAAAGAAAAAGGGACAAGGAGTCATGGATCTCGATGGAACACGCTGCTCTACAGTGGTGTACCCACATCTAAAAGAGCTAAAGGGGGCGTGGGTTCCATTGTGGCAAAAAACCAAAAAGATAGAATCAAGGGATGGAACTTTGTCTCGGAGCGCATTATGGTTGTAAAACTTAAAGAAGAGGAAACCATAGTCAACCTGGTCATAGTGTATGGGCCAAATGAGGATGAGAGAGCAGAGGTCAAGGAGGAATTCTTCGTGCTGCTTCAAAGGACAGTGGATGGCTGCCTAGATGAAATTATCATGCTCGGAGATTTCAATGCCAGGGTTGGAAATGGACATGCTAGATGGGGTGGAGTTATCGGAAGATATGGAGAAGATACTCTCAATGACAATGGAAAGCGACTCCTTAGATTCTGCAGTGAGCAGAATCTGATCATTACAAACACAAAGTTTCCCCATAAGCGCATACGTGCATACACTAGATGTGAACCAACAAAGAATGAGGTCAGTGATCGACTATGCCATAGTTAGGAGGAGCTCATTCAAATATGTCCGAGATGCTAGAAGCAAAGAACAAGGTGCTAGCAGCAAAATAGAAGTCCTGGGAAGAATTTGGAGAAAAGCTAGACAAAGATGCGCAAAAAAAAACCAGAAATTGTTCTATAAGACCCTAAAGAACATGAGGAAGGAAAAACAATGTCCTCTCAAATTTATAAAGGACAAGCAAGGCAAATTGCTTACTGCCCCGAAGGAAGTAATCTTCTTCTTCTTCCATCCTTAGCCACCAACCGGCAAAGCAGTATGTGGCCAGTACGCCTAGTGGCGTCTTAGGGCAACAACAAATTGATCAATCTATCGCTGTTTCCACCACGCCTAGTGGCGTCTTTGTGGAACAAAAAAGACCAAACAATCTATCATTGTTTCCGTAATCAGATTGGTTGGCAAGCAGGTGATCAGCCCACTGTGCGAAGTTTTTACGGGATGGGGTAAACAGCCCCATGCCCAACCCTCCTTAGTCGCTTTTTACGACATGCGTGGTAGGGTGCAGTGTTACTATTCTTTGCTCCTCTTTCGGGCCCCAGTAACACACGGGTGGAAGGAAGTAATGGACAGATTTAAAGAATGTTTCTCAGAACTCCTTGACGGTGAGCAGGGTCAAACATCAGAAATGATAACAACTAGCACAGAACAGAAAACCAATGGTGGTGAAGATGACATAAAGATGGAAGAACTGAAGGCAGCACTGTAGAAAATCAAGATGGGCAAAGCAGCAGGACATTATGGTATAACACCAGAAATGGTTAAGTAATTTGGAGCATCAGGCGACCTATTACTCTTAAGGGTCGTACAGGCAGCGTGGTGCAACAAGACCATACCAAAGGATTGGGAGATTGCCGTCATAACCCCGATTTTCAAAAAGGGTGACAAACAACAATGTGGAAACCATAGAGGCATATCCCTTCTCAGTGTCCCTGGTAAAATCTACTCTAGAATCCTAGAGCAGAGACTCTGACGCCTAGCTGAGCCACAATTGGATAAGGTCCAGTGCGGATTCCGAGCAATCCGAAATATTCAAGACCTAATCTTCACACTCAGACAGCTGAGTGAAAAGGCTCTTAAGTATAAGATCGAGATCTATCTTTGTTTCATAGATCTGGAAAAGGCGTTTGACAGGGTCCCCTGGAGCAAACTTTGGGACTGTTTGGCAAGGAAGAACATTCCAGCACCTCTGATTCATGCTATACAGAGCTTCTACAAGTCTTGCAGAAATTATGTGAGGACAGCAAACCATAAGTCAGAAGAGTTCAGGACCACCACTGGTGTAAGACAAGGTGATATCCTGTCACCTTATCTTTTCATACTCCTCATGAACGATGTCATCAAGGCATGTAAGGAGAGAACAAGAAAGTATTCAGTAGGGTACTAGAAGATGAGACAGGTCTGTATTTCAGAGCTGGCATTTGCTGATGATGTTGCTGTGATGGCTAAATCAGAGGCACATCTCCAATCCAACCTGCAAGTCTGGAAGGAAGAGCTGGAGAAGAGAGGGGGTGGTCATAAGCAGCTCTAAAACAAAATCCATGGTAATATCACGAGAAGAAAGAAGACATTAGATTAAGCTGGGAGAACAGGTTCAGGAGCGGGTCGACCACTTTAAATACCTCGGAGCTATTATAGACCGAAAGGGGGCCATCAAACAAGAGCTAACCAGTTGAAAAGCAGCAGCTAGGAGACTTTTTCAGGCCATAAATCGAGGATTCCTCAGCAAGAGAGAGGTTGGTAAGAAAACGAAGATGGCTGTATACCGTCCCACCTATGTCCCAGTCTTGACATATAGATGCGAGTCATGGGCAATGACTACATCCCACAAAAGCCAGATCCAAACCTCAGAAATGAGGTATCTGAGGAAGGTGGTTTAAGTAACAAGAAGATACATTGTCCGCAACCAGACGATACGTCAAGGCCTAAAATCTCACCCCCTGAAGAACCAAGTAGAACAGTCCCAACTAAGATGGTTTGGCCATGTCTGCAGAATGGGAGAAGATCGGCTACCACGTCAAGCATGGGAAACAAGGAGCCAGGGATCCAGACCCCCAGGACGACCCAGAGTCCGCTGGGAGGACAAAATTAGACAATCTTTGAAGGACCGAGGACTAGAATGGAACCAGGCCAGGAGGAAGACAGCCGATAGGATAGTCTGGCGCTCTCTCTCCCAAACCTCTACACCTCACTATGAAAGGGAATGACTAAGTAAGTAGCTATTTGTGATAATGTAGGGAGTTGTAGTACAATCATTGCCGCGAATCGAATGATATAACAATTCCATATTTGGAAAGTCACCTTTTAAATAACAAGAAGAATTTTCATATGAGGAAATTTTTTTAATAGACCCCATCAAAGCACGCATGATTGTAACTGTTGGCCGGCATTCGAGATGTAAACATAACAACATTTCTTATTGGACATGTAAATAATAATAGTAAACAATAACGTGCGTGGGAAGAAAGTTGACACTTTAGTCGGTTGAAAGCCCTATGAAATTCAACTCATCAAGAGACAAGCCAGAGTAAAGAATTAGATCACAATTCCATTTATGGGACCGGACCTTGTTTGAGCATCTTGGCGACTTATATATATACATATACATATATCCCAGGAAAGCTCTACCTTTATTAACACGGACAACCGGAATCCTAGAAATCTGAACACGAAGTCAGATTGGGAGCTTATTGTAAAGTAACACCCCAGAATACATGGAAGAGGCATCTTAAACAAGTTGCCTTAACTATTTCTCTGAGCTAGACGTCTGTGATCCCAAAGAGATTTTGTGGTAAGTTGTACATTTATAATTCTATATTTTGCATTATTAACACGTGAAATAATATGTATGTATTGACATGTGATTATTGTGACAGACAACTTAGCCGTCCCTGAATTTGTTAGATGATGGTAAGAAGCCTCTCATAACATCGGTACCCCTGAAGTGTTGGATGACATGGTACGACCCTTCGTAACGACCCCTTCGGATAGCATCAGTGCCCCCGAATATTTTGGTAACTTTTCGTCAAACTGGATTTTTTTTCCCACCTGGACTCATTAGCTATGCAACCTTTCCACGCAGATGGTCAACACGTTTGCTGATTAATATGTGGACAGTTTATCTACCGTTCATTCTGGTCATCGCATTGGTTTAAGGAGAGGTTAAATCACGCCCACGAATATCTCTTGAGCAATCATATGCAGTTATTTTCATTAACTTGGCCAGTGGCAGGCGTTGCCAGCATCAAACATTAGTAGCGACCACGATCAAAGACACGGAAGGGATCGCAGGAAAGACTAGCGGCACGCTATCAAAGAGGCAGTAGTGGTCCCTGAAACGAGCGACGCAAGTTTCCTGCGGTATTTCGCTTCTCGGTGTTAATCACAGAACGATCGCAGTGGGAGCGCACTGGAAAGCCGTCGCGAACGCAACGAGCGGAGATACAGAAGACCAGGGGCGGCATCTCTCTTTAGTCTGGCGGTCAGATCCCCTAAAGTTTCCTGAGATCTAAAAAGGTGTCAATTTTCTCATGTCCCACTCATGTTACATTCTATGTTAAATATATACAGACCATGAAGAAATGCATGTTATCACTCGTTGGCCAGACCTTGACAGAAGCACTAGCTATATTTGAAATCGTGTTAGATTTTCCCCTGGATTTTCATATATATTTGCAGTGAATTCTACTCTGTGCAAAACGGTAAAATATAATTGTGTAAAGTGATCAGTTGTCTAGTTCATTCATTCTATTTCACTGGATTTTGCGTTAATTTAAATCTATTAAATTAAACCATCTCAATAGTTCCAGTTGTAAATGTAATGATATATCTATTATATTATTTCAAAAGATAATAGATGCTTAAATGATTAACTTAACTTTTAAAAGTCGCGAAGGAATTTATAACTAATTGAGTTAAGTCATATATATAGATGTGTGTTTTAACCATTTAACTCGCGAAGTGTCTTCTTAAATATATAATTAAATACGCGAGTGTATATTTATAGTCTTAACGGGAAATTCATCGCGCTTTAGAATGTTATTTGATTTTTCGGTATATTACATGTTTTTTTCTTTCATACAGAGTGATCGTAACCTGCGATCCCAGCAATAAAGAAATCATACATCTTAAAATTTCCAGACATATTGATGAAACATTTTAAACTTAATCTTGTGGTGGTCCGATGCGACCTAGCTATCATAATTATATGAAAGAAAGCCTACCCAAGAACATTTTAAAAGAACCATCAAATTAAATTACAATCTGTAAGATAAACTGGAAGATGAACAGTGCCAGTAGCGATATTTTATTTACTGCCCTACTGTGAGAGAGTACTTATTTACCTGTAACTGTGACTGGGCTAGTTTTTCCTCCATGGATTAAAAAACCTACTGGTCAGTTGCTATCATCACGCCTTGAATGAATTTTACCTCCAGCAGCGAAATTAAAGAGACCACTCCATCCTCACCCCTGTGTTGAACTGTGTCAGTGCCATCCCATAGACTCCTTTTTATATAATAAAACACAAGAACTCTTAGGCTTCAAGTCCGGCGATAAGTGGGAATATTTGCTTTCAGCAAACCTCACTACATCTGGGGTGGGACATCGAAGCACTAGACGTTTTCACTTGTCAAGAGTGTAATTGCTGTTTATATAATTCTATGGATTGTCTGATGCTGCAATCGGTAAGTGTGTGTGAGTGTATGAGTGTGGATCCTCACGCGCGTGCATGAATGACAGGAGTTTTTTTGCAAATCATTTGTTAACTTGCCTACCGGGTAAAACATTTTCTGTATACCCGGCATTGTTCCTTTAGGTGGGATATTTTGTTAACTCTGTTAAAACCTCCCCCCCTTCCCCCCCCCACCTCTTTTCATTTTCTTAGTAAAGGGAAGAACAATTGGGAATAACAGGATTTTTGTCTACCACCTATACTTAATATTGTCACACCTATTCCAGAGTAATTAAATTCACTGTTGGGTTACATTACCTATGTTCCTGATAACTATCTATCTTTGGACTGGGTTTACCTTTGTCTAATACAAGCGGGAAGGGCTTAGTCGATACCAATCCTCTTCACCCCCCCCCTCACCATGTTATTTGTATTTTCTGTACTTATGATATTTTTTATGAAAACACATGATAGTTTTTGTGATTGTTTTAAATGAGAATAAACCTTATAAACTTATTTAGTAATGTGTTGGAATACCCAAAGCCCAACAATTTCCCCTATCTGTTTAATATAGTTTGTATCTACGTGCGTCTGTGTGTTTGAAGCACCAAATCGGTGTGAGCGCAGGTGTGTGTCTGGAAACTGGCAAATAATTGTTTGACCAGGAGAGTGAAGAGAAGATTGAGAGGAACGATTTGTCGTAAATAAGTCTGTCCTTTCTCTCCCCAGCACTCTGTGAAGCAACTATTTACTCTCTACATTTTCTATCACTGAGCTTTCACCATCATTCTTCACTCTAAACAGGACCACTATTTCTAAGACTCTTTCTCTCAAAATAAATTTACGACAATATTTGGCTGGCTCGCCGGGATAGAGATATTTTTGAGTCTGATTAAGTCTGGGTCTAACTAGATAGAGTGTGAATTAGGGAAATAAATAAATAATTAATTACACGCCTAGACAACACCTTTTAGTATTTGGGTCGTCCACACAGCATATTTACAGGTTGTTTTCTTTCCACAGCAGTAGAAAGTACGGATAATCATAAATTCGGTTAGCTAAATTATCCTCTGGCAGAGAAAATTAAATTTTTTCTTTATAAGATTTGCTGGGATTGCGAGATTGTTTTTACAGTCACTAAAGGTTTTTTGAAGTTAAAAAGAGTTGAGCTTAGCTAAAGACGGATTGTTCTGATTTTTAAATTAAGGTAACAACGTCTCATCTCAAAATCGACTTCAGGGGCGGAGTTTTGTGACGGAGAATTAAAATTTTAGGGGGAAATTTTTTTTTTCCTTTTAAATTGTTTTAATAAAAATTTTTCTCTTACTGTTAGTAATAGCAGATTTTTTCTAGTGTAACTTACCATTAAGGTGGCATAGTCGCTTGCGTTAGGAGTCTTAAAAGACAATAATAGCAGCGATAAGTTTGCACATTATCAAGTAGGAGGTAACACAAGTAAATTTATACTTTGTGTTTTTTCTCGTAGCGGCCTTGAATTTTTTCCCCTTGTTGTTCTTTCTTACTATTCTCTAGTCTTAGAAGCATCCAGTTCTTTGATAATGGCAGAGAGAATTAGGATAAGATCCGTTTTGAGACAGGAGGCGAAGGACTCAGGATTAGAAGGAGAAGCCGCGAACCTGTTTGTCAACAGGGAACTTGAAAGGTATGACGCGGAGCAACAGAGAGAAGAATCTAGGAAGAAGGAAGCGGAAGAGAGGGCAAAAGCTAGGAAGAAAGAAGCGAACGATCGTCAATTGGAGCAGAAGAAAATTGAAGCAGAGACAGAAGCTCGCAGGGAAAGAGAGAGAGAGAGAGGAAAAGACAGCACGAACTGGCGCTTAAGGCTTTAGAGAGTCGGGGCGCCTCTACTTCGAATAACGGAGAGCCGTCTTCGCCCCAGTCTCAGTCAATGGATCTCTCCAGCCCTCAATCTGCCCAATTATCTGCGATGTCTTTTGCTTTAGAGTCTTTTCCTAGCCCCAATGAAAAAATTGACACCTTCCTAGAGAAATTCGAGAGGCTCGCAAATCTGTATGGGTTAGAGAGTTCCCGTTGGGCACTTAAACTCTCAACTGCGTTGAAAGGTAATGCGTATGACGTGTACACAAAGCTGGGAACCAACCAACATGATTACGACATGCTGAAAAAGGCCTTGCTAGAGCGGTTTGAGATGACCGCCCGAAAATTTCTGCAAATGTTCAGAAACAGCCGGAAAGAGAGCACGGAAACATTTCCGCAGTTCTCTTCACGTCTCGCGGGCTATTTGACAAAGTGCATTGAATTATCTGACCTACCTCTTACATATGAGGGACTACTTGAACTTGTTCTTGTGGAACAGATAAAGTCAACTTTGTCAAACGAAACCCGTAGATTTTTGGTTGAACAGGGCGCAGTCAGGCTTGAGGACATCCTCAATAAGGCAGAACGCTATACCAATGCAATGGCCGAACTTCCCAGCACTAAACGTAAACCCACAGATGAGCCATCTCGTAAACAAAATCTAGAGCAGTCGTCCTATTCCTCAAATTCCTCTCAGAATTATAACCAACGAGAAAATATTACCCAGAAACCTCCCCTGGAAAAATCGAAATTCTACAAAACCCGATTTTCCCCAAATAATAATTCTGATCAAACCACCACGCCTACGTGGCAGCGCGGCCACCAAGGTCAAGGAAAAGGGAAGACCCCCACACCAGGAACGTCTGATCAGAGCAAACAAACAGGTCCAAACCGCATCGGATGGTTGCATACAGCCTCGAAAGGTAGAGTCAATGTCAGTGATTCTCAACCTGAGGGGGACCGACCCTCAACGCGAGGAACTGTAATTTTGAATGGTACCTCAACTACTTGTCTCTTTGACATTGGACTAAGCTTTAGTTGTATTGTCGCCAGACACCTAGTCAAACCAGGTCAGCAGACAGAAGAAACCGTCAAACTTAGTGGAGTTTTCAGGAGTGATGCACCCAGGACGCTTCCTATCGCAGTGGGAGAGATACACTCTGATTTTGTCAGAGGTGTTATTAAAGTGGCCATAATGGATGATCCGATCTACCCAGTTATCCTGGGATGTAGATACGTGTTCATTGGGAGACCTAAGGAGCCGATTGTGGCAGTGGTAACCACAAGAGGGCAAGCCAAGAAGGAGAGGGAGCCTGCGCCAAATTTGTTGCCGAATGAACTGAAGGAGGCGCAACAAAAGGACCCTACTCTGGAGCTCTGCTTTAGAAAACTGCCCATGGCTAAGGACCCCAGACACAACGGAGACATCTTTTCTAAGGATGGCGTATTGTATCGTAGAACGGGCAACCCGGACACGGGGAATAACCAGCTCCTAGTACCGACGCAGTACAGAAGCCAGATCTTAGAAATGGGGCACTCTCTTCCCTTTAGCGGACATATAGGACAAAACGCCACTATTCAGCGAATAAAAAACCACTATTGGTGGCCAGGAATGAACTCTGACATTATCAGGTACGTGAAATCCTGCGCCCAGTGCCAACGGGTAGCACCCAAGCACTTGACACCTCCAGTACCTATGGGGCAAATGCCAATAGTGTGTACTCCATTTGAACGGATTGCTGTCGATATCATTGGACCCCTGGAAAGGACCAAAAGAAGGAAAGGTTCATCCTGACCTTAGTCGACACTTGCACAATGTGGGTCGAAGCTGTACCGCTACCATGCATAGATTCCAAGCATGTCGCAGAAGCCCTCGTGCACATTTTTACACGGTTGGGATTCCCTCAACAAGTTTTGACGGACAATGGATCCCAATTCCGTAGCCTGTTAATGGAGGAGATCTTTAAGATCTTGAGGGCCAAACATATCCACACAAGTCCCTACCATCCAGCCGGAAATGGGCTCGTGGAACGTTTTAATGGCAGCTTCACCACCATATTACGTAAGCTGGGTCAGGAGAAACCGGAAGACTGGGACCTATATATATCGGCTGCCTTATTCGCCTACCGAGAGGTTCCCCAAGCGTCTACGGGATTCCCACCTGCTACACTTTTATTTGGCAGACCTATAAAGGGTCCACTAGAAGCCTTACTTCGGTCCCTGACAGACCAAAAGGCTGACGAGACAGTCGTCTCTGCAAGCAAGTATGTATCTGAGCTCAAGGAAAGGTTAAAGTTAGGATGGGATCTAGCTACTACCAACCTTAAGAAAGCCCGCGCTAAACATGCTAAAAGATATAACAAAGCTGCAAAAGAGAGAGAACTACAACCAGGGGAGAAAGATTTGTTGCTTCTTCCAACCGGAAGCAATAAACTTCGCATCGGATGGCAAGGGCCGTTTACCGTCCTTAAAAAGATCTCACGTACTAATTACAAGTTCTCGATAAAAGGAAAGGAGAAGGTCTTCCACGTAAATATACTTAAGAAATATCTGGAGAGACCGGTGCCATCCTCCGAGCATCTCCTGGCTGTCGCCATAGCAACAGAAGACGAGGAAGATGATGATGGTTGCATGGAGTACCCATTGCAACCCACAGAATCCTTTAAAGATGTCAAGTTCGGCGACAATCTCTCACCAGAACAACAAACAGAAACCAGGGCGCTACTAAAACAGTACAGTGCAGTCTTAACGGATGTACCTGGTCGAACAAATCTCACCGAATTTGATATGAAATTAACAAACGAGACCCCTGTTCGAACCAGAGTTTACCCCATCCCGTACGCTAAAGCTGATGCACTCCGCGGAGAAATAGACAAGCTGCGACAGGCAGGAATTATCAGTGAGTCTACATCTCCTTACAGTTCCAGTGTAGTGCTGTTGCAGAAGCCCAATAAGGAAGTTTGGCTGTGTATAGATTACCGGCTGCTAAACGCTGTAACGGAATTCCAGCCCGAACCTCTCCAAACTGTTTCTGAGTTGTTCACCAAGCTCAGCAAAGCAAAGATTTTCTCCACGATCGACCTCAGTAAAGGTTATTATCAAATACCAGTTAAGGAGGAAATTAAACCTTTGTTAGCTTTCAGCACTAGTGAAGGACATTACACATTTAATGTGATGCCGTTCGGATTGCATAACGCACCAGGAGTGTTCACCAGGATGATGAGGAAGCTTCTAGAACCTTTGCAAAGTCCGCATATCCATAATTTCATGGATGACATATTAATTGCATCGGAAACCTACGAAGAACATATTGCTACGGTTGCCATGCTCCTCAGGAGACTACAGGAAACTGGTCTCACAGCCAGACCTAGCAAATGTCTCATCGGGTTTGAACAGTTGGACTTCCTGGGGCATACTATTTCTCACGGCTGTTGTTGGCCTGTTCAGAAGAACGTGGAGAAAATAGCTGCAGCCAAAAGATCCCGAACGAAGAAAGACGTACGTTCCTTCCTATCACTATGTGCTTACTATCAGAAGTACATCCAGAACTTCAACGGACTGACGGCACCTCTGACTGACCTCACCAAAAAGGGTTGTCCTGATAAGGTCATATGGGACCAAAAGTGCGAAAACGCGTACAGCACTTTGAAAGGACAGTTGTCTGCATACCCCATATTGAGGTTGTCTGACCTCAAGAAACCTTTTGTACTGCGGGTCGACGCGTCAGGTCAGGGCATCGGGTCAACACTGCTTCAAGCCGAGGACAGTGACCTGAACATGCTATTTCCAGTTGCCTATGGCAGTCGGAAATTAAATAAAGCTGAACGGAACTACAGCGTAGTTGAAAGAGAATGTCTCGCTCTGATTGACGGTATCAGACGCCATCATGAATTTCTCTATGGTACATCTTTCACGGTGCAAACAGACCACGCTCCGTTAGCCTTTCTTGGTGCCAATAAAGAATTTAACGCAAGGATCATGCGTTGGGCCCTCCTTTTAAGCGTTTATTCTTTCAAAGTGGAATACATTCCGGGAAGACAGAATGTCGTGGCGGATTTCCTGAGTAGAAACTGGACTACGGAGGAAGTGGAGGAAGTTGAAGATACCAAACATCCAAAAGCTACCGATCAGGGCAGCTTCATTGTCATAAATCAAACTTGAAAAGATGTTTTCATGTTTCAAAAGAGGGGACGATTGTGACAGACATCTTAGCCGTCCCTGAATTTGTTAGATGATGGTAAGAACCCTCTCATAACATCGGTACCAATGAAGTGTTGGATGATATGGTACGACCCTTCGTAACGACCCCTTCGGATAGCATCAGTGCCCCCGAATATTTTGGTAACTTTTCGTCAAACGGGATTTATTTTCTTCACCTGGACTCATTAGCTATGCAACCTTTCCACGCAGATAGTCAACACGTTTGCTGATTAATATGTGGACAGTTTATCTACCGTTCATTCTGGTCATCGCATTGATTTAAGGAGAGGTTAAATCACGCCGACGAATATCTCTTGAGCAATCATATGGAACCAACGGGCTGATCACCCGTTTGCCAGTCACTTCGATTACGGAAACAACAGCAAATGGATTGATTTGCCGTTGCCCTAAAGACGCCAATAGGCGTGATGGGAAACAATGGCAAAGAAAACCTATCTGCTGTTGCCCTAAGACGCCATTAGGCGTAATGGCCACTGACTGCTTTGACGGTCGGTGGCTAAGGACGAAAGAAGAAGAAGAATCATATGCAGTTATTTTCATTAACTTGGCCAATGGGGGGCGTTGCCTGCATCAAACGATAGTAGCGACCACGATCAAAGACACGGAAGGGATCGCAAGAAAGACTAGCGGCACGCTATCAAAGAGGCAGTAGTGGTCCCTGAAACGAGCGACGCAAGTTTCCTGCGGTATTTCGCTTCTCGGTGTTAATCACAGAACGATCGCAGTGGGAGCGCACTGGAAAGCCGTCGCGAACGCAACGAGCGGAGATACAGAAGACCAGGGGCGGCATCTCTCTTTAGTCTGGCGGTCAGATCCCCTAAAGTTTCCTGAGATCTAAAAAGGTGTCAATTTTCTCATGTCCCACTCATGTTACATTCTATGTTAAATATATACAGACCATGAAGAAATGCATGTTATCACTCGTTGGCCAGACCTTGACAGAAGCACTAGCTATATTTGAAATCGTGTTAGATTTTCCCCTGGATTTTCATATATATTTGCAGTGAATTCTACTCTGTGCAAAACAGTAAAATATAATTGTGTAAAGTGATCAGTTGTCTAGTTCATTCATTCTATTTCACTGGATTTTGCGTTAATTTAAATCTATTAAATTAAACCATCTCAATAGTTCCAGTTGTAAATGTAATGATATATCTATTATATTATTTCAAAAGATAATAGATGCTTAAATGATTAACTTAACTTTTGACAGTCGCGAAGGAATTTATAACTAATTGAGTTAAGTCATATATATATATAGATGTGTGTTTTAACCATTTAACTCACGAAGTGTCTTCTTAAATATATAATTAAATACGCGAGTGTATAATTATAGTCTTAACGGGAAATTCATCGCGCTTTAGAATGTTATTTGATTTTTCGGTATATTACATGTTTTTTTCTTTCATACAGAGTGATCGTAACCTGCGATCCCAGCAATAAAGAAATCATACATCTTAAAACTTCCAGACATATTGATGAAACATTTTAAACTTAATCTTGTGGCGGTCCGATGCGACCTAGCTATCATAATTATATGAAAGAAAGCCTACCCAAGAACATTTTAAAAGAACCATCAAATTAAATTACAATCTGTAAGATAAACTGGAAGATGAACAGTGCCAGTAGCGATATTTTATTTACTGCCCTACTGAGAGAGAACTTATTTACCTGTAACTGTGACTGGGCTAGTTTTTCCTCCATGGATTAAAAAACCTACCGGTCAGTTGCTATCATCACGCCTTGAAGGAATTTTACCTCCAGCAGCGAAATTAAAGAGACCACTCCATCCTCACCCCTGTGTTGAACTGTGTCAGTGCCATCCCATAGACTCTTTTTTATATAATAAAACACAAGAACTCTTAGGCTTCAAGTCCGGCGATAAGTGGGAATATTTACTTTCAGCAAACCTCACTACATCTGGGGCGGGACATCGAAGCACTAGACATTTTCACTTGTCAAGAGTGTAATTGCTGTTTATATAATTCTATGGATTGTCTGATGCTGCAATCGGTAAGTGTGTGTGAGTGTATGAGTGTGGATCCTCACGCGCGTGCATGAATGACAGGAGTTTTTTTTGCAAATCATTTGTTAACTTGCCTACCGGGTAAAACATTTTCTGTATACCCGGCATTGTTCCTTTAGGTGGGTGTTGTAGCCGTTTATGGTAATTGGATTGGTCTTCATAACGCGAATGGTAATATGAAACAAAATGTCAATAAACTGTTCTGTGAAAACGAACTACAACAGGTAGTGTTTAAACTGTTCACTCGATGGTAGTACCCAAGTCGGTTTACTGTACATATAGTTTATTCAACATGGCACATACGAAGGAACGAGACGATCATAGTTACAGATTATAGGTACAAAATGTCATACTTTGAAGTTGCTGATAATACTCTCAGCTTCTTAGTGATTCTTCAAGAATTAAGTCCTATAAACATCCACAGCAATATATTCAGGTTAGAGTTCTGAATCGGCTAACCTCTCTTTACATCCATGCCACGACTTTGGCATAGAAGAATGTACGGCATATAAAATATGAAGCATACGAATAAATAAACTGGTTTACACGTAGGTATTATTCCTCTACGGTAATCTAATATGACCACCGATTCCGTCTGTCCATTCTAGGAAATTACATGCTAAGATGACTTCCCGCTAGACTACAACTGGGAGCGGCCTGATACTTTAGTTTACGGCAATAAATATACAAATATAACCGGGGCGACACTTACATGATCCTTCCATCATTGGCTTCGTCAAGAATACCAATTGAATCAATATAACATACTGGCTTATACAAAACTGCCAGAAAATTCCAATAATCTATATCTCGGACATAACAAAGTCCGTACTGCCCCGTTCAAAACATGACGTCACAATCCCCAAACTAGGTTACCCGTGCGTCCAAAGCAACTCACACTGCATTGTGCACGTCAGTGCGTGAATCAATCGAACGCTCAAATAATATAACTATATAAAACTGGTGCGTACATTTGGCAGGACCGAAGACTACCCCCTTAGGTAATAAATGTACGTAACAGCTCGATATTTTGTTACCTCTGTTAAACCCCCCCCCTTCCCCCCATCCCTTTTCATTTTCTTAGTAAAGGGAAGAACAATTGGGAATAACAGGATTTTTGTCTACCACCTATACTTAATATTGTCACACCTATTCCAGAGTAATTAAATTCACTGTTGGGTTACATTACCTATGTTCCTGATAACTATCTATCTTTGGACTGGGTTTATCTTTGTCTAATACAAGCGGGAAGGGCTTAGTCGATACCAAACCTCTTCACCCCCCCCCTCACCTTGTTATTTGTATGTTCTGTACTTATGATATTTTTTATGAAAACACATGATAGTTTTTGTGATTGTTTTAAATGAGAATAAACCTTATAAACTTATTTAGTAAACTGTTGGAATACCCAAAGCCCAACAATTTCCCCTATCTGTTTAATATAGTTTGTATCTACGTGCGTCTGTGTGTTTGAAGCACCAAATCGGTGTGAGCGCAGGTGTGTGTCTGGAAACTGGCAAATAATTGTTTGACCAGGAGAGTGAAGAGAAGATTGAGAGGAACGATTTGTCGTAAATAAGTCTGTCCTTACTCTCCCCAGCACTCTGTGAAGCAACTATTTACTCTCTACATTTTCTATCACTGAGCTTTCACCATCGTTATCCACTCTAAACAGGACCACTATTTCTAAGACTCTTTCTCTCAAAATAAATTTACGACAATTATTAAAATGTGAAAATTGCTAGTGGATGTCCAAGTCACACGAGGCTGGCAACCTCAGCATATAGATGGATGATTTCATTAACTACCACTGCGAGAGCTGGTGACTGCTTTATGCATGTTTCTTATAGAGAACCAAAAGCAGAATTAGTCCCAAGTTCCATATGGAACAGGGAGCGAAAAAAAAAAAAAAAAAATATATATATATATATATATATATATATATATATATATGTTATATTGTTAACCTTTTTAAAAAAGGTAGCAGTAAATGTTAACCTATTCAGTCTAAATGTAATAAAAGTTTTCCGCTCATTGGGATTAAGATTAATTCAAAGAGAGGGTAAAATTCTGAAGTAGATGGAATGGTGGAATGAAAAGAGGGGGGCACATGAGTGTGTGTCGGGAATACTCAAGGGGGTATTTGTTCTTTTTTTTGTGTGACACTAGTTGGTGGTACCAATTGACGGTACTATCTCCGGAACAAGTGAGAGTATAAGTGGCCTGAAGTCGACGCTAGCCACCATCATCAGACGGGTCTTATAGACGCTGGACCAGCTTCGTTATTACTACCTGAAACGTCTTGGAATGTGTCACAACTTTCAGACTTGACCAGTGACGATTGAACCAGTCATCTATCTGCAAGGAACCAAACATCAGCGGGAGCAGAAACCATCAGAATATTGGCAGGTAAGTAAAACTTAAAAGCTACCAAGTGAACTTTCCATTTTTCGAAAACCATAACATCACCCTGCGGTGAGTACTTTTTTAAGAGAATTTCTAATTTTAAAACTGTTAAACATAATTGATTATTAAATTTGTTATTTGTCTATATACAATTTTAATGTTGATTTAGTCATTTTGAATGTACTGCACCCGAATGTCTCTGTCAATTTCTTAGATACACTTAAACAGAGCTATACAATAATAACTAAGATTTCGCTGAATTAGATCAGCTGGGGGCTTGAACGAGATAAGTATAAGACAATCCTTCACAAAAGTTGACGGCAGATACTAAAGTTAACATTGCTGGGACTCATTCAGCATTGTTCTTGCTTTCTGAATATCTTGTGGACACTCCCTCGAGGTAGAAGCATCATTATCTTTCTATCTACAGCTCTGCCAAGAGTAATCTTTTTCGAAGGTAGACAGCTCTGAAGACCCACATTAGCTACTCTAGGTTTTGGCCACTGTTGGATCACTACTGCAGAGCAAAGGGGAGGCAACCCGTGACAATGATATGGTATGATATGGTATGCTATGATATGGTTTGATATGGTATGATATATTCTCCTTTACACTCTGGGGGGGGGGCGGGCCCACCTCGGTCATAACTTGGGAGTCATGAACCAGTTGGGCCCGCCCCCTTAGAGTGTAAAGCAGAATAATGGACCGAAACACTTGTTCGACGGGGGAACTGCTTCTGATGATCAGATTGCCTCCTGTTGTATCGCTCTGTATAAAGTTTCCTATCATCATGATATGGTGTGATATGGTGGTATGGAATGGTTTGCTATGGTATGGTATAGTATGATATGATATGGAATGGTATGATGTGGTATGGTATGGTATAGTATGGTATGATATGATATGTTATGGTATGGTTTAATATAGTGTGGTATGGTATGGTATGATATGATAGGATCGTGTAAGGTACGGTATTGTAGGATATGGTATGGTATGATAGGATAGGAAAGGTAGGATAAGTATTGTATTGTAAGATGTGATATGATATGATATATGATAGGGTAGGATGGGATTGGGTAGGGCAGGTAGGATAGGATATGGCATGGTATGGTTTGATATGATATGAAATGGTATGGTAGGATAGGGTACGGTATGATAGGATAGGATAGGATATGAAATGACATGATAGGATACGATATGATATGATATCATAGAATTTGTTACACAGAATTTGCAATGATATGATATGATATTATATCTTATGTTAGGATATGATAAGATACTCTACACACTAAGCCATCGATTCAACAGAGTTGTGTTACAGTTGATCCCATCACATTGCAACATCCCTGGCAATGAAGTGGCTGATAGATTGGTAAAGGAAGGTTGAACGCTACCCCAGCCTGACCCAAGCATAGCTTATGAAGAGTTTTTGTTTTCTTTCTTTTTGAGAAGCAGATACAGAAACAGGTTGGAAGCAGAGTATCCTGGACACCAGAAGAAAGATGCGTATCATCAGTTGAACAGAAACCAACAAGTAGCACCGGCCACAACAGATCTATTCAACAAGTTACAGATAGGAACAACTGATGAATGTAGCTGTGGCACAGAACAGATAGGAACAACTGATGAATGTAGCTGTGGCACAGAACAGATAGGAACAACTGATGAATGTAGCTGTGGCACAGAACAGATAGGAACAACTGATGAATGTAGCTGTGGCACAGAACAGATAGGAACAACTGATGAATGTAGCTGTGGCACAGAGCAGATAGGAACAACTGATGAATGTAGCTGTGGCACAGAACAGATAGGAACAACTGATGAATGTAGCTGTGGCACAGAACAGATAGGAACAACTGATGAATGTAGCTGTGGCACAGAACAGAAAGGAACAACTGATGAATGTAGCTGTGGCACAGATAAAATGACTGCTGAACATCTGCAGCAAAAGCGCCGAACATAGGAAGAACAAAGAAAGTATATATGGTCGTCACTAGTACTACTCATGGACAAACTCTAAACAGATACCAGCAACTTCAGGTTCATCATCGCTTTCTTTATTCACGTTGACGTCAGAAAGTTACGAAAAAGAAAAAGAAGAAGGCGGAGGAGGAGAAGAAGAAGAAGAGGAAAAAGAAGATGAAACCACCATAAATGTTTATTAACGAACCTCGCTTTATTGATACGATAACCGGTGTAGATGTTCAATAAAATATATCTTAATCAGTCATATCCGACAGGTGCCCGCCACCCTTTAGTGCATGAAAGAACTTCTGTTTAATAGTTTAAAATTGCCTGGGAAGAACGCTCATCAAAGTGTCAGTCAAGACGCTTACGCCCACGTATGTATCTTCATTTGTCAAAACTTCTTAATGAAGTCTACTCAACCTGGGACTTGTTGTTCCAGCCGGGGCGCGGGAGAGTTCCTGAGTGCAAGTCTCTGATTAATACCCGGGTGCCACCCTGAAATGTGTGATCATTCAATTTAATAATCACCGGACAAATAAACAGTAATGGTTTCATGTCGGATGCTTTTCCACAACTTCAAATGATGCGATCATCATCAGTTGTCTGCAGCTTCTGTGAAGCTCCGTGTATCATTGCCTACGCCGATGATGTTGATCTTTCTCTGAAATTGTATCATTTTTCCACGCAGGTTTTTTTTTTACCTATAATCTTCCTGTAACATATGTGTCTATATGTGTGCGCGCGCGCTTTTTTGAGTAAGGTGGGATGGAAGGAAAGTTGCGAAGCGCGGACTGAAGGTAGCACATTAAAATAAGGTACAGGGCTCCTTCGTTTGACACCTCCACCCTCAAACCTTTTTTTTTTTTTTTTTTTGTCTTGTCTGTTTGCCTATCTCTCTTTGTGTAGGTACAACAGGACCCGCTTTGAGACCTTCTTTCTTTTGATACAGTTTTTATTTCATTTCCCAAATAATAAAGTTATTGTGATTCTCTTTTTTTTTTGGTCATCGCCATAGGTTTACCAACACGCACCCTTCATTCATTTGGCCCATCCCTCAGTTTTATTTACTTAGGAAATAAGGGTGTACAATAGAAAACAGCTGTGCTCCAGTAAACAAAAACATAAGAGAATACAAATACAACTGTTGGTGATCGAGATAGATACTAAAGGCATAAAAAGAATGACAGACAGAATGACTGATGACAGAGAGAGATAGAGAAAGACAAATAGACTGAAAGCCAGACAGATGGATATATGGATACACGGAGAGAAACAAACAGGCAGATAAACTAACTTGGAGGCAACCCGACACATTTTTACATAGACAGACATACAGAGAAAGTTGCAGACAGATAACAATGGCGGCAGTCAGACAGATAAATATGTATAGGCAAGCAGGCAGACATGTGGACAGACAGACAGACAGACACATAGATAGATAAGCAGACAGACAGAAAGCCATACAGACGGACGGACGGACATATAGATAGATAGATAGATAGATATATAGATAGATAGATAGATAGATAGATAGATAGATAGATAGATAGATAGATAGATAGATAGATAGATAGATAGATAGATAGATAGATAGATAGATGGATAGATAGATAGATGAACAGATGGATAGATAGATAGATAGATAGATAGATAGATAGATAGATAGATAGATAGATAGATAGATAGATAGATAGATAGATAGATAGATAGATAGATAGATAGATAGATAGATAGATAGATAGATAGATAGATAGATGGGGCATGGTAGGATAAGATATGTTAGGATATGATATGATAGGATATGATATGATAGGATATAATATATGATAGGATGAGGTATGATAGGATATGATGGGATATGATGAGGTATGATAGGATACAATATGATAGGATAGGCTACGATATGATGGGATATGATGAGGTATGATATGATATGATATACTATGGTAAGACATGATATGATAGAATGGCATATGGTAAGAAATGATAGGATAGAGTATGACAATATATGATATAATAGGATATGAAAAAATATGAAATGATATGATAAGATAGGATAAGATATGATATGACAGGATGTGATAAGATATGGTAGGATATGATAGATAAATAGGGAAGATTCAAAATAAAATATCACGTTTCTTACTTGTACCTTACTAACCATCATCATGTGTAAAGTACTAGCTTAGCTGCTGAGATTTTATTAACCCATTGTTAAACTGGAAAACATATTTGACATTTTTGCTCGTGGTGAACTCTCTCCAGTTCGTTTATACTAACAAAGTTTTAAGAGTGTAAATGAAAAAAATTAATAGATCTAAAGATCAGTATGTGAAACATCGAAAGATGATATATGTAATATGAGAAAAAGACATATATGGATGGGAGTACGGGCGGACGGACCGACGGACAGACAGACAAACTGACAGGCGGGCGGGCGGACGGACAGACAGACAGACGGGCGGGTGGACGGACGGACGAACAGAGAGACAGACAACCGCACAATATGAAACAACGACTCAGTCAAACGATCCCGTTACACGCCCATTGAGGCATATTGGGAATATGGTGTTAGGCCCGTATTTTCTTGACTATCGGCACACAAGGGGTGATGTGGTCAGCATCACGCCGGCTGCCTTAACCTTCCCAGAGTTGCTCTGGTACCCAAATCATGAGGCTGGGTCGACCCTGGAGCCGTTTGCGGTCTAAAAAATCACACTTCAACTGGGGATCGAACCATGGACCACCGAGCTAGGAAGCCAGTGCACTAACCACTTTGACTAAAGATTTGAGAAAATAAGCGTCATTTTGTTGTCCGTTCACAACCTGGAAGCCCCTTGTTGTTCCAGGGTGTCTCTCAGAAGGTAAACAAAGAATAGGCCCACTACCTTCTCAGGCACGTCGTAAATGGGCTATTAATATGATGTTGTGTATTGGGATGGCAACGTCATCAAGTAAAAGTTTGTTCTTTGGCTTAGGTTTCTTCAAGGTGGGGGTGGGGGAATCTGCAATGATGTCTCCGTGCTACAGAGGAGTGAAAAAGAATATATTTTTAAAAATAAAAAAGTTTTACATCGTTTTGGCGAAGCGCGTACCGTTCAACCTTGTCGGTTATATTAGGGCGCATCTCCAAATATAAATGACCTTTAGGTCTGATTACATAAATTAAAAAGAAGAAGAATTTACGCTCAAGGGACAGAATCACAGACACAGATGGGACTTAAATCAAAACAAAACACACACACACACATACACACACTACACACACATACTACACACACTACACACACATACACACACACTACACACACATACACACACACACACTACACACACACACACTACACACATACACACACCCACACAGAAGTGTTTGGTTTTGGTTTTATTAAGGACCTTCTTCTTTGCACACGGACGACAACTCATCCAGGTTAAGACTGTTGGAATATGGCATCAAACGTCAGGCTAGCAGAGATGGGACGTATGAGAGGATGCATCCGTCGTGTTTACAACCAACGAGCTACAGGAACAGTTAGCATTCACACTCTTCGGCATATACTGGATGGAGACTGAGCACCTATGGGTTTGCCTGGAGTGTAATGATGTCAATTCGGTATAACAATAACAATAACAAAAACTCCGTCGGTGCTCCGTTCTTCTCCCTTAAATCTCACACGGAGGATCTCAGCACAGTGGACGAACTCTGTAGCACCAGTAAATATCCCAATGTTTAAATACAGGAATCACACATTCAACAAACATTTTTATGGTGTGCAGGTTTCTTAATTTTTTTAATTTTTGCCAGTTCATCGGCCGTATGACCTACACTTTACGATTTCCAAATGCCCAGGGACTTTTAGAGTGCGCATATTGCACATTCGACCTCCTATTTTTTCGCCCTTATTCGAGAAGGCTAGGGATCCGATCTCACTACCCAGGAGATAAGGGGGAAGTGTGACATCATTAGGTACCACTGGTTATGAACAAAATGTTAATCAATTATAATCCCTGAACTGGGATCGAACCCAGTACCACACACAGAAGTGTGCAGGACTCAAAAGCATTGCTGATCAATCAGCAGCACGGGCATGTAACATTAAGACGGACGGAGTCACAATCATCATGACCAAAGAGAATATGATTATTAAGGGATGTTTCGGGACAAATTTTAGTCAGTTACAGTGACAACAACGAAATAAAGACTGGAATTACATAAAGACTATGAGTGATTGACAAGGCAATGGGCAAAGGAGCCATGCAGAAAAAACATATATAATAAAAACTCATAACCAGAAAGAAAATATTAAATAAAATTATAGCCCAACTCTTAAAACTAAAGATAAAATAATAGAAATCAGTTAATTAAAGAATTAATCAATCAATCAATCAATACCCTTTAGCACCCAAGGAGCATAGGCCTTCAACAAACACATGCTAAGTCCTCCTGTCATGTGCCATCAGCTCAAGTTCTCTCCACGTATAACTCATAGATTTCACTTCTGTCTCACATTCTCTCCTCCGTGTGTGTGTGTGTTTTTTTTTTTTTGTGTGTGGTCTACCTCTATCACTCTTTCCCTGAAGATTCCGGAACAAGGGCTGTCTTGTAATGCTATCAACTAAGGAGGGTTGGGCATGGGGCTGGTTACCCCATCCCGTAAAATAAAGTTTTTACCACAAAAACTACAACAAACAATATAGACAGGTCAATAAATTACCATCATTCTTCGAATAAAAACAGATCAAAGGATTAAAAAAAAGTTTTTTAAGAAGACAGGAATTACACTTTCTTTGTTTCTTCTTATCCACATTCTTTGTCGTCTGTTTTATTTAACTCCCAGCTTCAGAGGTTCTTAAAACATAAACATTATATGGGGCTTTTTTCCTACTGACAGCCCTTCATCTACTGTGCTATACTGGACTTCATGCTTCAATTTTTTTCTTTCGTGTCTCTATGTATTCCTTCTCATGGGGAATATTAGGTTAATATTATTATCATTAATAATTATAAACCTATTTCTAAAACAAATCGATAACAATATGGTGTGCCGAACCATCACCAATCTAAGAAGACAGATTTAAGCAAGCATGAATGCACAAGGAGCTCGATATAGATATATATATATAATTCATCTTCTTTGTGCATATTGAATTTTGCCCTGCTATAAGAATGGGAGATTCGTGATTCATGTCTATCTTATTACACGAACCCTATATTATTACTTCAGATTAAAAATAAAAAAAGAAACCGCCTACACTGAAGAAGACATTTTGACTAAGCAAAAGATAGACCCAGGAATATAAGCCAAACAAAGAACACACACACCAACCGAAAATAACAGTCAAGAGAAACACAGGTTAGAGACGAAAGAGGAAGCGACACGAGAAATGAAAATAAGAAAACTCTTAATGCACGATCGTTCATTGATATTCCAATATCTAATGGTGTTGTTGCTGAGCCCCCCTAGCATGCCTGCAGCGAACCTTGTCAAAATAAATGTCCACATTTTCCCCTATCAGAACGCTCTTTATTTTTGTTTCTTTTCGGTTTCCTTTACAATTGCAGGTTGGGTGTTGGCTTTCTTTGTTTTGTGCTCCTCTTGACAGAGATTTCTTTTTGCTGTCTCAAGCATTCTGTTTATAGACGTCTTCCTGTCTTGACCTACCTGCTTACAGCTGTCTGTATCTGTTTAAGCTGCCTACAGTTATATATCATCATCATCATCATCATGTGACGTATTCTTTCCAGAACGTTGTCTCCATTACAGCTGCTCTGAACGCATCACGATTCTGGGCAAGTCGACCTGCATCAGCCAAAGACAAGTTCAGACTCTCTGTGATGTCCTGGGTCCACCGTCGTCTAGGTTATATATATATATATATATATATATATATATATATATATATATATATATGCGTGTGTGTATTCTACTACATTTTTATTTCTTTTATCTATTCATGGCTCGTTTCATTTTACGTAATTGAGTATTCTGCTTTACTTTTTCATTCCTTTCAAAATTGATGACTACTTTTATTTACGTGTGTATTCTAGTTTACTGTCATTACTTTTGAACTCATGACTACATTCATTTTACGTAAGTGTAAATTCTACTTTACTTTCTGATAAGGTCTCTTTTCTGGAAGACAGACGTCATCATCAGTTGATAAACTCTTTTAATACAAGACCCTTGCCCTGAGCAAGAGACATGCTGAAAAATCTGAAGCTCACTCGAACATCACCAGAGTTAAATACTGTGTTGTTGTGTTGCTCGTGGTTTGAGTATGGAATGTCAACTTGACCTACGCAGTGGTGTGTAGACATAGATTGAGTGTATAACATGCGAATGATAAGAAGAGTTCGTGGTGTTGACAAATGTTCTTTTCTCACACTCATGTATGGCTGGAAGTCATCGACACCAACGACTGTGTACCTTTACTACAGTTTAATTTGGACGTACACACTCGACAGCACAGATAGTGACAAATCACAGGTTGGCATAATACATCATGGTACAGTGGATAAATGGTCTTGCAATGTTACATGGGCACTCATGTAGAATAATAGTATAATGGACTGTCAGTAGCCAAGCACTCAGTATTGCCCATATATATATATATCATCTGAGTTTACTGACAAAGCACGTCAGATTATAAACAATATCCAAGATGGCTTCTAGACCTAACTTCGTCTAGTGGAGATTCCTTAACATAATGTCCAGCACAGATTTTTCCATATAATCAAATTGAACCGCTAGCAATGGGTTCTCATGTGTAGCAGTGATCTCTGGACTAATCAAGCGATAATACGGGCATCCCTTTTCTCTTCTTGAAAGTCACTAAATGTTTGGTTACAAGATGGCTTCTCTCGTGAGCTGTCACTCACGTTTGGATACAGATAATGAATCTGTCTTAAAGTTAGTCATTCATTAAATGTTTCATTGCCCTGTAGATTCTATCATGATACAATTGACTGCATTCTACAGGATATAGTGCTGCTAGGAATCAGAGTCGTTTTCCATCTAGTTAAATGCATCCTCTCAGATGTACAAATCATACCTATCGAAAAACGGTGGCTTCGTACGAGAGTTCAAAAGAGTATCTTTTATTACCTGGGTATCAGAAATATGATTCTGCCATTCCTTGGCAATAAGAATGAACACTGGGGTAAAGCATACATGATAGGTCTAGACGACTATCACTTTCCCCATAAATATAGAGATCACTTTTTCCGGCTACAAGCCGACATAGAAAAACACAGCCCATCATCAGGGCGAAGCCAAAACACCCCTCTCTAGCGACACATCCGCCGAACAGCCTTTGACCTCTCTAGAGACAAAAGAACATATAGTTCGACTTAGATATGTAAAGATATACAGATATAAGACAGACTCGTCCTACTCAGACAAACAATACACATAAATTCAGGCCATAGATATTCTGAAGCAAGAACAATCTATTACTACCCAAACAAAGAATAAATCGCAGTAAAACTGGATTCATCCGCGGAGTTCGATCGAAAGAGACGACACAACTTTCAAGGGAAGTAACTCAATAATGACTTTTCCTTAAGCACTAAAAAGTATCTATTTTGTTTACAAAATATTTGCGAACATAACAAGTATACCAATGTATAATATTGTAAGATATCAAAGACTGCACGTAACAGTCTTACCACACCTCCTGGGAAAAAAAATGAAACATTTTTTTTTTTTTTGAAATACATCTAGGAGCAACGTACAATAGGCTCACAACGCATGAATAATGCGTAGATGAAAATATCAGGAATAAATATAACGCCTAATATGAGGCTAAGTCGACTTATGGAGCGACTGGTGAGAATGTGTCTCATAAACTGAGAGAAATTATTTCTCTACAAGTATATTTTTCCAGGAAGGTGTCATCAAAGTATAATACAATTCTGGCAATTACACGATGCCTAAAAAATTCATACCATAGTTTCGTATTAGATATCTTAAATTTATGATTTATGAAGAAAAATCATCAAAGCACAGCGGTGAATAAACATTAATGAACCGCTATGTAGTGATACAATCATTATATTATTAAATTACAAATGTGTATCTATCATGATATAGAAAAGGAACTACTATAGAACTAGACATATCAAGAAGTCTAAGCCCTAATAGTTATGTGGAATCATGTGGGCATCTTGACAGAATGTCTGCCATCACATTATCTGATCCACGAATAGCTCGCACAGAGAAATGAAAAGGTTGAAGAGCAATTGCATATCGAGTAGACCTCGAGCTCTTCAAATTCTTACTCTGTATAGCAGTAAGAGCTTTTTGGTCGGTTTCTACTATGAAATGTGCGCCTAGAAGGAATCTCTGTAGTTTGAGGATCGACCAAACCATAGATAATAGCTCACGGTCTAAAACCGAATAATTCCTTTCTGCCGCATTAAGTTTTCTGGAAATATACATTACAGGATGCAGAGTTCCAGAGTACTCTTGCATTAGTGCCGCTCCAATCCCAGTGGATGAAGCGTCACTACGAAGAACGAATGTCTTATCTTTAGTAGGTAGCACTAAAATAGGTGGTGTTGAAAATAATGTTTTAATCTTATCCAGAGAGCATTGGCATTCCTGAGACCAGTGGACCATATTAGGCGAACCTTTCTTTAGAAGTGTAGAAAGAGGTGCCATGATAGAGGATAGATTCTGAATGAATCTGCCATAAAATTGAATAAGACCTAACAGACTTCTCACCTGTTTTTTAGTCTTAGGGATCGAGATGTTAAGTATCTTACTAGTATTATGGTCCTCTGTCTTTAGGAAACCATGACCAACTCGGTGGCCTAGGAAAGAAATTTCGCTAAAACCAATATAGGCTTTAGAGGGTTTCGCTGTCAGGTTGTGCTCGCGCAAAGTAGACAGCAATTCATCTAACCCTGAATAGTGATCTTCCCAAGTATCGCTGAAAAGACAGATGTCGTCTAGATATGCAATGACATCTGACCGATAAGATAGGATTCGGCGCATCATGCGTACGAATGTAGCTGGTGCGTTCATAAGACCGAAAGGCATAAAATTCCATTGGAACAAACCTCTAGGTGTTGAAAAAGCCGTGAGAGGTTTGGCGCGTTCAGATAAAGGAACTTGCCAATATCCTTTAGACAAATCAAGTTTAGTGAAAAAATGAGATTTGGAGAGTCGAGTAAGTAGCTCTTCCAGTAAAGGCATAGGTTCGGCATCGAACTTCGTTACTTGATTCAATTTTCGATAGTCAACGCAAAGACGTATGTTATTGTCTTTTTTACGAACAATAACCATCGGCGAAGAATATGCAGAGGTGGATGGTTCGATTATTTTCAAATCTATCATCTCATCCAACTCTTTCTCAACCTGTGCTTGAAAATGTATAGGTATAGGATAAGGTCTAACCCTAATAGGAGTATGATCAGTTAGAACAATGTCATGTTCAATGACATGCGTTTGTCCAGGGATGTCAGTGAGTACATCCTGAAATGTTTGCAACATAGTTGAAACTTGTCGCTGTTCTCCTAGAGACAAATCAGGAGAGACAGTAACGTTCTTCCATGATTCACTAGAATGAAGTAGGATCATTGGAAGAGGAAGATTTACATCTGAAAAACTTGTTTCCTCATCCTGTATCACGGACAGTGATGAGTAATGACCATGTTGTACTGGAGAATTGTCCGTTGCTTGGAAAATGGGTTGCAAATAATCCGGACGTTCATGGAATTCAGTAAGCATATTGATGTGGAAGGTTTTATGCTTCCCATCAATATTGACAATATAGTCGACATCGGAAATTTTCGATATTATATCGTACGGACCTTTCCAAGAAATAAGTAGTCTGTTTTCCCTACAAGGTAGTAATACAAATGCTTTGTCACCAGGACAAAGTTGTCGTAAGCATCTCTTCTTATTGGCAAATTGCCTTGCCTTCTGTTTCGCAAATTCAGAAGAAGTTGCTAATTTGCATGCTTCGATAATCTTTTGTCTCAACGCGATGACATATTCGTAGGATGACTTTGTGTCATCGTCAATATTGTCAGCTGTTATGAGATCATGAAGCAACGACATAGGGCCACGCGGACGCGCGCCAAAGACGAGTTCAAAGGGAGAAAATCCTGTATGTTCATTGGGTACCCCTCTGTAAGCGAAGAGGGCCGCAGGTAAAACTCTGTCCCAGTCTTGAGGATGATCCTCAGTTATCTTCCCTAGTAAGTTTTTAAGTGTTCTATTAAGGCGTTCGACCATACCATTAGACATTGGATGGTAGATACTACTTAAAGATCTATCTATCTGCAGCGTAGACATTACTTGAGACATGGTATCTGATATTAGTTGGGTGCCATGGTCTGACAATATCTCTGCGGGGAACCCCAGACGAGAAAATATAAGCCAAAGAGCATCTGCAATGTCAGCAGTAGTAATGCTCTTCAGAGGAATAGCCTCTGGCCAACGTGTGCACATATCAACATACGTCAAGACAAACTGATGTCCTCTGGCAGACTTGATCTTAAATGGACCAATAATGTCTATGGCCATTTTTTGAAACGGCCGAATAGGAATGTCCGCCGCCTGAATGGGTGCAGCATGCCGTGGACCTTTGGATTTAACTTCCTGACATACTTTACAAGATCGACAATAAATCCGTATGTCCTTGTTTACCAATGGCCAAAAGAAAGCCGCAAGGACTCTTGACTTAGTACGGGAAAAACCCATGTGTCCAGCACACTGAGAGTCGTGAGCGTGCTGCAAAATTTTAACTCTCAAATTCTTGGGAACCAGGATTTGAGAATGACTTGACGTAATGGAGTCTTGAACCATACGTACAAGTACGCCATTCTTCTTTGTAATCCACGATTTACGACTTGTGTCTTTATTCGGATCACCTTTAGTTGCAAGAATGAAGAATTTCTTCAGAGTGGGATCATCTTTTTGCTGTTTTATAAACGAGTCACGAGAAATTACCAAGGGATCATCTTGGTTATGCACTTCATTATCTTCAGTAGATGAAGTTTGAGGCATATTAAGAGCCTGAGCTCTAGTGACTACAGCGTTAGCAATCTGCATGTTTTGCCTTTCCCACGCGGAAATTTGTTGCGGAGTGCATTCTTTGACTCCATGAATGCGACCGATGATGAGGTCAGCGATCGGATTCGGAAGAAGACATGCGTGTACATCTCCTGTAAAGAAAGGAGTAGCAATCCTAATGATAGCAGTAGAGTATTTCTCTAATGTGCCGCCAAATGTTACACATTTGACTACTTGTCCAGTGGCACGGGAAGGATCTACGAGTGACTGCCTAACACCAATTGTGGTGCATCCAGAATCAAATAGCACAGAGACTGGATTGTTATTTACTAAACCCTTATGTAAGACAAGAGAACCTCTTCCATCATGCGCGACTGATGCAGGAAGAGCAGGAAGAGGATGGCCACAGCTTAAAGTAGACACTGTGGTTGGCTCAAATAATGTTTTGCATTGGGGGCACTGAGATGCTCTCCCAAAATCAAAAGCGGCACATGCCATATTACTAGCATCATTGATGCGTGATGCCATATGATGATGGATGGTATCCGCATGTCTGGTTTTGTGTAGTGTGCAGATGTGTTCAGTCAAACAATGTTCATACAAAAATAACAGGGCAATCCACATAGGACGTCAGTAAACTCACGACGTATAAAGTCAATGATTCTTGTAACAGCCGTTGACGTTTTTCTTCATTATTTATTGTGGACGCCACAGTGACAAAATGGTTACGCGAATATGTAGGCACATCAAACAGTCATTATCACAGCAACATTCAATACAGCAATAGACGGTGGACAGCATTACAATGATGAGTCAGATGCATGTTATATTTCATAGTGCTGTAAATGTAGTCAGGTGAAAAACTCCATCCTTTTCTATAACAGCCAGGAGATAACCAGATGTATGAGATCAGTTCACTCTCCTTAGTCTGACTTCAGCAAGACAGACACGTCTGCCGAAGTATAAATAATGTCCTCAAAAATATCCTCTAGATAATAAAGGTTTTCCAAACCTAGTTCATTTAACAAAGTAGCAAGTAATGGTCCTTGGGACATGCATCAACCGATGCAGTACAATACAGCGACATGTGAGCTGGGAAAACATCTCGTGACGACGACTTTCGAAGACAGGCTATGAATCGAAATCGCTCACGACCCAAAATCGATAGAGTTAATGAAAAGTCAATTTACCTTGCCTTCAGGAAATACACAGAAATATCACGCCTCCCGACATGTGGGAAACACTAGAGGTATTATCTCGAATAAACGAAATATCCATTAAGAGGACTACACATCCCTGACAGAACAAAAAATAGCGGAGATCCCCTCTTCAACGAGGCATCTCTTTCGCCATTCAAATCGCTCACTCCACTAGTGGTGGGCGGAAACCGATCGACCAAAAAACAAGACCAGTCATGCGCAGTCCAGCGCAAAAAGACCACAGCTCAAAACTTAACTGCATTCAATACCAACGCGGGAAGACAAATGCTTATCGAGAAAAGTGACTATAAATTTCAAGCAGTTGTTGCCCTTGCGTTATAAAATAGATATTGTAATAAAACGATGTTGCGAGAATTTATCACGCAACATATCACCACCTCCTCCCGATAAAAAAAAAATGTGGAACATATTTTTTTTTTTTAAATATCAAAGAGCATGCGATAAGCGGCTCAAAACGCACGAATTATGCGCTGATAATTAATTAAATTGCCTAACATGAGGCTAAATATAGAGTGTCTGGTGAGGATATACCTCAACAGAAAAATAAATATGTCTCAAAAAATATTCACATCGGGGAGGTGTCACCAACACACATCACGTTAGCATGTAAACACAATATACGTATGCATGTTACCATAATCATCATTAAACAGCATACTCTAATATTGTCTTTAAAAATGGATGTACAAATCTGATAGGAAAATTTAAATAGTACATTCTTTGACATGTAATGACATAAGTACATAGTAAAGTTAAACTACATGACGATCCAGGACATATGCTCTGGTATTCCGATGGTAAGTACACAATCTAGAACTCGTCATGCTTGATACTAGTAAGGTAAGTCCTCAGCTCAACAATGACATTCTGAGAAAGTACAAGCAATATAATGCTAATTAATAACTAATATGCTTCATAAGGTACAATACATTATTAATAATTGTGGCTGTTTAGTAAACTAACGGCCCTTATATTAACTACTCAGTCCTCCTCTATCATCTTAAAAAACGAACAGAAGAAGATGACAACAAAGCACGATAGTGTGTACATATAAAGTAAGTACAGATGTGCTGATCTATTGTAGAAATATAGGTGTGTTATGACTCTGTAATATATGGAAATATAGGACAGAAGTATTAGTTGGAGTCATGTGGGCATCTAGACAAAATGTCAGCCATCACATTATCCGCACCACGGATAGCTCGTACCGTGAAGTGGAAAGGTTGAAGAGCTATAGCATATCGAGTGGATCTCGAACTCTTCAAATTCTTAGTCTGAATAGCTGTAAGAGCTTTCTGATCAGTCTCTAGAATGAAATGTGCGCCCAGGAGGAATCTTTGTAGCTTTAGAATTGACCAAACCATCGCTAACAACTCACGGTCTAAAACCGAGTAGTTCCTCTCTGCCGCATTTAGTTTTCTAGAAATGTACATAACAGGATGCAGAGTATTTGCATATTCTTGCATCAGTGCTGCTCCAATCCCAGTGGATGAAGCATCACTCCGAAGAACAAAAGTTCTATCAAGAGTAGGTAATCTTAAGATGGGAGGAGAAGAAAATATATTCTTGATTTGGTCTAGTGAAGATTGGCATTCTTCAGACCAACGGACCAGATTAGGCGAACCTTTCTTCAACAATGTTGAGAGAGGTGCCATGATCGAAGATAAATTTGGAATAAATCTCCCATAAAATTGAATTAAACCTAAGAGACTCCTAACTTGTTTCTTCGTTTTAGGAACAGAGATGTTCAGTATTTTGGAAGTATTGTGGTCTTCTGTCTTCAAGAGACCATGACCAACACGATGACCCAGGAAAGAGATTTCACCAAAACCAACAAAAGCTTTAGAAGGTTTCGCTGTCAAATTATTCTCACGTAGAGTGGACAGTAGGTCATATAACCCTAAATAGTGATCTTCCCAGGTATCACTGAAGAGACAGATGTCATCTAAGTATGCGATGACATCCGAACGATGTGACAGAATTCGACGCATCATGCGAACGAAAGTGGCAGGGGCGTTAATGAGACCAAAAGGCATAACATTCCATTGAAATAGACCCCTAGGTGTAGAAAAAGCAGTAAGAGGTTTGGCATGCTCTGCTAAAGGCACTTGCCAATAACCTTTAGACAAGTCAAGTTTAGTGAAGAATCTAGAATTAGAAAGTCTAATCAGTAGATCTTCTAACAAAGGCATCGGTTCAGCATCGAACTTTGTGACCTGATTCAATTTGCGATAATCAACACAAATTCGTATGTTCTTATCCTTCTTCCGGACAATAACCATGGAAGAAGAATATGGTGAAGTCGATGGTTCAATTATATTTAATTGAATCATTTCATCCAATTCCTTTTCCACTTGCGACTGAAAGTGTATAGGAATAGGATAAGGCCTAACCCTAATTGGATTATTGTCGGTAAGAATTATGTCATGTTCTATGACATCTGTGTGTCCAGGAATGTCAGTGAGAACATCCTGAAATGTTTGTAACATCGACGAGACTTGTCGATGTTCGTCACCAGAAAGATTAGGAGAAACAGAAACGTTTTTCCAAGATTCCGTAGAATGTAATGGAACCACTGGAAGGGGAAGATTAACATCAGAGAAGGTAGATTCCTCATCCTGTATGACAGACAGGGATGAATAATGACCGTGAGGTGCAGGAGCATCATCCGTTGCCTGGATGATGATGCAGCAAATATCCGAATGTCTGTTTTGTGTAAATGTCCGCAAGCATGTTTCATGTGGAACAATGTTTCATCAAATCAGAATCCACATAGTCAACGTCGGAAACTCACGACGTACTATTGCATACGGACCTTTCCATGCAATAAGAAGTCTTTTTCCCTACTGGGGAGTAGGACGAATGCTTTGTCAAAATGGTTACAAAGTATGTAGGCACATCAAAACAGTCATTATCGTAGACATCTATCACAGCAACATTCAATACTTTAGCAATTTCTGATGGTAGACAGTTGCTAGCTTGACATGCCTCAATGATCTTTATTTCATAGTGCTAAGAGCAATGTACTCATATGAGGAACTCCATCGCTTTTCATCGGCAGTGATGAGATCGTGTAATAAAGACATAGGGCCGCGTAGACGCTTCAGCAAAAGACAAGTTCGAAGTATAAAAATCCTGTGTGTTCATTAGGGACTTCTCTATAGGCAAAGAGAGCCAAACCTAGTTCAAACCCTGTCCCAAGTAATCCTTGAGGATGATCAACCGATCAGTTATCAATACAAGCAACATGTGAGCGTTCTATTCACGACGACTTTCAAGACAGGCTATGAATCCAAATTAGACCCATAAATCGTAGATACTACTGAGAGAATCGCCTTCAGGAAATACACAGAAATATCACGCCTCCCGACATGTGGGAACACTAGAGGTATTATCTCGAATAAACGAAATATCCATTAAGAGGACTACACATCCCTGACAGAACAAAAAATAGCGGAGATCCCCTCTTCAACGAGGCATCTCTTTCGCCATTCAAATCGCTCACTCCACTAGTGGTGGGCGGAAACCGATCGACCAAAAAAACAAGACCAGTCATGCGCAGTCCAGCGCAAAAAGACCACAGCTCAAAACTTAACTGCATTCAATGCCAACGCGGGAAGACAAATGCTTACCGAGAAAAGTGACTATAAATTTCAAGCAGTTGTTGCCCTTGCGTTATAAAATAGATATTGTAATAAAACGATGTTGCGAGAATTTATCACGCAACAATCATTATTATCTTTACTCTGTTTATAGGCTTCATGGGACTCTTGTTGTGCAGAGTTTGCCTGAAAATGTGGTTTATGTCTTTTGTTTTGAGATCTACCTCGGTTATTATCACCTCTGTAGTTATTGTTACCTCTATTGTAACCCCTATTTGGGTTTGAGTCATAGTTCCCTTGGTTACCATTATCATATTCATTATAATGAGTATCTCTGTAATTATGATCTTGTTGACTCCAAGACGGATAACCCGGATAGTTTCTATAATTACTTCCTCTACGGAAATTCCTATAATTATGACCACCCCTGTGTCGAGAGCTATCAGCTCGTCTCCAGTTCTTTAAAGAAGAACCCTGAAATGATTGGTTACCTTGGTTTTGATAACTATTATGGTTACCTTTTTTATCAAATCTGTTTTGAGGTCCCTGAAATCTGTGTGAATAATTGGGATTGTATGGTGTTGCTGAAGCAACTGGCATACTCTCCTTAATCTTAGTGTTGCCAAAAGTCACGTCGGGGTGTGCAGTGACATATTGGGAACAATATTCTTCCATTTCCTTTAGAGATTTGGGTTTACGCTCATGTATAAATTAAAGGAATGGTTTGTTAACACATGACATAATCTTATCTCTGAGCAACAAATCCATAAGTCCTTCATACGTTTTTTCTGTTTTGGAAAGCTCAATCCAACGATCAACTGTGAGACGTGCCTTTGCAGTGAATTCTGAGAATTCTACACCTGTCTCAGGCACCATCGTCTTAAACAAAAGCCGATAGCCTTCCTCACTTAGCTGGTATTTCTTTATCAAAGCCGCCCTAATGACATCATAATTATTCTTATCTGCTTCTCCTACAAGGCATAATCTAGTCAAAGATTCACCTTTCAAGTTTTCTGCTAATTGATTAGCGTATTGTGATTTATCCACATTATGTGTACGACAAGAACGTTCAAATCTATCCAGCCAGAATGTAATATCGTCACTGGACTGATTGAACGGTGGAACCTTAACCTTGTAAGTAGAAGGTTTACCATTACCACTAGATGCCTGATTAACATTACTCATACTTGTCAATCTCAATTTCTCTAACTCAAATTCATGTTCTCTTATTGCTTTTTTTTCTTCAGCTTCTCTGTCTAATCTTTTTTGTTCAGCATCCCTGTCTAATCTTTTTTTGTTCAGCTTCCCTGTCTAATCTTTTTTGTTCAGCTTCCCTGTCTAATCTTTTTTGTTCAGCATCACTGTCTAATCTTTTTTGTTCAGCAGCAGCTTCTCTTTCTAATTTTTTTTGTTCAGCTTCAAATCTCCTTTGCTCCACCTGCATCTGCAATTTCTTTTGTTCAGCAGCAGCCTCAGCTTCTCTTTCTAATCTTTTCTCTTCAGCCATAGCTTTTCTCTCTTCTGCAGCAGCTTTTCTCTCTTCTGCAGCTAATGCTTTGTCATATTGAGCAACCGTCCATTCTTCTAATTGTTGACCAGTTTTATCAAGGGATTTCCCTTGTGTAATGAAGTATTCTAATGTAGACATGATGTCTAACAATAATACTAATCACTTGAAACAATAATAATACCACAAGTTCTTAATGACTTGATTAATCAGTAAACTATCCCAATATCTGTGGGTCACAAGCCTTAATAAGGTCTTGTATAACAGTAATAATAATCAAGTACTGGTTTATACCATAATCCAAGTGCAGTGCACAGGCAATAGTGTCTTATGAAATATACCTATATAAAACATATGTCAACCAACAGAATACATAAAGTACAAATAGGACTGACAATACGAGAACGTTTGCAGAAATCAAATAAATCAGAAAGGGAAATCAATGAAAATAATCACTGAATCTGCAAGGGATAACAACACAAATGACGTCACAGTATATGAATATAAATTGTGAATAGAACTGAAAGATAGAAAAGGGTAGACCAACAAATTACAAACAAATCAAAACAAAACTAAAGAACAAAGAAATATTACAAAAATAACAATAATTACAGTCTTCACAGCTAACACAAAAGCAACAGTTGTCGCAGCAAATTTTCAATCAAGAAAATTGCACCTATAGAAAACGCCCACAACGGACCCTCTATGACGTGGGATATTCTGTTGTGAGGACTCCGCCCAACCTAAACACAACCCGCTGACATAGAAACTAACATACTATACAACCAAATAACATGTAAACATAAATATATAAATTATGTGTATGATAGTATGTGTTGCGAAATAGGCTCAGTTTTACAGTAATGGCAAAGTTATTCTTATGAAAATAAACAAACTGCCACTTTATTCAATTAAACATTCTGGCCTTAAATATTAAAGTTCATATATAGAAAACAAGAAGATCCATCGATGAAAATAGGACTTCTTAGTTCAATAATACTGTCTTCCTGTTAATATTGACAAGAATTGATCCAACTGTTCTGTGAAACTCTGTAATGTCTAATGTACAAATGTCAACAACGCTGACCTACATACTGCATTCACTTGACAGGTCACGGGACGAAGTGTTGACAAAGAGCAAACCAATACTGCAAGTCTGTCGTATCAGCCACAGGAAACGGTCTGGTATCGGTAATCTGTTGACTTCTGAACTTCTGCGAGGTCAAACCCAGAAAGCTGGTCCACCAGTTGATAAGGTCTCTTTTTTGGAAGACAGACGTCATCATCAGTTGATAAACTCTTTTAATACAAGACCCTTGCCCTGAGCAAGAGACATGCTGAAAAATCTGAAGCTCACTCGAACATCACCAGAGTTAAATACTGTGTTGTTGTGTTGCTCGTGGTTTGAGTATGGAATGTCAACTTGACCTACGCAGTGGTGTGTAGACATAGATTGAGTGTATAACATGCGAATAATAAGAAGAGTTCGTGGTGTTGACAAATGTTCTTTTCTCACACTCATGTATGGTTGGAAGTCATCGACACCAACGACTGTGTACCTTTACTACAGTTTAATTTGGACGTACACACTCGACAGCACAGATAGTGACAAATCACAGGTTGGCATAATACATCATGGTACAGTGGATAAATGGTCTTGCAATGTTACATGGGCACTCATGTAGAATAATAGTATAATGGACTGTCAGTAGCCAAGCACTCAGTATTGCCCATATATATATATCATCTGAGTTTACTGACAAAGCACGTCAGATTATAAACAATATCCAAGATGGCTTCTAGACCTAACTTCGTCTAGTGGAGATTCCATAACATAATGTCCAGCGCAGATTTTTCCATATAATCAAATTGAACCGCTAGCAATGGGTTCTCATGTGTAGCAGTGATCTCTGGACTAATCAAGCGATAATACGGGCATCCCTTTTCTCTTCTTGAAAGTCACTAAATGTTTGGTTACAAGATGGCTTCTCTCGTGAGCTGTCACTCACGTTTGGATACAGATAATGAATCTGTCTTAAAGTTAGTCATTCATTAAATGTTTCATTGCCCTGTAGATTCTATCATGATACAATTGACTGCATTCTACAGGATATAGTGCTGCTAGGAATCAGAGTCGTTTTCCATCTAGTTAAATGCATCCTCTCAGATGTACAAATCATACCTATCGAAAAACGGTGGCTTCGTACGAGAGTTCAAAAGAGTATCTTTTATTACCTGGGTATCAGAAATATGATTCTGCCATTCCTTGGCAATAAGAATGAACACTGGGGTAAAGCATACATGATAGGTCTAGACGACTATCACTTTCCCCATAAATATAGAGATCACTTTTTTCCGGCTACAAGCCGACATAGAAAAACACAGCCCATCATCAGGGCGAAGCCAAAACACCCCTCTCTAGCGACACATCCGCCGAACAGCCTTTGACCTCTCTAGAGACAAAAGAACATATAGTTCGACTTAGATATGTAAAGATATACAGATATAAGACAGACTCGTCCTACTCAGACAAACAATACACATAAATTCAGGCCATAGATATTCTGAAGCAAGAACAATCTATTACTACCCAAACAAAGAATAAATCGCAGTAAAACTGGATTCATCCGCGGAGTTCATTCGAAAGAGACGACACAACTTTCAAGGGAAGTAACTCAATAATGACTTTTCCTTAAGCACTAAAAAGTATCTATTTTGTTTACAAAATATTTGCGAACATAACAAGTATACCAATGTATAATATTGTAAGATATCAAAGACTGCACGTAACACTTTCATTACCTTCAGAACTCATGTCGACTTTCATTTAAACGTACGTGTTTATGCTACATTACTTTCAGAAGTCATGACTATATTCCTTTGTCATAAGTGTGCATTCTAGTCTTCTTTTATTACTTTTAGAGAACCCATGACTGCTTCCACTTTATAAGACTATGTACTTTGCTTTAAAGCGTCCAATTGGCAGAGTGGTTAGAGCGCAAGTCTCTCGCGGCAAAGGTGCCGTGTTCGATTCACGGTATCGACATGCTTCAGTCTACCCAGATGTATATAGGTACCTGACTTTGCACTTGAGTTAGGGAAGGAAAAGACAGCGATGAAGAGAAATGGTCACCCCACCTCTCGATGCTGGACTTAGTATAGTGAAGTCTCTAACACTTCACTCCCCGACAGCCTTAAACAAATTAAACCCCACATATGAGCCTAACTGCCGCAACTGTACCGTTCCGTATGAGACAGTTCAGCATTTACTGCTCACTTGCCCAGGACTCGCCACAGAAAGACGAAAGATATTGCCGGGCTCCCCAACAATCATAAACACTCTATACACTATACAGCACCACTCAACAGCTGCAGAACACTTGCAAATTCTTCAGCTTGGCATTGACTGCTAAAGAGCGACGAGCTCAGCAGCCCAAGTTAATCAGCAACAACAACCACAACTCCCCTACGTCAGTATCAGCTGTTGGACTACCTTTTTTACTATGCTTTAAATACTGCAACCGGCATTCTTTCCTTCCGCGTCACTTGAAGCCCCGTTATGTGACCGGATGGCCTACTCCTACTACTTAAGCGCTAACCGCGCTACCATTAAGTAGAAAATAGTATTAGATAAAGACTAGCTAGTCAAATTAACACTAGTCATAAAACGATGACGTCAATACACTTTTGTGTATAACAAGAACCCGCTGACGTCGTCAAACCTTGTGTGAACACACAAGTTAGCCCGGAAGACCAATCATAAGCCATGTATCAATGGTTTCCGGTCTACCAACGAATGGAAAACATGCATTAGTAGTCAGCTAGGCATTGTTTTTGGGTATATATATCCCAGGGTATTGAAGAATTGGCGGGTCTGACTCGAGTTGGAGAAGAGAAAAGACAACTATAACCATTGCATATAAGGTGTTCTAACTGTACGGGTGCGGCGGTTTGCGACTGTGACCACCCCTGGTTAGAAAAAAACCTTAGGTCTCGTCGGTGGAGAATATTCGTACTTCGTCATTGAATTTGATTCACGATTTTGTATCGTCTTTTTCTACTTCTTTGTTCATCCTGAAAAGGACGTTGGTTGCGTTGTGTCCGTTTACAGCGGAGCTGCGATATCTGCGCCTTTCGGCCGACACATCCGACGTCAGCACGGCATTTCTGGGACCGGGTTAGCCTTCCCTCTTCGATCCCTACTCACTCAGCCAGACTGCAGTGATGCAGCCTGTTTCCAGGACCACCACTTGGAGGTGGAGTAGGGTCTTGGTCAGCTCTGGTTCGCTGACCCTGACGCAAGCAGTCTAGCTATGGGTCGCTAACTGCATTCCTCCCTGTTGATGCGTCTTAGGTCCCGATTTTGTATACAACCAGTTGGTACTTACAGATCAGAGTGTTACTCGGCCACGAGGTATGTTGTACATTATTTTCACGAGGTAAGCGTGTGACTAAGACGTTTCGCTCGATTGTGACATAGACTGTTGAAAGGTCTTTAAAAAAAAATCGGTTTTAGAAATTGATAGCTCCTTGCAACTAAAGGGAGCCGCGGTAGCATTGTGGTTAGTGCACTGGCTTCCTAGCTCAGTGGTCTATGGTTCGATCCCCAGATGAGGTGGGGTTTTTTTTTTAGGCCGCAAACTGCTCCTGGGTCGACCCAGCCCCAAATGGGTACCAGAGTAACTCTGGGAAGGTTAAGGCGGCCGGCGTGATGCTGACCACATCACCCCTAGTGTGCCGACGGTCGAGATAATATGGGCCTAACACCATATTCCCAATATGCCTCAACAGGCGTGTAACAGGATCCTTTACCTTGCAACTAAATAGGTTTAGAGGGCTAATCAATTAGTAACACAAGAACGGTGTAGAGGATCCCCACAAAGGAACGCCATTTTTGAGATAATTGAGTGAGAGAGTGTACGAACAACGGATTGTTTGTTTATCTGAAAAGAGAAAAATCTCAAATCAGTAACCATAGTGAATTGAGATGAGCATGTTCTGAAAATACTTCGGATTTGGAACCTATACCAATAAAAGCTGGAAATGTGTACTACCCTGACTTGGTAAATACTTGACCGTCGCCATTTTTGAAATTATCTGTGTGGAATTTGAATATTTATCTAACCACAAGGTCTCCATCATAAATGAGATCGAAAAGAACATGGGTCAGTAAAACCTCTTCTAGGAAATAACAACTCTTGCGATAGCGAGTCTACTGAACTAGATGACTAGACCACTATACTACACATCACGCCCTCTATAACAAGAAAAAAAAAAGAGACAACTCTTCTTAACCTTTAAGGAGATAATCTACCTACTAAGCTCCCCTTAGTACCACATGTACTGTCACAAATAACGCAAGCACAAATAGGAAAGTTAAAACAGATCATCTCACACCTAAGGGTCTTTTTTTTTAGGACATGCGCCCTAATATAACCGACTAGGTTGAACGGGATGCGCCTCGCCAATACGAGGCATAACTTTATTTTTTTTAAAAAAATCAGACCAAGAAACTATGAAGACAGAAACACACACAAAAAAAAAACAACCTACGTCAGCTTACTTGGTAGCTCTCTTTTCATAATAGAATACTAATCAAAACAAATAGTGCTCCCAGCTTCTCTTTTCCCAAGCTACGTAGATTAAGAAATCACCACCGTAGACTCATCAGTGACTTTAGACAAGGAATCATCATCATCAACATCATCATCATCATCAACATCATCATCATCATCATCATCATCATCATTATTATCTTCCAGCCTCCTCTGAAGCACAGGCCTTCAACATACACACTCCAAATTTTCATGTCTTGTGCCATCCGGTCTATGTCTTTTCATATCTTCTTTTCCTCCCCCTTAATATTATTGTTGTTTTGTGTTTTTGTTTGATTTTTTTTTAGGTTTTATCTCGTTTTTGTTTGTTTGGGGTTTTTTTTTAAACATACAAGCATAACTGGTAATTGTGATTTGCCCTATTTACAATGATTTGACAGATGTGATGCCACTTTCCCATTTTAGCAGTTGTTCATACCATTTGGAATTGAAAACAATATCTATCCTAGTTATAACCCATCAGAGGTTGAAAGGGATATCATTAAATTTAAAAAAAAAATATTATTTTATCTACTTGTAACTGCCTTTCATGTCTGTCTCCGTTTCTCTTCTCCTCGTGGGTTTTTGGTCTAATTATTTTTATCTTGACCTGGACATTATAGAATAGGGACTTCCTTCTAAGGCTATCACCATCGGAATTTCTCAATGTGTCCTACCCAATGGCGTCGTCTTCTCCTCGCATCTCGTTGGCATTCTCTATGCTGCTTCACACACCTTCTTGCCAGAGAACCTTCTTCTGTCATCGATGGCCAAGTTAAATTTTTAAAATTATTTGCTTTTTGTTGACTTGTCCATATTTTTTGGAGTTTTCTTGGGTTAAAGTGTCCGTAGGATGGAGAAACCGGCCTAATACCCAACCCTCCTTAGCCGACTTCTACGAAAATTGTTTGGTAGTTTACAGTGTTATTATTCTTTGCTCCCCTTTCCAGCCCCCAGTTACACACGGACGACAAGGAACAGACAGGCTGTAAATAATGTTAAAACCCGCTTCGAAGACAAAATATGTTTTATATACAGGATTCTTCAAACAGTCACACGCCTCTGAATAAGGAAATCAGATTGAGAGATAGCCACACGAGAACACTAAAGAGGTCTCGAAAAAAAAAAAAACCAAAAAAAAAAAAAAAAAACGGCGACGCAGTCAACGAATGCTAATGATGAAAACGAAGATTTTGTAGCTTCCCATAAATAAGGGGAGAGAATATCCAAGGGGCAACAACTCTTTGCAGGTGTGTCAAACATATCAAAGGAATGTAATTCATACCAGACAAAATGCAGCTGCTACTTTTGTGTGCTTTTAAATCTATATGTCTTGCTGTTTTTATTGCCCCACGCAGAATCAAATGTTCATCATCATCAAGTGCCATCTTTTTTTTATCAAATTTTACGGACTGACAATTCCGCGTCTGTGGCAAAGATAGACATATTTTCCATATTAATATGGTGCATAGCAGTGTGCAGCAAGCTTTTCTAACAATCTGCAGATACCATTCTTCTTTCTCTGCAACATTCTTCGCCTGTTTTCTGTGTTTCTTGTTCTTCTAACCGTCTACTTCTACTTTTAATAATCTCTTCAGGCAGGGCCGGATTAAGGCCAACTGATGCCCTAAGCACATCCCAACAATGGTGCCGCCCCCCTCCCCCTTCCCCCCTCCATAGGCCCTTCCAGTGCTTAACTGACGAGACATTAAGACTCCGTAAGTTCTGATGGTGAAATAAGAGATTGAAAATCCAGTTTTCTTCCAGACCAGACCGCATAACTATATTAAAGGAATGGTTATTTTTAAAATGTTATTTAAAACTAAATAGCAGTAAGCAATATAAGCAAATTATTGACTTATAACTAGGGAAACACGGCCAATAAAGACAATTACACAAAAAATTTGACTAAAGTCAAGTGTGGCAGTGAAAGACTTGAGAGTTAGGGGCATAATAGCTAGGGGAAAAACTCTATGGTGCCCCCTTCCCTTGGTGCCCTAAGCACATGCTTATTTTGTTTAAAGGTTAATCCAGCCCTGCCTTAGCATCTGTGAGTGGTTATGAAAGAATCAAAGTTCGGCAGCAAAAATACTTTGGCCACATAAAAAGGCATAACACCTTGCAGAAGTCCATAACAGAAGGGAGAGTTGAAGGCAAACGTGCAAGGGGAAGACAGCGCTATAAGTGGGAAGATAACATCAAGAGATGGACAGGAAAGAGTCTATCAGAGTGCACCACCAAGACAAGAGACAGAAAACGTTGGAGATCCATTACAGCCAACCTTCGTTGTGGAGATGGCAACTGATGATGATGATGATGAAAGAATAGAAATACAGCTGCTTCAGGCATATTGTAATAGGCGACTACATTGAGGTTGTGCATGTGGCTGGCGACTTCATCATGTAAAACAATTGACTACAGAAACTACCACTACAATAACATATAACTGCTTGGAATCAAGCTTCCCTCAAAAGGTCAGCTGTTGTGGCAATCCCGTGACCTAGAACGAGAGAAAAGGAATAAGAAGAAAGCTTTTACTAATATTAGTACAAATAACAAAAATCCTATATATAAAATCCCAGCTTTTTCTGTCAGTGTGTAACGCTAAGGGATGCAACTTTGGTTGAAAGTTACACATTAATTGTATTGTTTCCCTTATATGTACTCTCACGAAAATAGTAACACTTACCAAAGAAGAATGCGCAAATGAAGGTGTGCACAAAAATGTATTTATAGAATGTGTGATCCCGTATACACACACTGGGATCCTCGATGCTGATACGTAGTTCGTGTACTGTAGTGATGCACAGTGGTTTAAAAAAAATACGTTTGAATAAGTAAAATTGCCGTTAAGTATTGGTGCTTTTGAATTTATTTCCCGTCTTAAGACGGGCTTTTACACTAGTAATAAAATAATAATAATATTACTAATGTTAGTACAAATGATACTGCTACGCGAACAGCGCAGGGGTAAGTCGGGACAAGGGTTTTATTGCAAGTGTTGTATTTTTGTAGTCTGCCTTTTTTGCGTGTGTGTGCAAGTGAACGATGTACACTAACATACATTAGTCAGGCACAGATCTACACATATCCTATGTTGTGTTATCACAGCTATTCCCTAATAATACGTAGTGAAAATACACAAATAATGAGAATAAATGCAGGAAGCGATAACAAGATCGCACTACAAGATGTGGATTCATACAAACATATTGGCAGCAATGCAGACAAAGTTGAAGGATAGACAGTGATATCAAAATAAGAGTGCAACAGGCAAGAGGAGTTATCATTGCATTAGGAAATACATGGAGGTTTACAAGAAATCAAGTATCACACAAAAGTTAGAATCTTCAAGTCAAATGTCAAGTCAAATGTCGTCAAATGTCAAGTCAATCCTATTTGTATAGAACTGAAACATGGAGAACAGCATAAACGACAAACACGAAGTTGCAGCCTTTTTATATACGGGTGCTTGCGTAGAACCGAGGGGCTGAAAGGGTACGACAAGATCGACCGCGCGGAAGTGATGAAGGAACCGGATAAGTGTCAGTAGAACAAGAGATGAGAAGAACCGGACAAGTGCCAGTAGATCAAGAGATGAGAAGAACCGGACAAGTGCCAATAGATCAAAAGATAAGAAGAACCAGACAAGTGCCAGTAGATCAAGAGATGAGAAGAACCGGACAAGTGCCAGTAGATCAAGAGATGAGAAGAACCGGACAAGTGCCAGTAGATCAAGAGATGAGAAGAACCGGACAAGTGCCAGTAGATCAAGAGATAAGAAGAACCAGACAAGTGCCAGTAGATCAAGAGATGAGAAGAACCGGACAAGTGCCAGTAGATCAAGAGATGAGAAGAACCGGACAAGTGCCAGTAGATCAAGAGATAAGAAGAACCTGACAAGTGCCAGTAGATCAAGAGATGAGAAGAACCGGACAAGTGTCAGTAGAACAAGAGATGAGAAGAACCGGACAAGTGCCAGTAGATCAAGAGATGAGAAGAACCGGACAAGTGCCAGTAGATCAAGAGATAAGAAGAACCTGACAAGAGCCAGTAGATCAAGAGATAAGAAGAAAACGCTGACTGTGGATAGGATGTACACTGAGGAAACCTGATAGCACTACAAGTCAGACCTTATTATGGAATCTCCAGGGTGAAAGAGGTATAGGGAGACCCCCAAAAACCCCCCACACACACACATTGTGAACGTGTTATGTAGTATTTGTTAAACGCAAATGTTGGGTACCGGTACTCACATAACGTAGGTGGATAGGACCCGCTTGAGTAGTCTTACTTGAAACTACCACCACGTAGAATGTATCCGATAAATGTATCCAGTTTGAACACATCGAAATAGATGTTGTCTCACTGGCAGATGGAGATTGACTTCTGGGCGTGAATCTAATCCGTGAACACAATAGAACGTTAAAGCAACACTCACTACTGCATGCTTTTTAGTTATCAACATCCGGCGTAACGTTTCCGTTATATGAAAACTATAAATGAGCTAAAGAGACTATTTACACGGACATATTTTGGATAACAACGCTACACAATGGAAATGGAGACAGACGTGAATGGCATACAGAAGATATGAAAAGAACTTGAAAGAATGGCATAGGACAGGAAGGTTTGGTGTGAATTTACTAAAAACTTATGAGGCCGTGATTATTATTATTTTATAATTAATTATCATCATTATTATCATCATTATCATCACTTTCCGTCTCGCTCCTTATAGAGCATGAATTCACTATTGCAGCTGGCACCCTCTGCAAGAAGTCTGCATAAGCATTCATATATTCTTACAGCAGTGGTTTCTGTAACATGTTTTAAATACCGAAACTTGGCGTTCTCTCTTCAGCGTCACTTGAAGCCCCTTTAACACATGCTGAAATAAAAAGATAGGGGTAACGGATCCCGTTGCTCGCCCATTGAGGCATATTGGGGATATGGTGTTAGGCCCATATTTTCTTGACCATCGGCACGCTAGGGGTGATGTGCTCAGCATCACGCCGGCCGCCTTAACCTTCCCAGAAGTTGCGCTGGTACCCAGTTTATGAGGCTGGGTCGATTCCGGAGCCGTTTGTGGTCTAAAAAATCCCACCTCAACTGGGATTCGAACCTTGGACCACCGAGCTAGGAAGCCAGTGCACTAACCTCTGCGCTACTGCGGCTCCTGAAAAAGGAAAGTTAAAATAGTTCAAGTTAACGAACTATGAAGACAGAAACAAAACAAAAACAACCTATGCCGCCGTACTTCTCTTTTCATAATAGAACACTAATCAATACTAATTGTGCTGCCAACTTCTCATTCCCAAGCTACGTAGATTAAGAAGTCACCACTGTAGACTAAGTAGTGATGATGTCTGTAGCAATTTTTGTTACATGATGAGGTTGGCAATTTCATGAACAACCTCATATTAGTCGCCCTGTACGACATGCATGAGGGAGCAGTAAGTATATTCTTGCTGTGTCTCACTAGAGACCCGCGGGAATTACACGGGGTAACATTAATTATGCAAAAAAAAAATTTTTTTTTAAAGTTATCTTGTATAATAACGTTTAGAGTTCTTGTAGCACGTTTCACTAGCTTTGCCCTCAAACAAATGTAATTATCTGATTAACCGTCCAACGTATTAATGCCATTTTTTGCATACGATGTTATATTGGGTTAGACCCAACAAATATATACTTTATATCTGTGCATCTTGTCTAGTTCCCATAAACGAATGAAATCCTTTGATCTTTGTCGGCATACTAATTATTGTGTATCGAGAAAAGAAATTTTACCACTTCAGTCACAGATTCTGTGAATTGATTAGGCATAGGCGTGTCTACTATTACAATAATGTGGCCATCACGTTTGCATATGAATACCTGTTGAAGATGATTTCTTAAATGATCTGCATGCGAGATACTCGTGACATTGTTTGTCATTGGCATTTAGTGCGCTACCAAACTGGACCTTCATTGATCTAATTATTTCAATAGGTATCACCCCTTTGCGGTTCATAAATATCATAATGGAACGTGGCTCCTCTACTGTGCTTGTAAATAACGGTAAGGTCATCTTTAAAGAAATTAAAATTCATCCGAATCATAGTCAGATATCTCTGAGAAATTGATAATCAATCTCGGCTGAATGAAGGACAAACCATCATTCGTCCAATATTCCTCTTCCTCTTGTAACACATGGTTCTCACATTTCTTCCAATAATCCCTGGCTATATTGGAGATGGCGGCTTTTGTAAGTATTTCAACATCTTTTGATTTAACGTTCTATTTTCTGTTGCTACCTGTTCCTTAATTTTAGCCCAGACTAATTCTATTGGGTTTAAGTGAGAATGGTAAGGAGGCAATCTTAAACATCTGTGACCATGTTCATGGATTGCCTTGTCTATGTGAAATATCTTTGTATGCTGTGTCTTTTTTACAATTCCAAGTAATTCAGGCTTCAGGGACATTTCGTTGAATGGAATGTTGTTTTTGGTCAGCCAAATCTTTATTACATCTTTAGTACTTGATGAATTAGGAACTTTATCTTCTGGTGCCACAACGTTGTGATATGAAGCATTGTCCATTATCAAACACGACGGTCTATCCAATGAAGGAAGTACATGATTCACAATCCAATCTTGAAATATCTCGCTTTTCATCTCTGTATGATAATCCCTATTATCTGTGGATTTTGAAACAAATAGGAGTTCAGTATTATTTAGAAGCCCATGATGGCTGCTTCCTGCATGTGCAATTATTAGGCGCTGTCCTTTACTGCTTGGTACTAGTCTCTTAGTTGTCCCACCAGATGATTGCCATTCTCGTTCATTACTGTGGTGCGCATTGATCCTAGTTTCATCTAAATACACAAAATCATAACAATCTCTTCTCATTTCTCTGACCTCGCGTAAATATTTGCTTCTCATTGCAACTATATGAGGCTTCTCACAAATAAGGCCAGCAAAATTACAATAAAAAGAGTAACCGTAATTATGCCCAGAATCATAGTAATCAATTCCAGGGTGATTCTTCTTCCCAGAACTGGAGACAACCTAATACTACACGGTATTCTACTCCGGTTAACTTTAGAAATTTTCACAAAGGTATTCGGCATAGAGAGAAATATTTTTTGCAGAGACCTCAATACCAAGATAATAGAGGTTCTCAACAGCATAGAGATGGTAATGACAGTTATGGAAACTGGAACTCAAACCAGGATAAAAATTACAGTAGGGACTTTAATGATAATTGCAGAAGCAATAATGGTCGCGGTAGATCGCAACATAAGAGAAAAAGATATCAACAGACAAACTCTGTTCAACAAGAATCTCAGGGAGCAGATAAGCAGGTTAATAATGATAAAGACCATAATGCTATCGGATGCTCATCTTTTGATTTTGGTAGAGCAAATAAATGTATCCAATGCAGTACTTTATTTGATCCGAAGACCGTTAGTACTCTAAGCTGTGGTCATCCCTTGCCCGCTCTTCCTGCTAATGTTGCTCATGATGGGAGAGGTTCTCTTATATTACATAAGGGGCTTGTAAATAGTAATCCAGTCTCAGTGTTGTTTGATTCTGGATGTACTACTGTTGGTGTTAGGCAATCTCTTGTAGATCCATCCTGTGCTACAGGAAAGGTCATCAAATGTGTCACATTTGGTGGCACGTTGGAAAAGTATCCTACTGCCATAATATATATTGATACTCCTTTCTTCACAAAAGAGGTCCACGCGTGTCTACTTCCAAATCCTATTGCGGACCTTATTATTGATCGTATTCACGGAGTTAGGGAATGTACCCCACAGCAGATTGCTGTTTGGGAAGAGCAAAACATTGAAGCTACCAATGCGGTGGTCACAAGAGCACATGCTCTGGATCCACCTCAAACTTCATTAACTAATAATGATGAAGTAAATGACCAAGATAGTCACTTGACTATTACACGTGACTCATTTATCAAATTGCAAGAAGAAGATCCGCCTTTACAAAAATTCTTCATTCTAGCAAAAAAAGGTGATCCTAATCAGAATACTAATAGAAAATCTTGGATTTCTATGAAGAACGGCGTACTTGTACGTATGGTACAAGACTCGACTACGTCCACCCATTCACAAATTCTTGTGCCTAAGAGCATGAGATTGCAAATATTGCAACATGCTCATGACTCGCAATGTGCTGGACATATGGGTTTTTCCCGTACAAAGTCGAGGGTTCTTGCGGCTTTCTTTTGGCCATTTGTGAGCAAGGACATACGAGTTTACTGTCGCTCTTGCAAAGTATGTCAGGAGGTCAAATCTAAAGGACCACGACATGCTGCGCCTATCCAGGCTGCTGACATTCCTATTCGCCCTTTTCAAAAAATGGCAATAGATATTATCGGTCCTTTTAGAATTAAGTCAGCTAGAGGACATCAATTTATTCTTACATGTGTCGATATGTGCACACGTTGGCCAGAGGCAATACCTCTCAAGAGCATCTCAACTGCTGATATCGCAGACGCTCTTTGGCTGATATTTTCTCGCTTGGGTTTTCCCGGAGAAATATTGTTAGACCATGGCACTCAACTTATATCAGACACTATGTCACAGGTAATGTCTATGCTACATATTAAAAGGTCTCTCAGCAGTATCTATCACCCAATGTCTAATGGGTTAGTCGAACGTTTAAATAGGACTCTGAAAACTTTACTTGGTAAGATAACTGAGGATCATCCTCAGGATTGGGACAGGGTCTTACCCGCGGCTCTCTTTGCGTATAGAGAGGTCCCCAATGAACATACAGGGTTTTCCCCTTTTGAACTTGTCTTTGGCGCGCAACCGCGCGGCCCTATGTCTTTACTTCACGATCTAATCACTGCCGATAATATTAGCGATGAAACTCAATCTTCTTATGAGTACGTCATTGCTCTTAGGCAAAAGATCATCGAGGCATGCAAACTAGCAACTTCTTCATCCGAATTTGCTAAAGAAAAGGCAAGGCAGTTTGCAAATAAAAATAGATGTCTACGACAACTTTGTCCAGGTGACAAAGCTCTCGTTCTACTTCCTTCAAGGGAGAACAGACTTATAATTGCATGGAAAGGTCCATATGCAATAGTCTCCAAAATTTCTGATGTCGACTATGTTGTCGATATTGATGGAAAGCATAAAACTTTCCACATAAATATGCTCACGGAATTTTATGAAAGACCTGACTATTTGCAGCCTATTTTCCAGGCAACGGACAATTCTCAAGCACCTCATGGTCAGTACTCATCTCTGTCAGTTATACAGGATGAGGAAACTACTTTTTCTGATGTCAATCTTCCTCTTCCTATGGTCCCACTTTATTCTACGGAATCTTGGAAAAACGTGACCGTTTCTCCAAATCTTTCCGCTGAGGAACATCGACAAGTTTCTTCGATGTTGCAAACATTTCAGGATGTTCTTACAGACATCCCGGGACACACACATGTCATTGAACATGACATTGTGCTAACTGATCATAATCCTATCAGAGTCAGACCTTATCCAATACCTATCCATTTCCAGTCTCAAGTCGAAAAAGAATTGGATGAAATGATACGTTTGGAAATCATTGAACCATCCACTTCAGCATACTCTTCGTCTATGGTTATTGTTCGAAAGAAGGATAATAACATTCGCATTTGCGTAGATTATCGCAAATTGAACCAAGTTACGAAGTTCGACGCTGAACCTATGCCTTCATTAGAAGAGCTACTCAATAAACTTTCTAATTCTAGATTCTTTACCAAACTAGATTTGTCTAAAGGTTATTGGCAAGTTCCTCTAACTGAACGTGCCAAACCTTTTACAGCTTTTTCTACACCTAGGGGTTTATTCCAATGGAATCTCATGCCTTTCGGTCTTATGAACGCCCCTGCTACATTCGTACGCATGATGCGGCGAATTCTCGCATATCGTACAGATGTCATAGCATACTTAGACGATATCTGTCTATTCAGTGATTCCTGGGAAGATCACTATTTGGGTTTATACGAATTACTGTCTACTCTTCGCGAGTATAACTTGACTGCAAAACCCTCTAAAGCCTTTATAGGATTTTGCGAGATTTCTTTCCTAGGTCATCGTGTTGGTCATGGTCTTTTAAAGACAGAGGACCACAATGTTTCAAAAATACTTAACATTTCGGTCCCTAAGACGAAGAAACAAGTAAGGAGTCTATTAGGTTTGATCCAATTCTACGGACGATTCATTCCGAATCTGTCCTCCATTATGGCACCGCTTTCTACTTTATTGAAGAAAGGGTCGCCTAATCTGATCCGCTGGTCTAAAGAATGTCAATCCTCATTGGACCAGGTTAAAGCCCTATTTTCATCTCCACCTATTCTTAGGTTACCTACTATTGAGAAGACTTTTGTTCTTCGAAGTGACGCCTCGTCAACTGGGATTGGGGCAGCACTAATGCAGGAGTATTCTGATACTCTGCATCCGGTGATGTATATCTCTAGGAAATTAAATGCTGCAGAAAAGAATTACTCGGTTTTAGACCGTGAGTTATTGGCTATGGTATGGTCTATTCTGAAGTTACAAAGATTTCTTCTAGGCGCACACTTCATTGTGAAAACCGACCAGAAAGCGCTTACTGCTATTCAGAGCAAAAACTTGAAGAGCTCGAGGTCCACTCGTTATGCCATAGCTCTTCAACCATTTCATTTCTCGGTGCGAGCTATCCGTGGTTCGGATAATGTGATGGCAGACATTCTGTCCAGATGCCCACACGATTCCACATGATTCTCCTGTCATATATATATATTTCCTGATATACAGTCCAATACTATAATGACATGTTAGTAGATTTTTTCTCACTTTTTTGGGAGGAATTTATAACATTGTACCATGTAATTATCTAAGAAGGCTTAGTTAGTGATATACGGGCCAAAAGATCACTCGGCCACAATTAGATAATATGTTTGCATAATTGTATTAAGAGATTTACCAGTTGTCTTTAAGATTTGTGTTATTGATATTTTCGCAGCACATCATTGAAGTCTGCGAGATTATGTCCATTGTGGAACTTTGAGGATATCAAGTCCTGTCCTAGATTGGGAGCGGATGATGTCCACATCTTCTTCTATTGATTGTTTTATGTCAACGAAGAATAACATTGTATTAGTTATTAATTACTGATGCATTATATAATAAAATAATATAGTGCGGTATATTAATATATTACACCGCTGTTTGCACAACACATTATATGATATCATAATAATATATTTAATTTCATATATTGGTATGAGAGTAATTTGACTTTTATTGTGATGTTGCCATCATTGTGGCGTGTGTTGGTGGCACCTTCCTGGAATATATACGCGAATACTTAGATAAATTTTTTCTCTAAGGACCTGAGATATGATCTCAGTTTCGCTCCATGCGTTGAGCTAGTTTGTTAGGTATATATCCGCGCATCATACGTGCGTTAGGAGCCTAGATTTTTCCGGCTCCAGGATTTAAAAAAAAAAAAAAGTTTCATTTTTTTTTCCCGGGAGGGTGCGGTAATGTTACGCACAAATAATTACTTTTTCCAAAGTCTTTGTATGATCATTTTTCGTATGTATGATCATTTTTTGACTGAAATGTGTATTATGTTTTTTTACAGTCAAAGGGACATAACCCGAGATATTGAGACTACAATTTTTTAGGAGTTTGCCTTCTCTTGTATAGAGACACGTTCGGTCTATAATTTCTTGAACGAAGCGTGACCATATCTCCTTATTTGGTAGTATCAGTCAACTGTTGTAGATGTCTGAAACCTGTCTTAACGTTTCTGTTCATGACCATAAAAGGCGCGACTGTGTAAGACTTTTATCTCGAATGTTCTTAGAATCGTCTTATGTGAGCAGCGACTCAGATATTGGAGTTCTGCGCATGTCAAAACTGGTAGTTCGTTTGGTGTGTTCCGCCCAGCTCGGGAGTTTAGAAATGGTCTGAGTAGCGAGCGGACGCAATCTGCGTCTTGTGATTTTCTGAGGGAAATACATTGTCTTTGTGAGTTAGTTAGCTAACTAGACTATTTCCCAGTATTATTCAAGCCTGCCTGGAGGCATATGTTCGTGGTTGATTTCCGAAGAAAGGTAATTCCTCTTGTATTGAACTTTATGCTATCATCTAGAAGTTCGTCATTTTGTGGCTCCTTGCTCGCCTGTGTGATTCAAAATGGAGAGGTACTTTGACTAGGATTTTCGCCACCGGTATCTTTATACCTGAACTAGTTATACATATATGGGTCGCTCTAGACCAACAAGACTATTGTCTGTGTTCCAGGATTCGTTATATCAGAGATCACGTCCAAGTCAGATGGTTAGACTTAGGAAGGTTATAAGGGTCGGTTTGACCTGTATTCCATGTATGCTATTCACGTGCAGACAGTAAACGGACTTATTGTACACATCTGATCTGCTAGCATCAGGAAGGGAGCATTTATTATTGTCTATGAACATTGATGATCTGCAGCTGACACTGTTGCAGAAGTTATATGTATGAACCTTAGGCACCCAGATCTGTGCTTTATATATATATATATATATATATATATATATATATATATATATATATATATATATATATATATATATATATATATATATATATATATATATATTATTTATACAGCTTCATGAACCAGAACTTTATGATATCGAATATACAGAAGCTATCTGTTTACAATACAACTATTGAGTATTGAATCCTACATGACTATCAGCTAATATGATTTTGAATGCTGCATTCGTTAAACTATGTTGGTGATGACAAAATATCATGACTGTTTTGTGGCGTGCAATAAATGGTATAAAATATAAAGTGAAGTTACCATTTCTATGACTCTACACGTCATGTTGCCTGTGTTGTACCCTGTGAACTGTTCTACTGCAACATACACAGCAACACTCTAAATCAGAGAAGACACCTACATCTTGCACTTTAATACCAGGTGTCGATAGGGGTGACAAGTTGTCGTCAGCCTAAATCCACCCTTATCAGGTTTCTACCACCAACATATTTTCTAAAAGTGAATCCCAAACTCCTAATAGTCCTCCATAGCGTAGATTTGGAAATATCAATGTCATTATTTTTTCTTAACCAAATTTTCAATTTCCTTAAAGTCACTGCTTCATTATTGTGAAACATATTGCAAATTTCTCTGCGGATCAATTCTCTGTCAAAATTATCCACCACTCTTGGCCTAATTTTGTTGTGTAAAACACTGGAATTAGAAATTTCAGACGTCGCTATCCAGCCGTGCAATGATCGTTTGCTTATCCCAAGACATGAATAGTCCTCTTTTGTGAGTTTGAAATAGAATGATATAGTTTTCCTCGAGTAGCTTCATTGCAGAAATACTTTAAAATCCTATTTGTGATTTGCTGTAATGTCATAAAATGTACTCGCAGACTCATTTTTCCTACTTAACCACACAATACTTTTTGTAGACACGCCACTGACTGACAATGTGTGCGTAACACCGGATATAAACTGTTTTATGTTCAAGAAGTGCAATTTCAAGCAATTTCACGCTAAAATCATGCCAATTGTTTGATAAACCAATCATGTGCAAATGATGTCGTATAATTTACTGTAGACATTTCAATATGTTTGTGTGTGATGTGTGTTGGCAAGTAGAATTTTGATATTATATCGCAAAGAAACGAAAATTGAAACCAATGGCCGCATTTTAATGAAAAATTTAATTCATAGGGTCTATATTATTTCAAATTCACACACAAAATTTCACTTATATGCGTTATATATTCGCTGAGATATAGCATTTTGAAGTTGGGCAAAGCTAGTGAAACGTGCTATAAGGCTATATAATTTTTTATTTAAGTTCTCTAGTTTAATCTTTAAGAGCTAGTGTAAAAGCCCGTCATAAGACGGGAATTAAATTCAAAATCCCCAATACCTAACAGCAATTTTACTTATTTAAAAGTATTTTTAAAAACCTGTGCATCACCACAGTACACGAACTACGTAGCAGCAGCGAGGATCCCGATGTGTGTATACGGGATCACACATTCTATAAATATTTTTGTGCACACCGTCATTTGCACACTTTTCTTTGTCGAGTGTCACTATTTTCGGGAAAGTACATGTAAGGGAAACAATACAATTAATGTCTAACTTTCAACCAAAGATGCATCCCTTAGGGTTAGTGACAGAAAAAGCTGGGACTTTATATAATTTGATGATTAATCTTCATTAGTAGAGCACCGTGTAGTTCCCATGAGTCTTTTATGAGACAGAAAGAATAGGGTTCGTGACCCTCAGGTATGTCGTACCAGGCGACAAATATGGGGTGTGCATGGAACCGGCAACCTCATCATGTAAAACATATTGCTACATAAACCAACGGTGCAGGAGCATGTGAATGCTGTGTGCAGGCTTCCTACAAGAAAGGCCATCGGCACTGGTGGCTCGATGCTCCATTGGGAGCGAGAAGGAAAATGAGTACAGTACTAGAACTGTAATCATCTTTTTTGAGACTGATGTGACAGGCACACCCTAAGTCTAAATAAAAAAATTACTGTGCGTTGTAATATAATCGCGTGATGGTAAAAAGGTAAAGGTAAAGGATCTCGTTACACGCCCATTGAGGCATATTGGGAATATGGTGTTAGGCCCATATTTTCTTGACCATCGGCACACTAGGGGTGATGTGGTCAGCGTCACGCCGGCCGCCTTAACCTTCCCAGATGTTGCTCTGGTACCCAATTCATGAGGCTGGGTCGACCCCGGAGCCGTTTGCGGTCTAAAAAAATCCCACCTCAATTGCGGATCTGTGGCAGTGTAGATCGTATAGTGGTGGTAGGAAACTTTGATGGCCGTTAGTTAATTTAAGCTTTCATAAAAAACTACAACTGTCTTACTTTAGTTTTCTTTCGCTTCCAGTATAGATCTCAATTCAGTCAAGATCATATAAAAGATGTTTATTTCAATTGTAGATTTGTTGAAAAGCAATACATATTGGAACATACAATATGCTCTCTGGGACCAATATAAAATCTACCTCTAATCATCGACTTCTTGGGATCTCAGCTTGGGCGGATGTTATCCTGTCAATCCTTGACCGGAAACTAACTAATGATTGGTCTTTTGGTTAACAGTCAGTTAACTTAATCTCAAAACTAACTAACTACAAAATCTCTCTACCAAATTTATTATTACCAAGGGACGTTGACCAATCATAGTTCCAGTTTATGGACTTTCCGGTATATCTTGTATGAAAATCCACACAAGATTTAATGACATCATGGACTCATGAGTACCATGACAAATGATGTCATTGGTTTATGACTAGTTGATATAGTCTCTTTTTGGAAGACAGACGTCATCATCATCAGTTGATAAATTCTCGTAAGGTGGATGGACGTCATCATCATCAGTTGATAAACTCTTAATACAAGACCCTTGCCCTGAGCAAGAGACATGCTGAAAAAATCTGAAGCTCACTCGAACATCACCAGAGTTAAATACTGTGTTGTTGTGTTGCTCGTGGTTTGAGTATGGAATGTCAACTTGACCTACGCAGTGGTGTGTAGACATAGTGTTACGTACATTTATTACCTAAGGGGGTAGTCGTCGGTCCTACCAAATGTACGCACCAGTCTTGAGATAGTTATATTATTTGTGCGTTCGATTGATTCACGCACTGACGTGCACAATGCTGTGTGAGTTGCTTTGGACGCACGTGTAACCTAGTTGAGTAGTTTGTGACGTCAGGTTTTGAAGTGGAAACATGGAACTGGCTTGTGTCCATGATTGTAATTTTATATTGTGTATCCAATGGCATGTTGAAGGAAGCCATTTATTATTGTGATTTGTATTGGTCTTCAGGTCGAAGCCAATCGCAGTTATGTCACGTAAGTTATCGCCCACTTCTTATTTTAATGCTGCATAAAAAGGCCGCTCTACTACTAATCTAGCGGGAATTTTATCATTCCTAGAATGGATCTACAGAGTCGCTTGCCTTTAAGATTTGGATCGTAGACGGAGAATTCCTACGAGTAGAAGAAGTTATATTGTTTACCTTATGCACATGTTTTAAATGCCGTACATGCTTCAATGCCAAAGTCGTGGCATGAATGTAAAGAGAGGTTAGCCAACTGAAAGCCTTTAACTGATAGGATTATCGTATATGACTTTGTGTGAAATTATATGATGTACAACGCTATGTAGGATGAACGTCTGGGAATTTTAACAAATGTAATATGGAAGATTTCATCCCAGAGTATGAATACGTTACCATGATAGACGTCCTTGAAAGAAGGTCAACGGTCGTGACTGAGAAGGATATTATACGGTAACAGTTTTGTAATCCTTAGTCTATGGACAGAGGTCTTTACTAGAAGAGAATCTTCAGGAACTTTAGCAGCAATAATTAATATGTTGTCGTGTGATCTTTGCGCCTGTGACGATGTCCGTCTTGTCCACTTCGTGTCCTGGTGAATAAAATCTATGTAAAGTTACCAACGACTTGTGTGGTGCCAATACTTGACCAGTTCACCCAATTCAAGATACTTGTTGGTTTTCGTTTGAAAAACATTGTTGACATTTATTCCGTTGTAACCATTCGCGTTTCAATTCATCACTATGAAAACGACACCAACAATAACTGGTTGGCCAGTGCGGTCTGGAAGTGATTTCAAAGGAACGTACCCATCCAATTGATCGTTTGAAAAGAAGAATGTTTACTTTCAAGGCGACATCATCTCAATTTGGATCCTAGCGGAATATGAATCAAAATCAACTCAAATGCTCAAGGTCTTCAATCAACCTCCACGTCAAGTTTCACAGTGACTGATTACTTGGAGATCATCTCTTCATCATTATTACGTGCGAGCTAGTTTGATATACGCAGAGCGAAGTATTGCATCCTCTAACGTACATACACGGGGACGAGGCACTTTGATTTTTACCTGCACGCGAGCTAAGTATAACTTGTATCCGTTATACACTTTATTACTATTAGCTGTGCCTTAATTGATTATGTCCACTTTTATATTTTCCGTGTTATGTGTTATATGTTGTGTATTCTTCGCGGGAGGTTGGGAGGTAGATCTGACGAACGAGATCCATCTCGAAGTCAATTCGGGCTCTTCGTCAGACGTTCTGTAGGACATTATTTGCAGACTTCCCGCAGTGGAATGTTCCTACGCGTGAGCGTAGAAGGATTCTAGGTCCACTGTGTCTGGTGGTCTGTGACACCTGTCTGTTTTAGCTGTAGTGTCACGTTTACTTGTTGTTTTTTGGTAGCTATTTTTACTTGTACCTTGGTTTTATGATGAATTTTGTTTGTATTTCGCGTCCATCTCACCTTTCCTGTCGTTTAGTTTTTTACAAAACCTATGTTTTTTACACTGTGTTGTCAATTGTCTTGTGCATTATTTAATCGCAGTTATCATCGTAATTCTTTACGACATTCCATTTTAGTTTCTCATTTTATTTTAATTGGATTTCTGCGAACGTCTTCGTTTGTTTTGAATATCTTGTCGTGTCATTATTGTGCTATTGTCTGTCACATTACTGCTTTCACACCATTACATGTTATAAATTACATTATTAATTATTAATATTATTGCCTATTATATAAATTGATTTTACCGTTCTAGAACAGGAACGAAGAACACTAGTTGTAGTAACACTTTTAAGTAGTATTATTACATAATAATATTGAAATGGCTACCTTAGACTATTTCATTAAGCAAGCAAAAGCTTTGCAAATACCTGCTGAAGAGGTAAGACAATTCGCTATGTCAGAATATAAGAAAGCTCAAGAAATAGAAGCTGATCAGAGAAGGTTAGAAACTTTACGTTTGGAAAATTTGAAATTTGAGGCAGATCAAAAACGGATTGAGGCTGAGGAACATGAGAAGAAGATGAAATTTGAGGCAGATCAGAAACGGATTGAGGCTGAGGAGAATGAGAAAAAAAATGAGATTAACTGCTGAGGAAGATGAGAAAAAAAAATGAGATTAGCCGCTGAATTAGAAGAGAAACGATTTCTGCGAGAGGCAGAACAGAAACAAAAGGAGGCTGAAGAAAGACTTAAAAAGGAAATGGAACAGAAACAAAAGGAAATGGAAGAGAGAAGATTGATAGCGGAACAAAATGTAAAACGACTTCAGCTTGAGATGGAAGAGAATGAGAAAAAACGACAGCATGAACTGAAATTAGCAGAGTCAGAATATGAGAGAATTAGGTTAACTCAGGAAGCTAATTCTCAGAGAACTTTCGAAAGCCAAACTTCATCCAGACATGATAATTTTAAGGAAATTCACCTTAAATTACCAAAATTTAATTCCCCGTCTGATGACGTAATATTCTTCCTAGATAGGTTTGAGGCCACTTGTGGGTCTTATAACGTGGATAAAGCTCTATACTGTACATATTTATCCAGATTACTTACAGGAGATGCATTAGCAGTTTATCATACCACCAGCATTGGTGAGAAAAATGACTACAATGCTCTTAGAGCAGCACTTCTGCAAAAATTCCAAATGACAGAAAACGAATATCGTTTGAGATTTCACACATTACTACCTCAATCTGGCAGAAATTTTAGTGATTTTCTGTCACAGATACGACTAACATTAGAAAGATGGATCGAATTATCCAAAATTGAAAAGTCGTATGAAGGTCTCTTTGATTTACTGATGCGCGATAAGGTACTTTCGTCGGTAAACCCTACATTTCTCGCATTTTTACACGAACGGAAACCTTTATCTATGAAAAATTTAGAAGAACATGCAAAAAATTTTTGCACTGCTCACCCAAACATGGATCTAAGTAACGCGCAGATTAAGAGTGAATTGCCTGTTGCTTTTGCAGCACAACAAAACAATTTTTCACGCAATCGTTCTTTTAGTGCTGATAGGTATGTCAATAAGGGAAATAATCATAATTTCAACAATGATAACTTTTACAAAGGGAAGCAATTTCAACAATCTGCTCCATTTAATGTTTCTTGGAACCAAACTCACAGATCGCGAGATTTTGGTAACAATTATTTTAAAAATAATCAAGGACATTATAATAAACAAAACTGGAGATCAAGGTCTCAGGGTCCGCAAAACAGACAATTTTTTGGAAAAAAACCATTTAACCAACATCATAACGATCATTCTACAAATTATCGGACTAATCCAAATTTTAACTCTAGCAGAAACGACAATTATGGCAATTTTAATGACAAAAATCACAATCGATCGCGCCGACGAGATAGATCGTCGAATAATACAGGTAGACATTCTAATGTTGCTTTTAATGATACACAGGCTAACATTGAACAGGGTAAAGTAGCTGAAACTCACAATGCTATGTCTTGTTCTCTCGATTGTACCCAGGTGAAAGACTGTCCAGAATGCTCGACTCTTTTCCAGCCTAAGGCGATCACGACGCTGCGTTGCGGACATACCTTGCCTAGCCTGCCTGCAGTCTGTACAGCCACTGCTGCGTCAGTACACCAGGGACAGGGCTCTCTTAAGTTTCACAAGGGATTTGTCAATAATATTTCATGCTCTCTCCTATTTGACTCAGGTTGTACAACAATCGGTGTCCGGACTTCGCTGATCGACCCAAGTTGTGCCACGGGCCGGGTTGTCAAATGTGTAACATTTGGTGGCACTATTGAAACATTTCCCACTGCTATTATTGATCTTAACACACCTTTCTTTACAGGAAAGATCCAAGCATGTCTCCTTCCGAATCCAATTTGTGATGTTATACTTGGTCGCATACATGGTATTAAAGAGTGTACACCTCAGCAAATAGCTGAATGGGAAAAGCGACATATTCAAACTGCAAATGCAGTAGTGACTAGAGCGCAAGCTACTAATATGTCGCATGATACACCTATTGAACCTACAGTTCATACCACTTGTGATGATGATGCTCCTATTTCACGGGAGTTGTTTGCAACATTGCAAAAGAATGATAATTCATTAAAAAAATTCTTTCAGTATGTTAACAAAAAGAATACAAGCAACAAACTTGCAAAATCTAGACATGACTTTATACTTAAAAATGGGATTTTGGTTAGAGTAATACGGGAAAAGGATTTATCCTTATGTTCTCAGATTCTTGTCCCATCCTGTATGAGATCTCGTATATTACGACATGCTCATGACTCGCAATGTGCGGGCCATATGGGTTTTTCGCGTACCAAATCCAGAGTGCTTTCGGCATTCTACTGGCCAGGCGTCCATAGAGATGTTACTCTCTATTGTCGGTCCTGTTTGATATGTCAAGAAGTTAAGGTACGGGGTCCATTTCATGCGGCTCCTATTCAAGCTGCGGACATCCCGATTAGACCATTTGATAAAATGGCCATTGACATTATTGGTCCAATGCTTCCATCTGCTAGAGGGCATACGCATATTCTTACGTGCATTGATATGTGCACTCGTTGGCCTGAGGCCATCCCTCTCAAGAACACTTCATCTGCCAGTGTAGCAGAGGCATTGATGTTAATCTTCTCACGCATTGGTTTTCCACGGAAAATCTTGTCGGATCATGGGGTTCAGTTCATTTCTGAATCCATGTCTCAAGTTATGAAGACATTAGGTATAGACAGATCTCTTAGTTCTATTTATCATCCGATGTCAAATGGGTTAATTGAGCGTCCGTCTCAATAGGACACTCAAGCAGTTGTTGGGTAAGATGACTCAAGACCATCCCCAAGACTGGGATCGGGTCCTACCCGCTTGTCTCTTTGCGTATCGCGAGGTACAAAATCAAGCAACGGGGTTTTCTCCGTTCCAGCTTGTTTTTGGCATGCAACCACGCGGTCCGATGTCGTTAATCCACGACTTATTGGTGGATGAGAATATTGAAGAGGAAACTCAATCCTCTTATGAGTATGTGATCTCTCTTAGAAAGAAAATCATAGATGCTTGTAGACTAGCTACTGCATCATCCGAACATGCCAAAGAAAAAGCTCGTCTATCTGCAAACAAATATAGACGTCTTCGCCAGCTCATACCTGGTGATGAAGCTTTTGTATTACTCCCTGCGCATAACAATCGTCTTTTAATTACCTGGAGAGGTCCTTTCAGGATCATCTCAAGAATATCCGATGTCGACTACATCGTTGATGTTAATGGCAAACATAAAACCTTCCACATTAACATGTTGAAGGAGTATTACTCACGTCCTGATTATCTACAATCGGTGTTCCAAGCAACTGACGATCCTACACCACCTATTCAACACTATTCTAGTTTGTCAGTCATCCAAGAAGAGGAATCTTCTTTCGATGATGTACAACTACCAATACCAGTTGTACCACTCCATTCCACTGAGAAATGGAATGATGTTACTATCTCATCTACTCTTACTGATGATCAACGTCAGCAAGTCTCTAAAATTCTACACACGTATGAGGATGTCCTCACTGACATCCCAGGTCATACGTCAGTCATCCAACATGACATTATTCTGACTGACGATACACCGATTCGAGTTCGCCCATATCCTATTCCTTTACACTTTCGTGATAAGGTTGATAAGGAATTGGATGATATGCTCCAATTAAATATAATTGAACCATCTTCATCACCATATTCTTCTTCTATGGTAATCATTAGGAAGAAAGACAACAATATACGTCTTTGCGTAGATTACAGGAAGTTAAACAAAGTTACAAAATTCGATGCAGAACCATTACCTCTTTTAGATGACTTATTGGAGAGATTATCTCATGCTACATTCTTTTCGAAATTTGACCTTTCAAAGGGTTATTGGCAAGTGCCACTCACTACGAAAGCAAAGCCATTCACCGCTTTCTCGACACCACGGGGTCTTTTTCAATGGAATTTTATGCCTTTCGGGTTAATGAATGCGCCAGCTACCTTTGTACGCATGATGCGCCGCATATTGTCTCATCGTCCCGATGTCATTACTTATATAGATGACATCTGTCTTTTTAGTGACTCTTGGGATGAACATATTCAGGGTTTAAAATCTTTACTTTCTACCTTACAGGATTATAACTTAACAGCGAAACCTTCAAAGGCTTTTGTCGGTTTTCATGACATCTCATTTCTTGGTCACCGTATAGGTCGCGGTTTAATGTATACAGAAGACAGTAACGTCTCTAAAATTTTAAACATCTCAGCACCTAAGACAAAAAAACAAGTGAGGTCACTCTTAGGACTAATACAGTTCTATTCTAAATTCATCCCTCATTTGTCTACTATAACTGCATCTCTTTCGTCTTTACTGAAGAAGGGCACACCTAATGTAATAAAGTGGTCGCAGGATCACCAAACGGCGTTAGACTATATAAAACAAATTTTTTCAAATAAGCCTTTTTTAAAGTTGCCTAACAAAGATCTCACCTTTGTTCTTCGCAGTGATGCTTCTTCCTACGCTATTGCGGCAGTTTTGATGCAGGAATACGGAGGCACCTTATTTCCTGTTATGTACGTATCCAGAAAGCTTACAACGAGCGAGATAAATTACTCCGTTCTAGACAAAGAGCTCCTTGCTCTTGTCTGGGCAATCACAAAACTGGATCGTTATCTCCTCGGATCACACTTTGTGGTGGAGTCTGACCAGAAAGCTCTTACCGCATTGAATACAGGGAACGTTAAGTCATCAAAGTCAGCGCGTTACGCTATAGCTCTTCAACCGTTCCATTTTGAGATACGAGCTATTCCTGGAGTGCAGAATGTATTTGCAGACTGTCTTTCAAGATGCCCTAGTGAACTTGGTGAAACTAAACTACTTTTAGATGGAGAAACGTCCTCACCGAAACATGAATAACTTTGTACAGTGTCATTAATTGTACATCTGTGAAGACTATGTATAGTTTTGCAGTATTCGTATAAATATAACTTTCAGAACATACTTACATATGGATTATAACATTATTTCTTGTGAAGTAACGTTTTATTAGAACGGGAACAGTGATATTAAAGTAACATTTTTTTTTAGTATGGAAACATTGGTAAAAAGCAACAAATAGACATTCGTTAGTGTTATGGAACATATTACACTACATATCGTGTTCGTAAACTTATTTCGTGCATGGAACATTAGGAACATATTCTTGTTGACTCTAAATAGTTCTGAACGAATATTCACAATGACTGAAATTAGAATTACTTAGAATAAATTACTAGTTATTTATTTATGTGTAATTAAGTACTAGAATTAGATTAATTCAATTTAATCAATTTGATTGTTTATAAATCACACATCTACTAACGTTATTAGTGTCTCGCAATACGTGTATTCACGTATCCCACTACATGATATTTCACTTTTAGATAACTAGTCAAACTTACTAGTGGTAGATATCAGTAAGTGCGTTGCTTCTTAAAGTGTTTAATTATGCATTGCTTCATTTTTGCATGTTGTATTTTAAAAAAATTTTCTGTTCTTTTGATTTTCTTATCATTGATTATCATCAGTGTTGCTGTTCATTTTCATTTTTGAAATCATATGTTTCAAATTTTGTTGAAAACTTAGTTGAATTTTATTATCATCTTTTTTGTTGATTCTTCATTTTCATTTTTTTTTTCAACTTCTTTTTACTTCGAATATTACCACATCGTTCCAAAGTAGGTCGATGGTGGATGTGTGCTTTAATGCATACTGTCATTTAGTTATATTAATTTCAAGTCAATATTCTTTTCTTAATATGATATAACTTTATGCATTGTATATATTGTTGTAGTTTTGACTCACCTCTCTCGAGTAATTAGTTCGAAAAAAATTAATAGAATTAATTTTTTTTAAGGGGAGGTAATAAGGGAGCTGTTACGTACATTTATTACCTAAGGGGGTAGTCGTCGGCCCTACCAAATGTACGCACCAGTCTTGAGATAGTTATATTATTTGTGCGTTCGATTGATTCACGCACTGACGTGCACAATGCTGTGTGAGTTGCTTTGGACGCACGTGTAACCTAGTTGAGTAGTTTGTGACGTCAGGTTTTGAAGTGGAAACATGGAACTGGCTTGTGTCCATGATTGTAATTTTATATTGTGTATCCAATGGCATGTTGAAGGAAGCCATTTATTATTGTGATTTGTATTGGTCTTCAGGTCGAAGCCAATCGCAGTTATGTCACGTAAGTTATCGCCCACTTCTTATTTTAATGCTGCATAAAAAGGCCGCTCTACTACTAATCTAGCGGGAATTTTATCATTCCTAGAATGGATCTACAGAGTCGCTTGCCTTTAAGATTTGGATCGTAGACGGAGAATTCCTACGAGTAGAAGAAGTTATATTGTTTACCTTATGCACATGTTTTAAATGCCGTACATGCTTCAATGCCAAAGTCGTGGCATGGATGTAAAGAGAGGTTAGCCAACTGAAAGCCTTTAACTGATAGGATTATCGTATATGACTTTGTGTGAAATTATATGATGTACAACGCTATGTAGGATGAACGTCTGGGAATTTTAACAAATGTAATATGGAAGATTTCATCCCAGAGTATGAATACGTTACCATGATAGACGTCCTTGAAAGAAGGTCAACGGTCGTGACTGAGAAGGATATTATACGGTAACAGTTTTGTAATCCTTAGTCTATGGACAGAGGTCTTTACTAGAAGAGAATCTTCAGGAACTTTAGCAGCAATAATTAATATGTTGTCGTGTGATCTTTGCGCCTGTGACGATGTCCGTCTTGTCCACTTCGTGTCCTGGTGAATAAAATCTATGTAAAGTTACCAACGACTTGTGTGCTGCCAATACTTGACCAGTTCACCCAATTCAAGATACTTGTTGGTTTTCGTTTGAAAAACATTGTTGACATTTATTCCGTTGTAACCATTCGCGTTTCAATTCATCACTATGAAAACGACACCAACATCTGAGTTTACTTACAAAGCACGTCAGATTATAAACAATGTCCAAGATGGCTTCTAGACCTAACCTCGTCTAGCGAAGATTCCTTAACATAATGTCTAGCACAGATTTTTCCATATAATCAAATTGAACCGCTAGCAATGGGTTCTCATGTGTAGCAGTGATCTCTGGACTAATCAAGCGATAATACGGGCATCAATTTTCTCTTCTTGAAAGTCACTAAATGTTTGGTTACAAGATGGCTTCTCTCGTGAGCTGTCACTCACGTTTGGATACAGATAATGAATCTGTCTTAAAGTTAGTCATTCATTAAATGTTTCATTGCTCTGTAGATTCTATCATGATACAATTGACTGCATTCTACAGGATATAGTGCTGCTAGGAATCAGAGTCGTTTTCCATCTAGTTAAATGCATCCTCTCAGATGTACAAAATCGTACCTATCGAAAAACGGTGGCTTCGTACGAGAGTTCAAAAGAGTATCTTTTATTACCTGGGTATCAGAAATATGATTCTGCCATTCCTTGGCAATAAGAATGAACACTGGGGTAAAGCATACATGATAGGTCTAGACGACTATCACTTTCCCCATAAATATAGAGATCACTTTTTCCGGCTACAAGCCGACATAGAAAAACACAGCCCATCATCAGGGCGAAGCCAAAACACCTCTCTAGCGACACATCCGCCGAACAGCCTTTGACCTCTCTAGAGACAAAAGAACATATAGTTCGACTTAGATATGTAAAGATATACAGATATAAGACAGACTCGTCCTACTCAGACAAACAATACACATAAATTCAGGCCATAGATATTCTGAAGCAAGAACAATCTATTACTACCCAAACAAAGAATAAATCGCAGTAAAACTGGATTCATCCGCGGAGTTCGATCGAAAGAGACGACACAACTTTCAAGGGAAGTAACTCAATAATGACTTTTCCTTAAGCACTAACAAGTATCTATTTTGTTTACAAAATATTTGCGAACATAACAAGTATACCAATGTATAATATTGTAAGATATCAAAGACTGCACGTAACACTAGTGTCTGTATACTAACTAGTCTATACAAGTACATAGTGTGTCTGACTTGCTAAAGTACTTTCTATCCTAAGGGTGGCGTAGTAGGCCACACGGCTACAGATCGAACCATGGACCACCGAGCTAGGAAGCCAGTGCACTTAGCACTGCACTACCGCGGCTCCTCGCTGCGTTAGCTTCTATAAATTAATAGCACAGCCAGGTACCCATTTACATCTGGGTAGACTGGAGCGTGACGCTACCAGATTTCGAAGCTAGAACCCAGTAACTTTGCCGCTTTAACGACTCTGCCAATCACACTCTCACATTGATCTGCTCTTATTTTTAACAATAAACGTATAAAATTCCATGGTGCAAATTATTACCCTCTTAACTTAAACTTTGTAATATAGAATGGATATTTTAGAAAATAAAAATGTTTGGGGAGGTTGAACAAATACAGCCCACCCAGCGTGTACTCAAAAAACGCAGCTAAATCTTCTTTCGACCCTCATCTGCAATAGCGAATTTGAAGATTAAAAAAAAAAAAGCAGGTGGGACAGAACAAACATGGCATTTAATTATTCCTGGAAATCACATCTACAAATGACGATTTTAAGCCATGCCCCTTTCCGTCCCGGCCCCCGTAAGGAAAATGAACCAACATTTCAAATAATCTCTTATTAGGAATGCTTGGCTTGGTGTAGAATAAACAATGTTGTATTGTGGTTGCTAGGCAACTGTAACAGCTGGTAGGAAGATCAAGATCGTTGTCTGTGAGTTAGCACGCGAGGAGCACGAGCGAGTTTTTATGTATGTAAATGTGCTAACAAGCGTCAGAAAGGCATCTGGCATATTTTCACTTATTGTTATGAATACCATCTTGGAGAAAGCCCTTAGAAATATTTGAACTCGCCTCTAAGTACTTGATAATAAACATAATTGGGTATTTTGCAGACACTAGTAAGAAATTTTTTCGCTTTTGTCCGATAATGCTACTCACTACCTACGAGATCAGGGGAGAGTAAGACATCATTAGAAATCTCTAATTCTGAAAAAAAGGTCCATCTCCGACCCCCATGTATTATGTATGTAACTTTAATAAATACTATCCATTGAGTGTGGAAACTACTGCATTGGGATATCGTACCTCTGTCATCGTTCTGGTAACTGGTAGTCTGTGACATGATCATGCAAAGTTTGTTAATGTCTTTTGGGCCGAGGAAATTTGAAGCCAGAATATTTATATGTAAGTGCCAGTGCATTTATGTGACAGTACCAGACACTTCGATAAAAAAAAAAATAAAAATAAAAAAATAAAAAAATAAAAAATATATATATATATATATATATATATATATATATATATATATATATATATATATATATATATATATATATATATATATATATATATATATATATGTATATGTATGCATATATTTTTTTTTTTATATATATGTTGTTCGTCCATCACAAGTGATGAAGACCACTCTGTTCATCCAATTATTAGGATGTTAGGATAGTCTATGAGTACGAAGGTGACTGATGAGCCCAATGCGGGCCTGGAAGGATCTCGGACAGTGTGGGCAGGGAATGTTTGCTTCATGTGAAGGTTTTATTTCACGATCTTTTCTAGCTTGTCTCCGCTGTTCCGCTGCTGCTCTTCTGGAAGATTCGCATGCCACTGCACCTTTACGAAGAGATGTGCGCCAGGCAGTTCGGTCTTGCGCAGCAGCTTCCCATGTGTCTGGGTTTATGTCAAAGGTTTTTAATGAAGCCTTAAGCGTGTCTTTGAAGCGCTTTTTCTGGCCACCATGGGAGCGTCTACCCTTCTGCATCTCACCATAAAAGAGTATCTTTGGCAGTCGATGGTCTGGCATGCGGACTACATGACCTGCCCAGCGAATCTGTGACTGCATCAGAATAGTATCGATGCTAGGGATACCAGCTCTGTCAAGAACGGCGGTATCTGGGATCTACCCCCCGAAGTTACAACTTTTTTGGGAAGTTTGATGGAGTTGCGAGCCTTGTTTCCTGTACGTCCGGTAGCTGCATATATAAGGGCGGACGGAAATGATTTCAAATTCACTTGTACAGCGAAGCAAGACAGAAGGACAACGGCTGGAGAGAGAGGAATGTGCAGAGGCCAATATCTTGTTATTTGCAGCCAGGCAGTTCTGTTACTCCACTAAAGCCAGTCTTTACTGATCTTAATTAGATCCTGCGAGGGTTCATACTTGTCAACCAAAAGTCAGAGGTCAATGATCAAGAATTGCTCGATGATCAATGCGAATCGCCCCGGCAGTGTCTGGAGTGGTAGAAGCACGACCTACTGAAGCTGTACATCTCATATGAACACTGATTATAAAAACAGATGAGTGATATTTGTGACAATCGTGCACTCAAGAAGTGATAACTGTCAATCAAAGTTTTATGATGACAATTTGCGTGATGAACTAGTGAAAGTTATAAAGTGAATAAGACAGTGAAGAAGTCTATTACCTAACTAATTGGAAGAGTCTAAAGAAGTGACATTTTAGTGTAACTTGTAAAAACTGTAAGGGTTTTCGCCAATTTGGTTTTTTGTATAAATATAACTTTTGTATCACCAGTCACACACAATCACCACAATTAGATAGATGTAAATAAAGAGGATATAAATTGTATTCACCAGCTTTATTCATTCAATATAGCTGATACTGAGTTTGGTTGAATTTTTATTAATATCACAGGTGGTCACATAGCGGAGGTGGCGCAGTAAGGTCTGACTGTTCTCTGAATATTTTCAGTCCAGATACTTTCACAGCCGTGACTATCGAGTGATACCAGTGTACTTCTCTGTCACTGGGACCTCACACATTCTGGAGAGAATACTATTTCTACTCTAGCATTATCATCTCACACATATAAAACCTTTCGCCACAGTGGGGGCTCGTCCGCGGGATATTCTCGTATATCCTGAGCCATCCTCTATCTAATACATCTATCTTTAGTCTATCTTGGGCCACCAATAGAAAAAAAAAAAAAAAAAAAAATTTTTTTTGGGAAATTCTAGAACAAGATTTTTTTTCTCAGTAACAGTACCTTAGAGTACTTAGTAAATATTGACTATCACAAGGTTGCACGATTAATTGTGTTGTCCATTTGATAATTATTTTAAGTAAGTTTAGGTAAGTTTTCATACCCTACTTAACTTAATATAATGGCTGACTTAGTGAAGTTCAGAACTGCGATCATGCAAATGGGAAAAGAGCTGGACTTGACAGGTGATGCTCTCGTCCAGTATGTCACAACTGAAGTGGACAAACATATGGATAGAGAGGAAAGGAAGCTGCAAGCAGAAGCTGAGAGAGAAGCCAAAAGACTAGAAGCTGAGAGAGAAGCCAAAAGAATGGAAGCTGAAGAAAAGAGGCTGCTGTTGGAAGTTGAGGCTCAAGCCAAGAAATTGGAGGCTGAAGAAAGAAGATTAACAGCTGAGGAAAGGAATCTACAAGCTGATAGAGACCATGAACTGAGATTAAAAGAGCTTGAAATACAGGCAGTGGCTACTACTAATGGTAGTAGGTCATCTCATTCGGATACCAGCGCCAGCCAAAGCACCTCCATTGGAGCTATGAACTTCCACTTGGACCCATTTGTGGAGAAAGAAGAGGGAATAGAGGATTACCTTGACAGATATGAACGATTGGCCACTACTTATGGCCTAGCAAAAGAAAAGTGGAATTTGAAGTTGTCACAGGGATTGAGAGGAGTATCTTATAATGTCTACTTGAAGATGCAAAAAGAAGATCAGGAAAACTATGAAGCCTTGAAACAAGCATTGTTGTTGCGTTACGAACAAAACGCAGAAGCTTATAGAAGGCGATTTAGAACTGCTATGCTCCAGACAGGAGAAACATATCAGCAGTTCTCAGCAAGGTTGGAAAGTTACTTGCTGAGGTGGTGTCAGTTAGGAAACTTCAATCAGGATTTTGAAGGGATCAAGGAGATGATGTTGATAGAACAACTCCTGGAGTCCATGTCTCCTGAAACGAAGACATTCCTCGTAGAACATAAAAGAGAGAGATTAGATGAAATAATCATCTATGCAGAAAGTCACAAAACTGGCTCACCCCCTGACTCAAGGAAACAAGAGGAAGCAGGGAGATAGTTTCAAGTCACCACAAAACCAAAACGAGTTTGAACAAAAGGACAATACAACCAAGAACAACCAAAGATATGACTACAAAGACAAGAACCCTCCAGGATATAACAATAAACCCTCACGAAGGGAAGAAAAATGGTGTAAGTTCTGCAAAATGAACAACCACAACACTGATAATTGTGGAAGGAAAAAACCTCTTCATCATGCTGCATGTCTACAGGTGAGGACTTCGGATAGGAAGGAACTGACAGTGAGTCAGAATAGCTTCCATCACCCACCTACACAGGAGATAGTGACTGTGAATGGCAAACAAGTCACAGGAATGTATGACACAGGTTTGTCCTATGACGCAGTCGTGTGTGCATCTCTGGTGCGCCCTGAACAAATCACCACAGAAACAGTAGATATTCAAGGGCCACTAAAAGGAGCATTACCCCTCACTTTACCCATAGCAAAGATTCATGTCAGTTGTCGCTATGTGGAAGGGGAGATAAATGCAGCAGTGTTAGATGATCCCTTTTACCCCCTGATGTTGGGGCGTAGATATGTTTTCTTGGGAAACCCGGTGAAAACCTATGGTTATGGCAGAAATCCAGACCAGGTCTGACTCCAGGAACATAGAGAGGGACACCAAATTAAAATTTCATTCTACTGAAATGAAACGGGCTCAAGTAGCTGACAGCACATTGAAGCCTTGTTTTGGCAAACTGTCAAAACCACATAACACTCCAAGGAAAGGAAATTTCTATATGGAACATGGACTCTTGCACAGGAAAGCTGGCAGAGGGACGAAAAGTCATGGTCAAATTGTTGTACCATCCACCTATAGAAATAAGGTTATAGGCTGGGGGCACATAACTTTGAGTGAACACCTGGGTAATGGTGCCACAAAACAAAGAATAGCCACCCAGTACTACTGGCCAGGTATTACGGAAGACATCAATTGGTATGTAAATTCCTGTCCAGAGTGCACTCATGTAGATTCAGAAAGTCGGCGGAAGAGTCTTCAAAAGTCTACAAGCAAACCCAGCCATCATGGGTACTCCCGAGATTTGCACTGGAGGGGAAAGGAAACATCCCACACAGGTTGAATTGCAGTCTGAAACCCATGCACTGGAAGAAAAGAACAAATCACGTAGCCAAAATCAAACACCTACGAATTTGCGAGGGAAAACCGCAACCGACTATCAACGAAAAGAGGGCGGTAAACTTCAAGGGAAACCTACCGACCCCATTTCACCAGCGGTAAGGGCCTGGATGAAAAGCCGAACTGGGAAAAGAGAGATAGCGAAGGATAAATCTATATCCATGAAAACAAAATGTAGGAGCAGATTTTCTTACTCGACACCCAACTGAGATAGAACGAGAGTAAGAAGAACATTAACTACGGCAAAGCTTACAGTTGTTAGCTGTAGAAATCTACAGCTTAAAAGAGAGGGAGGCTCTGTCGCATGTTACGCATTGCCTAGTTAAATGTTTGAAGACCGAAAAGTGGGACACCAGTGTGCTGACCTGAACAAAGGAATGCAGGGGTATTTTCCTGTGTGTATCTAGGGCAGCCAATCAGAGAAGGGGTTTCCCACGGTCAGATAGAATGACTTCGGCGAGTGTATAAGGAAGAATAAATCGTCCGAAATCATGGTTAGAATTAGACATCGGGAAGGAGAACGGAATGACAGACAAGGATGAGAATGGTCTCCTTTTGACGGGAATATCTTCATTTATGTATAGGTACAAGGAAATCAGAAGGGAGTAAGTAGTTGTGAAGAATTTCGCAAGAATAGTGTCCGTGCATTGAGAAATGCTGTGTTTTTCCTATTTATAATTCAATATAAAATCGTTAACACGACAGATATGGGAAAACAACATATGGATATAAAGGTCAACTCATGGAGAACGGAAATATATAACTCCAAAGGCTTGAACTGGGAAAGGTGAAATGCACGAGACCAAGGTTTGAAACACCTCTAGCACAAACCCCCCGAAGTTACAACTTTTTTGGGAAGTTTGCTGGAGTTGCGAGCCTTGTTTCCTGTACGTCCGGTAGCTGCATATATAAGGGCGGACGGAAATGATTTCAAATTCACTTGTACAGCGAAGCAAGACAGAAGGACAACGGCTGGAGAGAGAGGAATGTGCAGAGGCCAATATCTTGTTATTTGCAGCCAGGCAGTTCTGTTACTCCACTAAAGCCAGTCTTTACTGATCTTAATTAGATCCTGCGAGGGTTCATACTTGTCAACCAAAAGTCAGAGGTCAATGATCAAGAATTGCTCGATGATCAATGCGAATCGCCCCGGCAGTGTCTGGAGTGGTAGAAGCACGACCTACTGAAGCTGTACATCTCATATGAACACTGATTATAAAAACAGATGAGTGATATTTGTGACAATCGTGCACTCAAGAAGTGATAACTGTCAATCAAAGTTTTATGATGACAATTTGCGTGATGAACTAGTGAAAGTTATAAAGTGAATAAGACAGTGAAGAAGTCTATTACCTAACTAATTGGAAGAGTCTAAAGAAGTGACATTTTAGTGTAACTTGTAAAAACTGTAAGGGTTTTCGCCAATTTGGTTTTTTGTATAAATATAACTTTTGTATCACCAGTCACACACAATCACCACAATTAGATAGATGTAAATAAAGAGGATATAAATTGTATTCACCAGCTTTATTCATTCAATATAGTTGATACTGAGTTTGGTTGAATTTTTATTAATATCACAGGTGGTCACATAGCGGAGGTGGCGCAGTAAGGTCTGACTGTTCTCTGAATATTTTCAGTCCAGATACTTTCACAGCCGTGACTATCGAGTGATACCAGTGTACTTCTCTGTCACTGGGACCTCACACATTCTGGAGAGAATACTATTTCTACTCTAGCATTATCATCTCACACATATAAAACCTTTCGCCACAGTGGGGGCTCGTCCGCGGGATATTCTCGTATATCCTGAGCCATCCTCTATCTAATACATCTATCTTTAGTCTATCTTGGGCCACCAATAGAAAAAAAAAAAAAAAAAAAAAAAAAAATTTTTTGGGAAATTCTAGAACAAGATTTTTTTCTCAGTAACAGTACCTTAGAGTACTTAGTAAATATTGACTATCACAAGGTTGCACGATTAATTGTGTTGTCCATTTGATAATTATTTTAAGTAAGTTTAGGTAAGTTTTCATACCCTACTTAACTTAATATAATGGCTGACTTAGTGAAGTTCAGAACTGCGATCATGCAAATGGGAAAAGAGCTGGACTTGACAGGTGATGCTCTCGTCCAGTATGTCACAACTGAAGTGGACAAACATATGGATAGAGAGGAAAGGAAGCTGCAAGCAGAAGCTGAGAGAGAAGCCAAAAGACTAGAAGCTGAGAGAGAAGCCAAAAGAATGGAAGCTGAAGAAAAGAGGCTGCTGTTGGAAGTTGAGGCTCAAGCCAAGAAATTGGAGGCTGAAGAAAGAAGATTAACAGCTGAGGAAAGGAAGCTACAAGCTGATAGAGACCATGAACTGAGATTAAAAGAGCTTGAAATACAGGCAGTGGCTACTACTAATGGTAGTAGGTCATCTCATTCGGATACCAGCGCCAGCCAAAGCACCTCCATTGGAGCTATGAACTTCCACTTGGACCCATTTGTGGAGAAAGAAGAGGGAATAGAGGATTACCTTGACAGATATGAACGATTGGCCACTACTTATGGCCTAGAAAAAGAAAAGTGGAATTTGAAGTTGTCACAGGGATTGAGAGGAGTATCTTATAATGTCTACTTGAAGATGCAAAAAGAAGATCAGGAAAACTATGAAGCCTTGAAACAAGCATTGTTGTTGCGTTACGAACAAAACGCAGAAGCTTATAGAAGGCGATTTAGAACTGCTATGCTCCAGACAGGAGAAACATATCAGCAGTTCTCAGCAAGGTTGGAAAGTTACTTGCTGAGGTGGTGTCAGTTAGGAAACTTCAATCAGGATTTTGAAGGGATCAAGGAGATGATGTTGATAGAACAACTCCTGGAGTCCATGTCTCCTGAAACGAAGACATTCCTCGTAGAACATAAAAGAGAGAGATTAGATGAAATAATCATCTATGCAGAAAGTCACAAACTGGCTCACCCCCTGACTCAAGGAAACAAGAGGAAGCAGGGAGATAGTTTCAAGTCACCACAAAACCAAAACGAGTTTGAACAAAAGGACAATACAACCAAGAACAACCAAAGATATGACTACAAAGACAAGAACCCTCCAGGATATAACAATAAACCCTCACGAAGGGAAGAAAAATGGTGTAAGTTCTGCAAAATGAACAACCACAACACTGATAATTGTGGAAGGAAAAAACCTCTTCATCATGCTGCATGTCTACAGGTGAGGACTTCGGATAGGAAGGAACTGACAGTGAGTCAGAATAGCTTCCATCACCCACCTACACAGGAGATAGTGACTGTGAATGGCAAACAAGTCACAGGAATGTATGACACAGGTTTGTCCTATGACGCAGTCGTGTGTGCATCTCTGGTGCGCCCTGAACAAATCACCACAGAAAAACAGTAGATATTCAAGGGCCACTAAAAGGAGCATTACCCCTCACTTTACCCATAGCAAAGATTCATGTCAGTTGTCGCTATGTGGAAGGGGAGATAAATGCAGCAGTGTTAGATGATCCCTTTTACCCCCTGATGTTGGGGCGTAGATATGTTTTCTTGGGAAACCCGGTGAAACCTATGGTTATGGCAGAAATCCAGACCAGGTCTGACTCCAGGAACATAGAGAGGGACACCAAATTAAAATTTCATTCTACTGAAATGAAACGGGCTCAAGTAGCTGACAGCACATTGAAGCCTTGTTTTGGCAAACTGTCAAAACCACATAACACTCCAAGGAAAGGAAATTTCTATATGGAACATGGACTCTTGCACAGGAAAGCTGGCAGAGGGACGAAAAGTCATGGTCAAATTGTTGTACCATCCACCTATAGAAATAAGGTTATAGGCTGGGGGCACATAACTTTGAGTGAACACCTGGGTAATGGTGCCACAAAACAAAGAATAGCCACCCAGTAGTACTGGGCCAGGTATTACGGAAGACATCAATTGGTATGTAAATTCCTGTCCAGAGTGCACTCATGTAGATTCAGAAAGTCGGCGGAAGAGTCTTCAAAAGTCTACAAGCAAACCAGCCATCATGGGTACTCCCGAGATTTGCACTGGAGGGGAAGGAAACATCCCACACAGGTTGAATTGCAGTCTGAAACCCATGCACTGGAAGAAAAGAACAAATCACGTAGCCAAAATCAAACACCTACGAATTTGCGAGGGAAAACCGCAACCAACTATCAACGAAAAGAGGGCGGTAAACTTCAAGGGAAACCTACCGACCCCATTTCACCAGCGGTAAGGGCCTGGATGAAAAGCCGAACTGGGAAAAGAGAGATAGCGAAGGATAAATCTATATCCATGAAAACAAAATGTAGGAGCAGATTTTCTTACTCGACACCCAACTGAGATAGAACGAGAGTAAGAAGAACATTAACTACGGCAAAGCTTACAGTTGTTAGCTGTAGAAATCTACAGCTTAAAAGAGAGGGAGGCTCTGTCGCATGTTACGCATTGCCTAGTTAAATGTTTGAAGACCGAAAAGTGGGACACCAGTGTGCTGACCTGAACAAAGGAATGCAGGGGTATTTTCCTGTGTGTATCTAGGGCAGCCAATCAGAGAAGGGGTTTCCCACGGTCAGATAGAATGACTTCGGCGAGTGTATAAGGAAGAATAAATCGTCCGAAATCATGGTTAGAATTAGACATCGGGAAGGAGAACGGAATGACAGACAAGGATGAGAATGGTCTCCTTTTGACGGGAATATCTTCATTTATGTATAGGTACAAGGAAATCAGAAGGGAGTAAGTAGTTGTGAAGAATTTCGCAAGAATAGTGTCCGTGCATTGAGAAATGCTGTGTTTTTCCTATTTATAATTCAATATAAAATCGTTAACACGACAGATATGGGAAAACAACATATGGATATAAAGGTCAACTCATGGAGAACGGAAATATATAACTCCAAAGGCTTGAACTGGGAAAGGTGAAATGCACGAGACCAAGGTTTGAAACACCTCTAGCACAAACCCCCCGAAGTTACAACTTTTTTGGGAAGTTTGCTGGAGTTGCGAGCCTTGTTTCCTGTACGTCCGGTAGCTGCATATATAAGGGCGGACGGAAATGATTTCAAATTCACTTGTACAGCGAAGCAAGACAGAAGGACAACGGCTGGAGAGAGAGGAATGTGCAGAGGCCAATATCTTGTTATTTGCAGCCAGGCAGTTCTGTTACTCCACTAAAGCCAGTCTTTACTGATCTTAATTAGATCCTGCGAGGGTTCATACTTGTCAACCAAAAGTCAGAGGTCAATGATCAAGAATTGCTCGATGATCAATGCGAATCGCCCCGGCAGTGTCTGGAGTGGTAGAAGCACGACCTACTGAAGCTGTACATCTCATATGAACACTGATTATAAAAACAGATGAGTGATATTTGTGACAATCGTGCACTCAAGAAGTGATAACTGTCAATCAAAGTTTTATGATGACAATTTGCGTGATGAACTAGTGAAAGTTATAAAGTGAATAAGACAGTGAAGAAGTCTATTACCTAACTAATTGGAAGAGTCTAAAGAAGTGACATTTTAGTGTAACTTGTAAAAACTGTAAGGGTTTTCGCCAATTTGGTTTTTTTGTATAAATATAACTTTTGTATCACCAGTCACACACAATCACCACAATTAGATAGATGTAAATAAAGAGGATATAAATTGTATTCACCAGCTTTATTCATTCAATATAGTTGATACTGAGTTTGGTTGAATTTTTATTAATATCACAGGTGGTCACATAGCGGAGGTGGCGCAGTAAGGTCTGACTGTTCTCTGAATATTTTCAGTCCAGATACTTTCACAGCCGTGACTATCGAGTGATACCAGTGTACTTCTCTGTCACTGGGACCTCACACATTCTGGAGAGAATACTATTTCTACTCTAGCATTATCATCTCACACATATAAAACCTTTCGCCACACCATTTGATGTTCATTATCTTCCTGAGACAGACTGTATGGAAGTGGTTGAGCTTTTTTACGTGGCGCCTGAATACAGTCCATGTTTCACATGCATAAAGCAGCACTGGAAGCACCGCAGCTCTGTATACCTTCAGCTTTGTCTGTAGACTAATGCCACTTCGATGCCAAACGTTGGTGTATAGTCTGCCAAATGTGCTGCTGGCTTTGGAGATCCTGGTGTTCACCTCATCATCAATGACGATGTTCTGGGATAGTGTACTACCAAGGTATGTGAACCTGTTCACAACATTCAGTTTCTCACCATTTACCTTGATGACTGGCTCAGTATAAATTGTGCCAGGAGCTGGTTGGTACATGATTTCTGTTTTCCCCGTGTTGATGGTAAGCCCAAAGTTGGAGCAGGCTTCGGAGAATCTATCAACGCTACGTTGCAGATCAGCCTCTGAGCCAGCACTGAGGGCACAATCGTCAGCAAACAGAAGATCCCTGATGGTGTGTGATTTGACCTTGGTTTTTGCTTGAAGCCTCCTAAGGTTAAACAATTTTCCATCAATACGATATCTGATGTCGATTCCTGTGTCCCCGTCTCTGAAAGCATCAGTCAGCATAGCAGAAAACATGATACTGAAAAGCGTCGGTGCAAGTACACACCCTTGTTTAACTCCATTTGAGACTGAGAAAGGCTCCGATAGCTCACCGTTTTCCTGAACTCTAGCCTGCATTCCATCATGCAGCTGCTGCACTATTGAGATACATTTCTTTGGGCAGCCGTATTTTGCCATGATCTTCCATAGACCCTCTCTACTGACCGTGTCGAACGCCTTTGTCAAGTCGATGAAAGCTGTGTACAGGTCACAGTGCTGTTCTTGGCATTTTTCTTGAAGCTGTCTTGCAGCGAACACCATATCGGTGGTTCCACGTTCTTTCCGGAATCCACACTGACTTTCAGGTAGAAAACCTTTGTCAAGATGAGCCGTAAGGCGATTAAGAAGGATTCTGGCAAATATCTTCCCAGCGATTGATAGTAGTGAGATGCCTCGATGATTGTTACAGTCTTGGCGATTACCTTTACGTTTATAAAGATGTATAATTGACGCATCCTTGAGATTGTGTGAGATCGTTTCACTCTGCCACATTTGCTGGAAGATCATGTGAAGTTTCTTTATCAGAACTGTACCGCCATCTTTATATACCTCAACAGGAATTGGAATCGGAGCCGGGGGCCTTTCCACTAGAAATTTGACGAATCGCTTTTTGAGTTTCCTCCAGAGTTGGTATATCATCTAGTGCTTCATTTATAGGAATTTGGGGCAGTCGGTTGATGGCTTCATCGTTAATAGAAGATGGCTGGTTCAGAATATTATTAAAGTGTTCGACCCAGCGTTGGAGAATTTTTTCCTTGTCTGTAATAAGTGTTTTCCCATCTGCATTAAGGAGGGGAAATGATCCTGATGATGTTGGACCATAGACCGCTTTGAGTGCATGGTAACAATTTTTCAAGTCATGGTTGTCAGCAAAGCCTTGGAGCTCATCTGCTTTATTACTCAGCCATGAATCCCGCATCTGGCGTAGTTTATGTTGGACGATTCTACGCATGTTGTTGAAAGCGTCTTTCTTGGATGTAGATTTTGGATCATTTAAATATGCTTTATGGAGATGGTGTTTCTCAGCCAACATCTTCTTTATATCATCTGAGTTCTCATCAAACCAGTCATTTTGTTTCTTGATGGCGGGACCCAGGACCTCTGTAGCAGTGTTGTAGATCTGCTCGCTTATGTCAGACGGGCCTGCGTGCCCAATTCTTAACCCTTTGAAAATAAAGTTCGTTCGTTCGTTCGTTCGCTTAGGGCTGTCCAATTTGTTTCCGCACTTTGGCCGTCTAACGAGATAGATTTGAGACGGTCTTCTAGGGTGTCAGTGAATGACTGTTTAATTTTTGTCTTCTTTAGTTTGGTAATATCCAGCCTTTTTTGAGTTTTCTTTCCCTGAGGGCGCCTGGCAGGTTGGATACGAATTTTAAGTTTAGACACAATGAGGCGATGATCAGTCCAGCATTCGGCCTCACACATGGACTTGGTCACCCGGACATCTTGCCTGTCCTTCTTCCTAACAATTATGTAGTCAATTAGGTGCCAATGCTTCGAGCGAGGGTGCATCCAGGAGGTCCTGTTGCGGATAGGAAGTCGAAAAATGGTGTTGGTGACAAGGAGGTTATGTTCTGCGCACATCTGGAGGAGAAGAAGTCCATTGCTGTTACAGCGACCCACGCCGTACTTTCCGATAGTGCCATTCCAGGAGATGTTATCTGAGCCTACTCTTGCATTAAAGTCACCAAGAATAATAAGCTTATCTGCTTTGGGAACTGATGCAATGACTGCATGTAGTTCTTCGTAAAACTTATTATATATATATATATATATATATATATATATATATATATATATATATATATATATATATATATATATATATATATATATATATATATATATATATATATATATATATATATAAACCAGAGACTTAAGGAATCAGAGTACCCGTCATAAGAGGAATACTAAAATTTCCCCGACCAAGGGTTCGAAGCATCTAATCATAGTTGCTGTGTAAATTCATCTGTGCCAGGAGGTTGTATGTCCAAAAAATGTTAATTTGGGGTAAGTGTAAACATTTATTTTACAATGTGAATTTGACATGTCTGTACTTGCTAAGTGGCTATTCATGGCATATGAGCCTGGTAACCTCAACAAATGAAAATGGTATGCTCATAAACCACTACAGCAAGCGCTGGTGTTGGCTTTATGCCAGTTCGCTCAGAAAAGCGAAAGCAGAAGCGGCCCCAGACTCCCATTGGAGCAGTGAGATGATTACCTCACATGTGCCTAGGGTGTATAGTATCATTTTGTGAGATATGTGTATTTTTATAATGTTAGTTCAGGCAAAAGCCATTGCACTCGCGCTGTCCTGACACATTTTCCCATTTAAGTGACCAGAAGAATAATGTGATTTCTAATCGTATTCCTTGAGCTATGCTGTATATGCTCAGGGAGAATAAAAATTCAGAACAACCCAACTGGTGGAAGAACAGGGGGAAAAGGCGCCTGTTTAATCTCTCGACCACAATGTACTTAGCAAAGTCATTTGTTCTTTTTTATTTTGTCCAAAGTTCGTGGTTCGAAGCTACAAGACTGTTCGTAGTACCAGACCAGTTTGAAGTAAAAGTCTTCGCCACTGTCTTGTGAGTCAAGAGCTGGGATTCGACACTGAGTGCAATCATCACAAAAGAATTGACGAAAACCTCGGCGGCATTACTCACTTAGACCCAGCTAAGTTCTTATTAAAGGAAACAGCAAAAGAATATTTTTATAACTCCTCTAACAAGTCTCAGTGAAGACAATTTTTAACTCAAGTTCACCCATCACTTCATATTTATTTTAGACTGTTAAAGAATAATTGATTATTAAATTTGTAATATGTTGTTTTAAAAATATATAGTTGATTCAGTCGATATGATAACAAGCGAATGATCCAGAGTCTTTAATATATATACATATATATATATACATCTATCTAAATCTATAGAGCCAAATAATAATAAGAGGGATTTCGCTGGCTTAAACCAGCTGGGGGCATGAACGGGCTAAAACTAAACTGCATAAATCTTCATAAAAGGCGGCGGACCAGATACTAAGTTCCCATTGCTCTGTCCCATGCAGCATTGTTCTTGACTTCTGGAATATCGTATGAGCATTCCCTTGAGATAGAAGCATCATTAACCTTTCATCTACAACTCTACCAAGAGTAATCTGTGCGAAGGGAAACACTTTGGAAGACCCAAATTAGTTAATCTTGAGTTGTGGCCACTGTTGGACCACTGCTGCAGAGCTAAGTGGAGACAATCCGTGACATATTCTATGGATAATTACTGTGACGAAATCAGTTGTGCACTTTTTATAACTTTCGTTCTCTCCGGCAGTATCACTTCAATTCTTCATTTTCCTCACCTCATAGTCGTGCCTCTTAGAGTTGTTAACCTCTATTCACACTGCAATAATGTTATTTCACGGCTGAATTTACTTTCTTCAGGATTAACTGTAATCACTTAAGTGGTCTAGCCCCCTTGAATGCAGAAGGTAAACGTGAAGAGTAATAGTGACTTTTTCATAACTCATTTTCGGCCCAGACCAAGTGACCATCTGAAATTCGAGGTTTATCACAGCACCTTCAGATACCTTGGGCGGAAAGAACAATAGACAGCCAGGTGTGTCGTCGAATAATGTTTGTGCGCCGTGCTGTATCAGCAATTATCTGTATCGTGAACGATTTAAATTCTTCTTCTTCTTTGATCCTTAGCCGCCGACCGTCAAAGCAGTCAGTGGCCATCACGCCTAGTGGCGTCTTGTAGGGCAACAACAAATTGATTCCACTTTGCTCGGTCGGTGGCCATCCTTCGTACAGTGCCCCAACTCTAGTTCATTCTTTGCATCTCAGCATCCACAGTTCTCCGCCAGGTTGTTTTTGGTCGGCCTCTCTTTCGTTTTCCTTGAGGGGTCCAAAGCATAGCTGTTCTTGTGATGGCATCGGGGTCTCTTCTGAGGACATGACCAACCCAGCTCCAGCGTCTGCCAGCTATGATGGTGTGCATGTCCTCTTGCTTGCTACGAGTAAGCAGATCTTGGTTAGTGATGGTATTTGGCCAAAAGATTCGGTAAATTTTTCTTAGGCATGTTGTGTGAAAAGAGGACAATTTCGACATTTCCTTCTCTGTAACTCTCCAGCATTCCGCACCATAGAGAAGCACAGAAAGCACACAGCTCTGATATAATCTTAATATTTTATTGGGAGGACTTCCAGATGTTGTTTAGGCTAAAGAAGGCTGTTCTTGCCTTATTCATTCTGATATTGATGTCTCTGCCTGCCCCGCCGTCTGGGGTTACTATGCTTCCTAGGTATGTGAAGGTATCTGTCTGTACCTATTGCTGATTCCTTACTGATATGGGCTCAGGGTTGCTCACATTGAGCGTCATGACCTCAGACTTCTTTAAATTGATGTTCAAGCCCACCTGCTGGCTAAACTTATTAAGTCTATCCGTTTTTTCCTGGATGTGTTGATGTGAATGTGCTAGTAGTGCAATGTCATCTGCATATTCCAGATCTTCCAATGTAGAAAATGTTGTCCATCTTATTCCTCTTGGACTGCCCTCTGTTGTCTGGCGCATCACCCAGTCTATGACTGTTAAAAATAGAGTGGTTGATAAGGGGCATCCCTGTCGTACTCCTGTCTTCACCTCAAATATTATGTTGTTCTGCCCAACACTACACGTAAAGTTGGCATAGAGGCTTTTTATGATTGACACTATGCAGCTTGTAATTCCATAAGCCCTCAGTATTTTCCATAAACTGTCCCTATGTATGCTGTCGAAAGCCTTTTCAAAATCAACAAAATTAATGTAAAGCTGTCTTTGCCATTCTGAGCACTGCTCTATAATGTTCCTGAGAGTGAATATATGATCTACACATCTCCTGTTCTTTCTAAATCCTGCTTGTTCTTTCCTCAGTTTGTGATCTACTGCCTTTGAAATTCTCTGTATAATTATCCTGCCTAGTATTTTGCTGGGAACTGAGAAAAGAGTGATTCCTCTCCAATTATTGCAGTCTGCAAGATCTCCCTTCTTGGGCAATTTGACAATTATTCCTTTGTTCCACTCTGATGGTGTTGTCCCCGTTTTCCAGACTTGTGCAAATAGTGGTTCTAATAGTTCTGCTGCTAGCTCAGGGTCTGTCTTAAATAGCTCTGCATTTAAGTTATCATGGCCCGGAGCTATGCCGTTCTTTAACCCTTTGATTGCTATGATGATTTCTTCTTTGTGTGGAATGTCTGTATTCACATCTAGATCGTTTTCCGCTTCAGGAACATTCAATTGTGTCTCTGGTGGTTCCTTGTTCAGAGTTTCTCTGAAGTGCTCTGCCCATCTTGTTTCCTGTCCCTCTGCTGTCGTGATAAGATTACCTTGCTTATCTCTTACTAATGTAATATTGTTTGCACCTCGTTTTCCGCTGATGAATTTAGTTATTTTGTATACTGTGCTTTGTTCATTTCTCAGTGCTGCCTCCTGTGCCTGTCTTGCAAGATCGTCTAGGAAATTCCTTTTGTTGGCTCGGGTTTGGCGTTTAACTTCCTTGTCCAGCTGCCTGTACTGTTCGCTATATAGTTGCTTTAACCTGGGGGACTTCGCTTCTGTTTTCTTTCTTTTCATTTCCTTTCTCATCGTTATGTTGTTTAATGTTTCTGGTGTTATCCAGTCTTGCTTCTTCCTTTGCTGGAATCCCAAGCATGATTTTCTGCTTTCTTTGTATATTGTTGAAATGGTGTTGAAATTCTGGTCTATATCACCAGTCAATGTCTTTTCCTGACTTTTGGCAAATTGATATCGTTTCTTTATGTCGGCAAGGGAGTCTGGTAAGGGAGTCCTTCAATTTGCTGATGTCAAACCTTTTCTGTGTAGTTACAGTTGGTGCAGCCCTTCTTAGTTTCACTTTCAGTTTTGCTACTACTAAATGGTGATCACTTCCCACATCTGCACCTCTTCTTACCTTCACATCTTGTAATGCATGTCTCCATCTACCGTTAACCATGATGTGGTCTATCTGGTTTCTGTCCCAACCATTTGGTGATTCCCATGTTAATTTGTGAATTTCTTTTCTCTTCCAAACCTCTACACCTCACGGTAGAAGGGGAACGACTAAGTAAGTAAGTAAGTAAGTAAGTAAGTAAGGGAAGAGTGTTCCTCCAATGACCAGGTTGTTAATGCTACAGAAACTTATTAGTTTATCCCCATTTTCGTTTGCTGTTCCGCTGCCGCATTTCCCCATTGTTCTTTCATTATATGTATTGTGTGTACCAACTTTCGCATTGAGGTCTCCCTTTACTATAACAAGATCATATCTAGGTGTGTCTTCCATTTCTTTCTGCAGTTATTGATAGAATTCATCCTTGACCTCCTCATCGCTATCATTCGTTGGTGTGTAGCATTGTATTATTGTAGTGTTCGTGAATCTCCCTCTCAATCTTAATCTTATCAGTCTGTTGTTGATGGGTTTCCATTCCAGTAATGTCTTTTCTATTCCTTTCTGTAGAATAATGGCTACGCCTTCATTGTGCTGTCCATCCTCTCTTCCAGAGTAAAGTACTGTTTCTCCTGTTGCTGTTTTAACTTTTCCTGCCCCTGTCCATCTGCTCTCGCTTATCCCTAGAATGTGTAACCTATAGTTTCTCATTTCTGCCGTGACCTGTCTTAGTTTACCTGTCTCGTACATTGTCCTGACATTCCAAAAACCTATTCTTGTATCCTGTTTTGCGGTCAGGACATCCGTTTTCATGTCAGTGGCTTCCTTTCGGCTTTCACCACTGACAGTCATACGAGCCACAGACTCCGAATGTCCATCCCGCAGCAAAGTTTGTTCATTTATTGTTGTTTCCGTAACTTCATTGTTTTTTTTACACAGACAGGGGTGTCAGACCTATGCTAAAACCCCCAACCTGGAGGACCAGGGTACGAGCTTTTGTCTGACCCCTACCCACACAGACCAGTCCAGCTTGGTTGAACCTATCAGGAGTAAAACTCCCACTGCCATAGCTCTGGGGATTGTCAGGGTACGCAAGCTGCCATACCGCTACAAGGTATAGGTACCATTGATGGCAGAACGATTTAAATAGGTGGTTGATAACCGGCTTATCTCTTTAGCCCAGACATTTTCTGTGTAATTAATACAGATAAAATACGTCTGAGGAGATATTATGAGCCAGGCAATCATTGAGGGATGAGATCACAGATGTGTTCGCCCGTCTGTATAATAGCTTACTTACTTAATTAGTCGTCTCCCTTCTACCGTGGAGTGTAGAGGTTTGGAAGAGAGAGCGCCAGACTATCCTATCGGCTGTCTTCCTCCTGGCCTGGTTCCATTCTAGTCCTCGGTCCTTCAAAGATTGTCTAATGTTGTCCTCCCAGCGGACTCTGGGTCGTCCTGGGGGTCTGGATCCCTGGCTCTTTGTTTCCCATGCTTGTCGAGGTAGCCGATCTTCTCCCATTCTGCAGACAGGGCCAAACCATCTTAGTTGGTGTTTCTAGTTGGGTCTGCAGGGGGTGGGATTTTAGGCCTTGGCGTATCGTCTGGTTGAGGACCATGTCTCTTCTTGTTACTTCAACCACCTTCCTCAGATACCTCATTTCTGAGGTTTGGATCTGGTTTTTATGGGTTGTAGTCATTGCCTATGACTCGCATCCATATGTCAAGACTGGGACATAGGTGGAGTGGTATACAGCCATCTTTGTTTTCTTACCAACCTCTCTCTTAACCCTTTGAAAATAAAGTTCGTTCGTTCGTTCGTTCGTTCGTTATCTTGCTGAGGAATCCTCGATTTATGGCCTGAAAAAAATCTCCCAACTGCTGCTTTTCGAGTGGCCCTTCTTTGATGCCTCCTTTTCGGTCTATAATAGCTCCGAGATATTTAAAGTGGTCGACCTGCTCCAGGACCTGTTCTCCCAGCTTAATCTGATGTCTTTTTTCTTCTCGTGATATCACCATGGATTTTGTTTTAGAGCTGCTTATGAAGATCCCTCTCTTCTCCAGCTCTTCCTTCCAGACTTGCAAGTTGGATTGGAGATGTGCCTCTGATTTCTGTATAATAGCGACGGAAGTAAACATGCCATTTTGAAAGATAGGTAATGTGTTAAATTTTAAAATATTTTAAAACACGCTTGGGGGAGGGGGGGGGATTACTAATGATCTAACACCCCGACCCACATAGTTCTAAAGGTAATGGATTGGTTTAATTTGAGAGGCGGAACAGACATTGGATGTCATAAGCAAATTCGTCGGATATACCATATGGGACTTGGAGCGAAAATTGAGATTTATCATTGTCGTACATTTTTAGATAGGTTAGAGATATATTTGGTACCGTTTGAGTAGAGCAGAAGGTGGGGGTATATGAGAAAGAAAGGTGTTAGAATAGATTCCACGAGTGAATAGATTAAGGTGAAGATCTGTCTCTGGAATGAGTGGTTTCTCTATTCCGGCCTATCTATACGACTATCTTTAGTATTAGACGATCTGTCAAACCTCCCTATAAGTAAAATTATAAGTTTACTACTCACACACACACAATTATGAGACAACAAGACACACAAACGGGAAAGCTATGGTAAATGGATATGGGTCTGACCAACACACTAAATTAAGTTTTGTTTAGTTTATTATCACTTAAATTTTTACATCAAACATATGGAAATCAATATAATCATGTTTACAGTCATATGAAAATAACCCAATAAGTGCCCTCCCCCCTTGTTGAGAAAAGATACCAAAAGAAGTTAATAACCCAAAAGGTCAAAGATTAACACTAGGTTATAGAACAGACAGTAAAAAAAAGAACGAAGTTCCAACTTAAGCTATCCAGTAAAATATAACAGTATTTGCAAAGAAATTAAAGGATGGTACAGTTTCCATAACTAGAAAATATTCACTCTCACTCTGTCATTCGTGGCCACATCAATCACGCCTTACCTAAACTTTGTGTAACAATCTCTTGCACGTAAACATCCATGCACATGTATCATGATCCAGTAGTTCTGTCCTCCGAATTGAACCCCAGTCCATCCACTAATAATTAATTCTTATAAGGGGGACGCTCAATTTGGTGGTTGAATTCCTGGATATATATGTATTGTCACCTCGAATGGTTCATGTAGAAAAAAAAAGAACGCGATCTTGTGTTCACAGTAGACAGCAGTCAGTACTTCCAATAGCTAAAGAAAACTCTGGTTGCTAAAAACTGTTAATTAAGATGATGATGATAAATCCTATCAGCTCACTCTGGGGTGAGTGCCGATTATGAAACAGCGTATTCTCCTGGATAAAATCCACTTGGGAAAACGACTGTCAGAAGTCGGTAAAAATGTTACGTATATTGCCACCGCGGGCTGATAAATTGAATAAAACAATTTAAGTATTTATAAGTCCAGTTACCTCAAATTTACAGTTAAAAATGTTAGCTTGTCGCCTTTGGCAATTCCTGTTCCCACCTGTACTGGGGACGAACGCCAAGGAAATCGACAACTATTACTACTTCAGTAACTGAGAAAAGGACCGCAATTAAAAAAACCGCTGGCCGCTGGTTTTGATCAAGCACTATATTAGGAAGAATACAAAACATTTAACCAAAATGACAATATCCTATGCTATCAAGCGTAAGGTATGATTTCTTATCCTCTCCGTCACCTAATTAATTTAAAAGGCACACGGTGTCTTAGCCTATCTTATCGCGCTTTGCTTAGCGAGTACAGGTTAGGTTTTAGGCATGCAGCCTTTCCCCCTCCGACCCGGTAAAACAATCAGCGCACAATGTCAGTTATAATTTAATTATGACTACGCGCCCTACAAATATCGCCTGTCATTACTAGCTAGTTGATTGTGGCGTCTATTGCTTTGACACATGATATTAACACAAGTCATTTAAAAATTTACACACAATGGAATATAATGCGCATTCTATTCTGTCACTTTATCCGTCACTCATAGCATTATACTTAGTCAGCTAAACAACATCTTCTGGTGTAAAAAAATGGTTGAAGGATTTTACATTACTGAACCACTGGTAAGAAATTATCTACGCGTTTGTTATTTCTCTAGTCTTAACGATAGGAAATCACAGTGAATAAAAATGGTAAAACTTTAACACATTTAACACTTAAGCACAACTTATATTATTACCAGAAAACAGAATAATCCCCACGAAGGCTATTAACGCTCTATTTCACATAGGTTCTAGCGTACGCGTTTAGATTATCCAAAATTTCCTGAGAGGCTTGATAACTGACTTGGAGAGAACGCAGTATATATACAGATTTAGGGTAATTATCTCTAAAGGATGTGACAATTCACACCTTCGGCATAGCAGGAGAAATCAACTAGCTTGGCTTCAGAGATAAAGGATTTTCCTGTTCGCTTAACTCGCGATGCCGAACGACATCAAAAGACATGGGCCGTGCGAACGGGCCCCCTTTAGATTTCCGTCCGTTTCGGCAGATCAAAGCTTTTGCACGGACAACAGAGGTGGTAGGGAAGTATTATTATCGCCCTTGTATTTGCTACTGAGGATATGGTCTTTTCATCACGTGCTTTCTGTCACTATCCGATGTCTAACAGATCAGCTCGCGTGAGAACTCAGGTAAACAAACCAGGTTCGCTCCCCTTGTTGACTGCAGGGTGCGAAAGTTTGTAAACACTCATTAGCGCATGTAAGACAGGAAAAATAGGCGTGGCTTCAAAAGTGAGTCAACAGACAGCGAATTGCGTGGTTTTGCCTTCGCAAAACATAAACACTAACTGAGGAAGCAAAGGTGGTCGGATTTATGTGGCTATATTTACATTATACGTCACAATAATCTAACAATTTGAGACTTAGACACACTGCACTGCTAAACGTCAAAGTAGCAACTCCTGGGAGAGAACCAGAAGAGAATAGGAATTAGATTCCATACGAAAGTACCAGGACAGAGTATTTGGGCAACTCTGAAACTTAAAAGTAAGCCCGCATTTTTAAATACAAAGACTGGAGACTTAAGGAATCAGAATCATGTCATAAGAGGAACTCTAAAATAACCCCAGACCCAGTAACTAACCTAAGTTGCTGTGTCCATTCTAATTGTGCCTGAAGACTGTAGATCCCATTTGGGGTAAGTTGTGAACCTATATTTTACAGATGTGAATTTGACATGTTTTTCTTACTAAGTGGTTATATATGAGGCTGGCAACCTCAACATATGAAAATAGTATATTCATAAACCACTACAGCAAGCGTTGGGGATTGCTTCATGCTAGTTCATACAAGAAAGCGAAAGTAGCAGCAACCCCAGACTCCGAATGGAACAGTGATGAGTGCATCCCATGTGCATCAAGTGAATAGTATCATTTTGTGAGATATATGTACCTTGTTAATTGTAATTCCGGATAATCATTGCAATCGCATTGTCCAAGTACATATTTTTTAACCGTTTAATAACCAGAAGAATATTGATGATTTCTAATCATCTTCCTTGAGTTACGCTGTGTATACTCAAAATGTCTAATTATTCAGAGAGGCTCACATTGGTGGGTGGACAGCGAGACAATGCGCCTGCTAATCTTCCAACCCAGTGTACTTAGCAGAGGCATTTGTTCTTTCTATTTTGTCTAAAGATCGTGGTACCAAGCTGCAAGGCTAAAGTTTCTACACCACTAGTTGTGAGTCAAGAGCAGGGATTCAACAATAACCGCCACATTGGACGAGTTGTGTGAAGAGGTGCCATCATCACAAAAGAATTGACGAAACCACGGCTGCAGAACTCACTTAGACCAGATAAGTTCTTATTAAAGGAAACAGCAAAAGGTGAAAATTTTTATATATCCTCGCCCAAGTCTCAGAGTGAAGACAATTTTATATACATCTAAAATTCACCATCATTTCATCGTTATTTTAACCTGTTAAAGACTAATTGATTATTAACCTTGTTGCATGTTATTTTAAAACAAAACAATCATTGTTGATTCAGTTATTATAAGTATAAAAGCAAACGTATGAGCAAGACTCTTTAATATATATATATACTTTAGACATACACTGTTCAATAAAATAAACGCATAGCTACTGAAGGCACACACATAGCCATAATTTTGACATTCAATAACTTTTTTAATTTAATGAGTTAATTGTTCAAGTTGCATAAAAGAATACCTTAGGGTTCAACCAATCAATTGACAGTTGTTCTGCATCTGGGTCACGATAGTTTTATGGCGTACGGGCTTTCCCGTTAGTATGGTGTATGGCCTCCTCTTGCATCGATCAGCGACTGGCCTCTCCTGGGCATGGATGCAATCAGACGTCTGATGTGGGCCTGTAGGATGGCTGCCCACCTTTCTTGGAGTGCCTGGAACAGATCACGACAATTGGCTGGAGCAACGTCTCGGTGACAAACACGTCTATGCAGCTCATCCCACAGGAGCTCAACCGGACTCATGTCTGGAAACATGTCTGGCCAGGGAATAGTGAGAATGTTGTTGGCAGTCAGGAACTGCGTGGTCATCTGTGCACAATGGGGTCTGGCGTTTTCCTGTTGAAACACAGACCTTTGGGCAGCCAAAAGTGGAAGTACATGGAGTCGAAGAACTTCATTGACGTTTCGTTGCGCATTCAAGCCTCCTTCAATGTGCACCAATTGACTCCATCCGTTGTAACTAATCATTCCCCACACCATTGCACCTCCACCACCGTGCGGCGGAGCTTCATCAACGCAATTTTGGGCAAAACGTTCATTTCGCCTACGGTAGACCCTACGCGGTCTATCATGACGCTGCAACAAAAAGAAAGATTCGTCACTAAACCAGACACGTCTTCATTGATTGTCAGCTGCCCAGGGACGATGCTGGTTGGCCCAAAGAAGTCGATTTGGGTGATGGCGGCGAACGAACGAACGAACGAACTTTATTTTCAAAGAGTTAAGAATTTGGCACGCAGGCCCGTCTGACATTCTGCCCTTCCTCTCTCTCTCATCATGTATACTATATCCTTTCATCCTCACATGTACTTTAAGCATAATTAAGGCATTTATCATTATAAAAGTAATATTACATTTGCAATAATCATCATAATTAAAGTACGTTTTTAAAATAAAATTTAAAAAAAAAATAAAATAAAATAAAATAAAATAAAATAATAATAATAATCATGAATTTGAAAATAAAATATAAAAAAATCAATAAATAAAAACAACAACAAGACATAAAAATAGAATTCTTCGTAAAGTAAATTAGTGATTTGAGACATATTCAGAAGTATGTTATAAGAACTCGTGAAATTTTCAAACGGTGTGCAACTGAATGACTCAGGGACTTTTTTTAGGGTCATCAAGATGAGGTGGGGTAAACAGTTACTTTCCTCGCTGTCTTTGCGTCCCAAACTCAAGACCAGAATCAGACTAGGTAGATAGCTAGATAGACATATACGAAAGCAATTAATTTGCGAAGGGTTGAAAATCTGGCACAGTCCCCTCTTGCATTCTTCCTTCCTCTTGCTCATCTTTTATTACTGTTACACAAACATTCTCCAGCGTACTGAAAGTATTAATAATGTAAGGGCAGTGCAACATTACAAGGAAGTATAACAGCATACATTAACAGTACCTGATCATAAAATTAAGGACAGGTCCTCGGTGAGGTCGAGGTGCCCAAAGTCCAGCGTCATGCAGTCTATTCCGGATAGTTTGATCAGACACATGACGTCCTGCAGGCAATGACTGGGCAGTTGAGGAAGCTGTTGTAAATCTGTCTCTGAGGTGACGAAGCCGAATAAAGCGCTCCTCCGCTGCTGTGGTCACTCTGGGTCGTCCACTGCGATGCCGGTCTTCAACTGAGCCAGTGGCTAGGAACCGGTGCCAAAGTCGACTGATGGTACTCTGATGCACGTTTAGATGCCTGGCAACCTGACTTTGACTTTCGCCTGCATGCAGTCGGCCAATAGCAATGTTGCTTAAATTTATCGATAGAGACGCCATAAATATCTGCTTGAAAATGAACTGAATCTTTTTGTGTGTAGCGTTATCCTTTTATAGGGTTTCAGTTGCGTAGTCAGTGAATAGTGTTCACCCCAAATTTTGTTGCTTTCACTTGCGCGCAACATGAGCTGTGGTCGAAAATTGCGTCATAAACACTATTGACCACTGCGTTGTAACGATTACAAAAACGAACGCAATTCAGGTCAACACGTGCATTTGACACTGTAAAGAACATTTGAGGCTGGTTTTTATATACCCTAGCACCAAATTTTACTTACAAACTCATAAAAACGCGCCCTCGGATAGCTATGCGTTTCTTTTTTTGAACAGTAAATATTTACATCTATAGAGCAAATACTTATAAAAGAATTTCGCTGGATTACACCAGCTGGGGGCTTGAACGGGCTAAAACCATTGCTTAATTCTTCACGAAAGCCGACGGAACAGATATAAGTTAATAGTGCTCTGCCCTATGCAGCATTGTTCTTGACTTCTGAAAACAACTTGTGAAAATTCCCTTGAGATAGAAGCATCATTATCCTTCTATCTACAGCTCTGCCAAGAGTAATCTTGTGCGAAGGTAGACACCTTTAAAGACCCATATTAGACACTCTTGAATGTTGGCCACTGGTAGACCACTACTGCAGAGCTAAGGGGAGGCAATCTGTGACAACTGGGCGACACGTCTGGTGATTGAACGCAGACTCGCAAGTGTGTAAATCACAATTGCAATCCTCGTCCTGGTATAAGAAACCTGAAGATTAATTTCCCTAGCATACTGACATAAATTTTAGATTTAATGAAAGAGTATTGTTAGTTATTAGTTTAAATAGATTTGCTCATACGTCTTGCAATAAATAAATCAATCATTTGTGGCGAGAGGTTTTATTTGGCTTTAAGATCAGTATAGTACTGACAATTACAGAAATAGAATTTCTGCAGAAAATGGTGAAGTCCCAGTGTCTGAGAGAACTAATGGTATCACAAATTAGTTACGGCTGTGAATGTTCTGATCTCGAAACAATAGTAGAGAGGAGACCGACATAAAGTGCCACCTCCGCTGTGTAACTAACTGTGATATTAATAAACAAGGAAACAGATTTTACTTAACAAAGATAAAATTGACAAGTCGTTCAAATACAATTTCCTTATTATTTATTTAGTATATACACTATCTACTCTTGTGCTGAAGGGTGAATGTTGAAAAATGGAATGTAATGAATTTGTAAGTTTACATATGATTTACAAATATTTATATTTATATAGATATGTAAATAAATATTACAACAAGTTTTCCAATTATAGGAACAAAAAATTATATCAGCTGTGCTGTTATTCAATTATAGTACATGTATCAGCTGTGCTGTTAATTAAGGATATAACACTTATCAGCTATGCTGTTATTTTTGTCTCTTGCTATGCTACTTCACTTTCTCATCACTGACAGTTTCTATGCTCACAATGCTGACAGAAATGGTACTAATGTGTACTCATCTCTCTAAGGTCTGTTCTTCTTTGGTTGGTTCACACAACATCGGCTGAGTATCGTTCCTTTAGCCCACCCAAGACTGAGGGGGACCAAAGATGTAGAGTCAGGACAACCTCTATGCTCCTGCGGAGTTCCAGGCAGCTGGATTGACGACCCACGATCTCAGGTTTTAGGACACGAAAAAAAACCTGTAACAAGCAAAAATAGGGGCTAATTTCTGTCCTCAAGCCCACCTATTTCTATTGTATATGATATGAGCGTGTCTCAGTGTCTGCATGTAGGATGAATGACAACATGGCTCAGTATGATTTAGCAATAGCGAGACAAGACAGGTGCCTACTTGCAAAACATTCTTTCTGATAAACTAATACATGGATATCATTAAATAATATAAATTCAATGCATGAATACATTCAATAATATAAATTCAATACATGAATACATTCAATACATGAATACATCCCATAATATAAATTCAATACATGAATACATCCAATAATATGTACACCTAGGTGTGATACAACAATGTCCTTCCCCCTATAATATACCAGGCCCTCTCTGACAAGTGCTATAAAATATCCTAACAATAACGTTGTGTTCTTATGATAGGAGTATGTGAGACGAGGACTGTTTGGTGATATATCAGGTGGGAGTTATAGGAGACAATAGATTGGAGTTAGATGAGACAAGAGATTGAGTCCTAACAAGGACTGTTTTGGTTATATTGCAGTTGGTCTGAGATAATAGATTGAAGTTATAGGAGACAAAAGATTGAGTCCTAACAAGGACTGTTTGGGTTATATTGCAGTTGGTCTGAGATAATAGAGTGAAGTTATAGGAGACAATAGGTTGAGTCCTAACAAGGACTGTTTTGGTTATATGGCAGTTGGTCTTATCGGAGATAATAGACTGAAGTTATAGGAGACAATAGATTGAGTCCTAACAAGGACTGTTTTGGTTATATGGCAGTTGGTCTTATCGGAGATAATAGACTGAAGTCATGTGAGACAATAGATTGAGTTATAGGAGACAATAGATTGAGGTATGAGTCCTATTAGTCTTTGTCTATTCAATCATAATAGGAAATACAATCATTATACTTAATTTCCCCAAGATACAATCAGTAACCTGATAGGTAGTATAAATGACACACAAAAAATACCAACATTATAGACCTGCTGAAAGCCTATTTTCCTAAAGGTTATCGTAAATATATTTACCCTCCAAGATTTAAAAAGGCCAGTTTGACTCGACTAGTGAAGTAGGCTGCAGGTCGATGCCCTCAGGTAAGGAATAAATCGTGACAGCTTCTCTCCTCTTCAGTTGGTCGGTATCTCTGCCGTCGCGTCGGTGATGTGTGATTATGCATAAAATCCGCCCGATTATATAGGTAGGTAAATGCTTAAGGAAAGCTTTTGGTTGGTTCCTGGCGGAGCAAAATGATTGGTTTCCTCCGGTTTCGTCTTTTGCTCATACAGCCTAATTTTATTCCGTTTTCATCCACCATCTTGCGTGAACAAGATGGCCGTTAATTTATTCTGTCTCAGAGACTGGTGAACGTTGCTCGTTGATTGGTTGAAGCAAATCTGTATCTCGACATAGTGATTAACAAAGTAGTGGGTTACACTCGTTTCACGACATCAATAATGCGAAATATTTTAAGAGTAAAGTTAATAATTGATAAAATCAAAAACTTCTCTAAAAATAATTGAAAGAGGACAAAAACTGTCCATTGCTGAAGCCTAATTTCTGTTGTTGTCGTTGTTGTGGAATTGATAATTTTAGTCAACTAGTATTTTGAACTTAGAATGGCTAATTTTATTTTAGTTAAGTAGCACTTTCAATTTTCGTGTAGCCTGTAAACAGTCTCCTTGCACAGCATGGCCGAACCACAAAACCTCTACACTTTTTACCTAAGTATTGCCAAAGAGATGGGCTTATCGGGCAAAGATTTATCTGATTTTGTAGCCACTTCTGCGAAAGAGGACAAAGACAGGATAGAAGCAGAGAAAGCGGCTGAAAGGGAAGAGAGAAGGATGGCCAGAGAGCACGAGAAGGCTAAAGCAGAGAAAGAAGCCGAAGAGAAGGAAAAGTAAAGAGCTTTTGAGGAGCAATGGGCCGAAAGGGCATTCGCTAAGGAAAAGGAACAGGCCGAAAGAGCAGAAAGGAAGGAACATGCAAGATTTGGGAACATATGGGCGATTTAGGAATATAATGTACTGCGGAGTTCATCAGTGATCAGTACAGTTTCAGTACAGCGTGGCGTAGAACATATGCCAGACGCCTAGCCTTATTAGACGTGCTAATTCCTGTGTGGATATTGAAATTCATATATCTGGAATTTATAATGTTCTTAAAAGAATTCGCGAAAGGGAAAAAGGAGGTTAGTGAATCTTTTAAAAACTATCAATAATTTTCCTTAGGCTTTAAGTTAAGATTTGCTTTTGCACTTAGCATCATAGCTAAATGTGCGGAAGACAGTTTTCAATTAATTCTTCTCGTAAATGATTAATTAAATAACAAGATTTTCATCTAAGATGATAGGAGATACTTGATAGTCCATACTTCATCTTCATCTAGATTGTTAGGTCATCATACAGACTTACATGTGCCCACACTCTCATGCGCAACATATTTAACACTTGTCAGATGCATCTCATGTCATACATACTGTAGTTACTTATAGCGAAACGTTTGTAAGAATATAGTTGTCAGTAGTGGTTACTGATAAATCAGAAGAAGAATTCTGTCGGACCAGAATGTAGTTCCAGTGTTAGAGAAGAGCACTGGTTTCACAGGATAGTCACGGCTGTGAAGGTCTCTCTACTTCAGATAGTATTCAGATTAAAGATAGAGCCTAAAATGCCACCTTGCTTGCAAATGACCTATGATAATCAAAAATTCAAAAATGCAACATTATAAAGTTGACAAGTCAGAGAATTACAATTAATGAATCATTTATTATGTACATCTATCTTTCTTTTTACTTCTTGTGCAAATATAAATGATGAAAATTGATGAAATTTGAATGAATAAAATTTAATTACAAAATGTCTTGATTGTTGAGTTACACTCAATAGATAATAAGAAGTTCTTTCTGGAATCTTCAAAATGACATCTAAATGTTCCGTTATCACTAAAGTATCTCTTGTCTGGTATATTATTCAGAACTATTTTCTCATCACTACACACTAGTCACTTTGCTTTGACTCCTCACAATGGTTGCAGAAATTTGGTCACACAGAATACTTAACATGAAAGATCCGTGATTGTCCTCTATGAGTAAACACAGTAGTATCAGTTGTAAGTCTTGCAGTAGACCACCAAGCACTGATGGGGCTTAGGGCTGAAGTCTAGATGACAATATCTGATGCTGCTGGGTTTGTTCAGGAAGCACTTATTGATCTAGGATCTAGACCTCTGATGCAGTATGACACGAATGAACTGTAGACAATATGAGACAAGTAGCTAGCCTTTGGATATAAGCTCCACAAGCCTTTGTGTCAATGAAATGATGGTGTTCAGATGTGTGCATGTATATGAATGATAAATGGATCCGTTCTGATCAGAATAGCGAGACAAGACAGGTATCTATCTGCATAACAATTGTAAAATAAGAAATGAAAAAATATAATACATTTTATACATAATTATGATGCAACTTTCGCCTTTCACATTCTGGAGTGCCAAGTCCATTATTCCAGTATAATAATTTTAATTAAACATTTCTGCTAAACGTTGGTAAGAATCGAATTCCTTTACATTCACAACTCAATTCCAGTTCAGTCCTCTGGCCTGATTTTGATACAATTCTATTAGAATAAGCTGCAATTAAAACCAATTATTTATTCATAAATTTATATACTTTCTTAGGATAGAGGTTAAGTACAGAACAGACTCAGTTGGTGAAGTGGAACTGCACGGCAAACAGAATGGTAAAGTTATGGCCATGGCAAGCTTCCCTCTTCTTCAGTCTATCTGTCTTCTAATGTGTGTGTAATTTGAAAATTCTGCTGCTTGTCCTATTTACGATAAGGGGCGGACGGGCGTGCCAGAGAGCAATGCGGTGTCACTCCTTTCAGACTGTGTTGTTTGTCAAGACTTGAGCGAGTTAGTGTTAGCTGGGTCCAGAAATCTTCTTCGTGCTTCTCAACCCTGTTATTCATGACTTTAATCTATATTTCATTTCACTTTTCGTAGCTTCTGCTTCCCTTTTATGCAAAGTTTTCCATAATTGGTTCAGACTTCGATTTATATCAAATTTTTAAAGACAATCGACACAGCAGTTTTCCTCGTGCTGGCACCTTTACCTTCAATTATCTCCAAAAGTAATGCACCCAACAACCTTTCCTCTAGAATGAATATAACTGATATTATTCTTATAAAATCGAAATTACTGTCATTACTTTCTATACTTGTACGACACACGAATCCATTATGTTCTAACACACTTTCTTTTCCTCTGCAAAACGCCTTTGTAAAAACAGGTTCGTCTGCATGCAAACTGCGCGGCTTCTGATTGGCTGGCAATATTTTCATTCTTTCTTTCATGACAAGGCATCTTGTTTACATCACGTTACATTACTAGAGAATTGAACTCATCATTGGCGAGGAGTAGTTTAAAGAAAGTCTACCATTGATAATAAGTGTGAAAACTTACGAAGACTTTTGTGTGTCTTCAGTACAACAGAAGTCTGAGTCGTCATATTACATGTTGAACGTCTAACCAGAAAGAAACTAGCACAGTGTACGTCAGGATAACAGAATTCGCTTCGCCTTTAGGACATCCTTAACTTCCTCAGTTAAAAAGAAAGAATTGTCGCCCACGTTTACAAGGTGGTCGCAGCATTTTTATTCACCTTTTACTATGAGCGCATTATGAGAATCAAGATTCCATATGTACAAGTTGATTACATAATCAAATATCAAGTTCAACTCACTCACAAGAGCGCATTTTGAGAATCAAGATTCTATATTTACAAGTTGATTCTCATATTTATATCTAGTGCACTCCTAAGCGCATTTTATGAAGCAGACTCCATAGTCACAAATTGAGTCGGATATACAGATATCAAGTGCAGCTTACTCCAATGTGTATATTAAGAATCCAGCGTACATACTCAAGTTGATGAGTCTACATACCAAGATCATTCCGAGACGATCTCCAGTCTGGCCAGTACCCTTCGGAGATTAGACAACAGACATTTGTCATACGACTACTGTCAACTTTTTATCAATTGTTACAGAGATATTGTCAAACATTGAAGGACTGTATATCGTCAACGTTCTCAGTATCACAAAAGGTCTCATCAGAACGTCCTCGTCTTAGAGATAACCCACTCAACATAACTTATAACTACCTTGGACATTATATACATACATGTAAATCATCCTACCAGGGTGAAGCATTTATAGACCCATGGACTGTGCAGATTGCTCATCATTTTGGTAACAAGTATCATTTCACATCATCATTTCGCTTCATATAGGTTCATTGTTCTATTTAACTAACTTCAACATTTTAAGATCTCATCTGTGTGTTTTTGTGTGAATCGTCGTTCACCATCATCACGTTCTAATTACTTCTAACCCTATATGTGTAGATATTTAATTAATAAACCCACTATTCGTTTGACCATTATCTAGTTCGTTAATGTATCTCTCGTGATGTCGGTGTTAAATATTTACATATTGTCACGTAGGGTTTATATTCATTTAATTTCCTACATCTTCTTCCTATTCGTTCACCCAAATTCTCTCTTTTATTATCTCTGTATTTCATTTTTTTCCTGTATATTTTTCATCCATTCGTTTTGCGAATATTATTTTCATATAATTCGCAAACTTTACCTGTTTTCCTTTCTCTTAAACTGAGAATCGCGCTAGGACGATATTACGTAGATGTCAGGGCTGCAGGGCGTCAGAAGGCGTGATAAGTCGGTTCGCGGAACATAGGACGTAGCAAATCGTCTACATTCTCACCGAGCGCGCGAGCTTCTTCTCGGCATTAGTCCCGGTGAGGTGTGATACTTTACATCTGCACCGGTCAGTATCCAGACATTTGTCTGGAAAATCCCAAACTGACACGGCGCTCACGGTGGGCCATGGTCAGCTGTAGTGTGAAAACTGCCCTGCAATGGAGTCAGGCTGTCTGGAATTTGAAACTGACACGCGTACATCGTGGTCAGTAGGTGACAGTTACGACACGCGTTAAGCGGACGTAAATGTTGGGAGTAGGGGAGATAATTTCGCTTGGCGAAATAAGTTTGGGCCCTTTGTCTGATTTTAAGATATTGGCCAAGTTTGAAACTTTAATTTCATTCTCGCTCATAGACTCACAGTAGATAGGTCGCTCGTAAACAGAATAGCTGTTAGCGAAGATCTCAGTTTGTTTCGGCAATTTGTCGAACTTCTAGACTTCCAGAAATATTTTCAGCATTTTTATTCTTAAGTTGTGCGACTACCTGTAATTCTGTGGTTGAGGTAATTAATATGATAGATATATAGATTTTGTGAGTGTTAAAGTGTTAAATCGCTTAATTCATTTTAATCTATTTCTTTAGCGCAGAAGAGAAATAAAGTGGTAGGCTATTATATTTTCTAGGGAAGCATTCAGTGGAAAGCAGACTAAAAATTTAATTTCTAGCTTATAACGGCAATTGTAGCTATTTATGAATTTAATTTAACTGCTAATACTCAGTCGAGTGTATTTTTCTAAACTAACGTATAAACTCTAGAATCGAGCCTCATGAATGGTGACGGAATACGCACGTGTTCCTAATTCATTAGGATTGCTGATTTTTAATTATAACTTACGTCACGGGAAGTTTAAATGATAAGCAAAGCTCTCTGCTTGCAAGTTTAAATGTAAGTTATAACCAGTTCAGATTCTGTTTATTATATTATATGTGTTATTTTTCCTCCACACAGTGAAAGTTTTGGGGTGACCCTAACTTTACCAGCACCTAGTAGTAGTTTCCATACTTGTGAAGAAATAGACAGTCCTTATTTTGAACCACGTGGGTTTTCTCAAGTAACACTGATCTGACGGTGCAAGTTAGACAGAAATACTAATATCCCTATAACGGGTTTTCAAAGACTGTAATGATAAATACTGGACCTTGGAGCCAGCACTTAATTTCTTCTAGAAACTCTATATAATTTGCTGCCTGGTGGCGTGAATATTAACAATCATTTCCCGACTAGATTATATCTTGTGGACAAATCTGTGGTGTGACTAAAGTGAATCCTATACTGAGGGAAGGCACCGACCTGACATTCATCATTTTTTTAGAAACCTACGCTATTGACACTGTGCTCTGCTAACTCCCGCGCCTGGAATAATTGTTAGGTGACTTAATCAGACATTTGAACAAATTTGCATACCCAAGTAGTCGTTCCCGGAGACTCCAAGTTAAATACGTCTTTTGGAACTGGGGACTTCTTGGCAGAAGACTGCATTTTTTGAGTCTGTGTGAAAATCTAAAATCAATGTGTTCCAAGAGGCAGCAAGCAAAGTCGTGAGTACAAGTATGAAAAAGCCATGGCGGAATGAATGAGTGTACGCTGGTTTGAGTGATATTTTTCACTATTTTATCTTTGACACCCTGTTGCTGTCCTAATTTTTTTTTCAATCTGCATAATTTGTTGCTAAGGCTAGAGTTCTTGTGTTTTGTCTTAGGTTAAATCAGATTTTTTTTCAAACTCTGTGCATATAATTACGAGATAAAACAAAGAAAAACTCTTAGACTCAAACCCTATGTATCTGTGACTCGGGCGCCATCATCTGTTCTCTTAACGGGGCCGGGCTAAACCTAGAGTTAACACCATAACGGGGCTATCATCCTTGCAACATTTCCTTGAAGTTTTGTGACTATGTGTATATGTATTTTCCTTGATGTACTTTCTTTGATGTTGTGAGCCGATTTTTCCTGATATTAAAATCGCTCTTGAACTAAATAATCGTGTTTGGTCAGCTCGTTCTAGATAATATATATATCATTGTTATAGTTTTCCCACGTCTGTGTGTTTACCTGTCGTCACGTGTATGTGCGTGCCTGTGAGTGATAGAAATATACGTAATATGTATATTGGTGTAGTCTGTCTGACGCTGTAACAACTGTTGTAGAAGATAGGTGAGAGAGAGAAGAATTCTTTTCGCTTTCAGAGACAGCCACTATATCAAATCTATCATCTCACGTGTGTGGAAATTCTATTACCTTTCACTAACTCTCACTGAGTCTATCACCTATTCAAACCTATTCAGAAGGGACCAAACCTAGTCTTAATTCTCCTATCGGAAATCTACGACAAATGAGGGCTCGTTTCCGGTTTTTGAACTTAGAATAGGAAGACGAGTACGACAAACGTGGACTCGTCTATCTCGATTTTGTACTTAAGATTCTGTATTCTGATATAGAGTAAGAGTGTGATGTCTTGTGACTGTGTATCTTTTAAAAATAATTACCCCCTAGACTAGCGATCTGTTTACGGGCGTGCTGACCACACAAACTAATAAGTTTTTTTTTTCCACAGCATCTTTGAATAATATACATTTTGGTTACAGGTTGATTTTGTCGGGATATATGTTAACTGCTGATTGTAATACTAAATGCTGGTAAAGTGGTGAGTGTATAACATTCACTGGGTACTGAGGCAGAACGGCGTTTGAACTAAGTTAAGGAGTGTGTTTCGGACTTTTTGTCCAGATTAATTCCCTCCCTTACCCGATCTGACTTCAGGGGCGAACTTATAGTGGATTTTTATAAATTAAGGGATTATTTTTCTCTTTAATTTTTGCAATATTCTTTTGCTTTTCCACTGTAGCAACTTATTTTTCAGTTGTAATCTTAACTACCATTTATTTGGCGTAGTCGTGTTTTGCATTGAGTGCTTTATTGCCGATAATAGCAGCGATAGTTAGATTTTATTTTGGAGGAGGTATCCCAGGGTTAAGGATATCATCTTTTGAATTTTTGGTTTTTTTTTCTCGTAAGTGGTAGGAACAAGGTTATTCTTTTTCCTATTTTCTATCTCCACGTGTCTCAGTCATTGACCTAATATGGCCGAGAGGGCAAAGCTTAGACAACTCCTCAGGGACGAAGCGAGAGAGGAGGGACTGGAAGGAGAGGAAGCGAAAGCTTTTGTCAGAGACGAACTGGAGAGATATGATGCGGAGAGGAAAGCAGCTGAAGCTTTACAGCAGAAGAAGATGGATGAAGAAATGGAAATTCGCAGGGCGAACGAACGAGAGAAGGAGAGACAGCATGAGGAAAGAGAGAAGGAGAGACAACATGAGTTGGCTCTTAAAGCTCTAGAGTTCCAAAGTCGTGGGGCTGCCTCTACCTCCAGCAATGGAGAGTCTTCTCCTCATTCTTCCTTAACTGACCCTGCTAACACTCAATCTCTTCAACTAAATGCTATGTCTTTCACTCTTGAATCTTTTCCTTGTCCAAATGAGAAGATTGACACATGGTTAGAAAAATTTGAGAAAATTGCAACTCTGTACGGGTTAGAGAGGTCGCGTTGGAATATGAAACTTTCCCAGGCCCTAAAAGGTTCTGCTTATGATGTTTATTCTAAGCTGGAAAGTAGCCAACAAGACGACTACGATGTGTTGAAGAAAGCGTTACTGGAGCGCTTTGAAATGAACGCTCGCAAGTTTTTGCAACTGTTTCGCAACAGCCGGAAAGAGAATTCTGAAACTTTTCACCAGTTCTCATCGCGTCTTAAGGGATATCTAACAAAGTGCCTTGAGCTTTCGCAGCTCCCCTCTACCTATGAAGGTCTTGAGGAACTTGTTCTAACTGAACAAATAAAGAACACTTTGTCTGCTGATACCCGGAGATTTCTCGCTGAGCAGGGGGCAGAAAAACTTGAAGACATTTTGGAAAAGTCTGAGCGTTATCACAATGCGCTGGCTGAACTACCGGCCACAAAGCGGAAACCGACAGAGGAGCATTTTCGAAAACATAACCTAGAGCAATCTTCTCAGGCTTCTAACCAAAACAACCACAGAGAAACTGGACCTCAAAACCCCCCTCCTGAAAAATCCAAGTTCTACAAGAACAAGTACCCCAACCACCCCAAACAGTCTGATCAACCCGACCGCCCTACATGGCAGCGTAGCCAGAAAGGACAAGGTGGCAAAGGGAGAACCCCCGAGCACGGGACATATGATCAGACCGAGCACACCGAGCCTAAACGCATCGGATGCTTATTAACAGTCTCGCAAGGTGGAATTATTGACAGTGATTCCCAACCTCTTGGGGATAGACCCTCAACGCGAGGTATTGTTATTTTGAACGGTTCTCAAACTTCTTGCTTATTTGACACGGGGCTTTCTTACGATTGCATTGTTGCCAGAAACCTGGTTAAACCCGGTCAAGAGACAGGAGAGACCGTCAAACTTTGTGGAGTTCGTAAGAGTGATGCACCTACAGCGCTTCCCATCGCATTGGTGGAGATACACTCTGACTTTGTCAGAGGTGTGATCAAAGCGGCTGTTATGGATGACCCCATCTACCCAGTCATACTTGGCGGGAGATACGTGTGTATTGGGAAACCGGAAGAGCCGATTGTGGCAGCAGTAACTACAAGAGGGCAAACCAAGAAGGAACGGGAGCCTGCGCCAAATTTGTTACCTATGGAACTTAAAGAAGCGCAATACAAGGACCCTACTTTGGCACCCTGCTTTAGGAAACTGCCCATGGCTAAGGAACCCAAACAGCACGGGGACATTTTTTCTGAGGATGGCGTACTTTATCGGAGAACGGGCAAGCCTGACCAAGGTTACAACCAGCTCCTAGTACCGAAACAGTACAGAAGCCAAATCCTAGAAATGGGGCACTCTCTTCCCTTTAGCGGACATATGGGACAGAACGCCACAAACCAACGTATAACCACTCATTATTGGTGGCCAGGAGTGAATACTGATATCATCAGATATGTCAAATCCTGTGCCCAGTGCCAACGTGTGCCACCCAAGCAACGGGCACCCCCAGTCCACATGGGTGAAATGCCAATAATGGGAACACCATTCGAACGGGTTGTGATCGACATTTTAGGGCCTTTCGACCGGACTAAAAGAACGAACAGGTTCATACTGACCTTAGTCGATACATGCACTTTATGGGCGGAAAGCTATCTGTTGCGTGATAAATTCTCGCAACATCGTTTTATTTCAATATCGATTTTATAACGCAAGGGCAACAACTGCTTGAAATTTATAGTCACTTTTCTCGGTAAGCATTTGTCTTCTCGCGTTGGTATCGAATGCAGTTAAGTTTGAGCTGTGGTCATTTTGCGCTGGACTGCGCATGACTTGTCGTGCTTTCTTGAACGATCGTTTCCCGTTTTTTCCGCCCACCCCTGAAGTGGACGTGAGCGATTTGGAATGGCGAAAGAGATGCCTCGTTTGAAAGAGGGGAATCTGCCGTCCCCCCGCTATTTAATGTTTTTTGTTTCTGTCAGGGGATTGTGTAGTTCCTCTCTTATGGATATTTCGTTTATTCGAGATAATAACTCTAGTGTATTTGCACATGCCGGGAGGCAATATTATTTCTGTGTTTTGTTTGGTTAATTTCCGGAAGGCCAGAGGTAAATTAACCATTTTCATTAACTCTGTCGATTTTTTGGTCGTGAACGATTTCTGGTTCATAGCCTGATTTCGAAAGTCGTCGTCACGAGATGTTTTCCCAGCTCACATGTCGCTGCATTGTACTGCATCGGTTGATGCATGTACCAAGGACCATTACTTGCTACTTTGTTAAATGCACTAGGTTTGGAAAACCTTTATTATCTAGAGGATATTTTTGAGGACATTATTTATACTTCGGCAGACGTGTCTGTCTTGCTGAAGTCAAACTAAGGAGAGTGAACTGATCTCATACATCTGGTTTATCTCTGGCTATATTATCGAAAGGGATGGAGGTTTTTTCACCCTGGACTACATATTTAGCACTTTGAAATATAACATGCATCTGACTCATCATTGTAATGGCCTGTCTACCGTATATTGCCTGTATTGAAGGTTGCTTGTGATTAATTGGACTGTTTGATTGTGTGCTACATATTCCGCCGTAAACCTATTTTGGTCACTGTGGCGGTCCACCCATAAATAATGAAGAAAAACGTCAACGGCTGTTACAAGAATTCATTGAGTTTTATACGGGGGGTTGTGAGTTTACTGACGTCCTATGTGGATTGCCCTGTTATTTTTGTTCGATGAACATTGTTTTGACTGTCTGAACACATCTGCCACACCACCAACCACACAAAACCAGACATGCGGATACCATCCATCATCATATGGCATCACGCATCATTTGGTGGCCATAAGCTGGTTTGATTCTGGTACTGGCAAACACGGGGTCCCTTACCCACTTCATTTTCAACAAGAATTCATCAGCATCCTTCAAGAAATTAACATTCTTCAATACAGTCAACATCTTCAAAATTTTCAAAGTACTCGGCGTTGCCCGGTAACAGTCAAAATTTCAACTTTTTGACGGAAACAAGAATTTGACAGTACCCGGCGTTGTTACATGTTGCCGGATAACTCGGACTGCTGTTATCTTTTACGCAAGTCAAGCAAGTTGCTGCTGTCAAGGTTCCAGTGCTGTCGTTTTTTGAGAAGGTCAAGTGCCGGTTGAAACGGGTTGTTTTCTGAAGAAGGCCAAGTACCGATTTCCATCAACTTACTTTTGGATTAGAAGGTCAAGTGCCGAAACAACTCAACACACAGTATTTCAGAAGCTCTTGTACCATCGTGTTAGCAGTGGAAGCAGTTCAGATGTGCCATCATCGTTGGAGCTTCGCTCTTTAGGACGTTGATTGACATCCGTTTGTTCTGCTGTTCTACGATTGGAAGCCTATAAGTTAAGTGGCCTGTTTGTATGTAAACTGTGCCCTGATACTTCTGCTGAGTCTTCTGTGTATCATCTCATTCTATATGTTATATGTTTATATGTTATTTGTATATTTATATGTTTATATTTCAGCGGGTTCTCGGTTGGGTGGTGTCTCCGTTAGATTATGCCACGTCATAGAGGTCGTCTATTGTGAGCGTTTTCTGTAGGGTTTGCAAATTTCTGATACTGGAATTTGCTAAGCGACTTCTGTTGCTATTTATGTTAGCTGTGATGACATGTTTTAATATTGTTTTCGTTATTATTTCGCATTCTTTAGTTTTGTTTTGATTTGTTTGTAGTTGTTAGCCTACTCTTGTCTATAATTTAGTTTCATACAACATTTTTGTTTATACACTGTGGTGTCATGTATTTTGTTTAATTCTATCGCAGATATCGTCACATTTTTTGTGATATTTCATTAATTTCTGCTTTATTTTTAGTTGATTTCTGCGAACGTTTTTGTATTGTTGCTGATCTTTGTTATTGTTTACATTGTTATTGTTTACATTGTTTGTATTGTTTACATTTTCAATGTTTACATTCTGCATGTGTTTACATAGTCATGTTTACAGTTATAGTAATTAGTTAATGGGCTATGCTAATGCACTGTTACTACTACACTGATGATAAATGAATGATGAATAGTGTCGTGCACTATTGAATGAGAAGTGCACTTATGATCAAGAATTGAGTGTTGATATTTCATATAAAAGTTCTTTGATTGGAGACTTGTTTCCCACAGAGACTGGGATAATCTAATGTGATGTGAATATACAAGTGCTTAATTAAGCCTTGTTACACTTAGGTTTGAAATAAATTAGTTAATTATTTCAGGTTTTGGACTCATATGTTAGACAACATGTCTACATTGAGCACTTTATTGAGCAGGGTAAATTGCTTGGGAAGACTGGTGATAAGTTAGAAGAATTTGCAACTGCTCGATATGATAAAGCAATGGAAGCTGAACAAAAGAAACTGCAGATGCAGGTGGATGAAAAGAGATTCCAAATGGAAATGGAAAAACAAAAAAAGGGAATCAGAAGCTGAGGAGAGAAAACTCCAGCTACAGCTAGAAGCTGAAAGACTTCAAAAAGAGGCTGAGAATAAAAGACTTGAAAAAGAAGCTGAAAATGAAAGACTTCAAAAAGAGGCTCAGGCTGAGGAAAGAAGATCACAGAGAGAGTCTGATGAGAGGAAAGAGAAAGCAAAAATGGAACATGAAGAAAAGGGCTTAGCTTTAGAGTTGGAAAAATTGAAATTGACGAGCATGAGTAATGGTAATGATTCAAACAAGGGTTCTTCTTCTGGTAAGGCTAATAATGATACTTTTAAGATTAAGTTACCAACATTTAGTCCTTCCAGTGATGACATAATGTTCTATCTGGACAGATTTGAACAAGCATGTACAGCTCATAACATAGACAAAGCAAAATATTGTTTATCATTTATCAGGGATACTGGACAGGTAAAAGCTCTAAGTTATTATTAAATCTGGTGGATGAACCGGACAATAGCAAGTATGAAGGTTGTCAGGGCCGCCTTTTGATAAAGAGAATCTCAAGCTTAACGAAGACGTGCTATCGTCTACACATATAAACAACATGTTACCTGAAAATGGAGTTGAATTCTCCGAGTTTATTGCAAGAATACGCATTACTTTCTCACGATGGATTGAACTATCAAAGACGGAAAAAACTTATGAAGGACTTATGGACTTAATACTTAGAGACAAAGTTATGTAGTCTGTCAATGAGTTCATTTTTATCCTTTGCTTTCCTTCATGAAACGGGTAAACCTAAAACAATAAAAGAAATGGGAACAGTTTTCTGTTGCCAAATACGTAACTGCGCACCCACACATAACCATGGGTAACTCTAAGGTGAAAGAAGGTTTACCAGTTGCTTCGGCAGCTCCGTATGGTCAAAACTTTGCTTCGTAGAATCCCAACCAAATTTTTGATTAAGAAAGAGTAGCGGTAATTTCTGTCAAAATCATGGAAATCAATTGCATGGTGATTCTTCTTCGAAGAATTGGAGACAACCTGATAGTGGTCGTGACTATCACCCTAATAATTATAAGCATTTCAAAAGAGGATATGGTAATAGAGGTTATTCCTGGCCGAACGACCCTCAGAAACCATAAAAAAAAGATGTTTTCGCATCTATGTGAAACATGAATAGTTAATCGTTGGATATGGAGAATTCGAACCAGGATAACAATTACAATAGAGACAATAATAACTGCAGAGATAATAATAACTCTGATAACTTCAGAGGTAATAATAGTCGGGGTAGATCTCAACACAAAAAAGAGGATTTCGGCAGGCTATTCGGCTGTATCAACAGGAAACTGAAGTGGAGCCTCGTTAATCCATGTTGTTGATAGTAAAAAACTTTGATTCACGCTGGTTCACTAGGTTCATGTTTTTTTGACTTTGAGAGAGCAAACAAATGCCCCCAATGCAGTACTTTATTCGAACCGGGTACCATAACTACTTTGCGTTGTGGTCACCCACTTCCCGCTCTTCCTGCTGCTGTTGCGCATGACGGGAGGGGTTCTTTAATTCTACATAAGGGTCTTGTTAATGATACTCCGGTCTCACTACTTTTCGATTCCGGATGCACCACTATTGGTGTTAGACAATCGCTTGTAGATCCCTCTTGTGCTACAGGAAGGGTTATTAAATGTGTCACATTTGGCGGCACTCTAGAAAAATATCCTACTGCTGTAATTCGCATTGCCACTCCTTTCTTTACTGGAGATGTGCATGCTTGTCTCTTACCTAATCCTATTGCGGACCTTATTATTGGTCGTATTCACGGAGTTAGGGAGTGTACCCCACAGCAGATTGCTGCTTGGGAAGATAATAACATGCAAGCTACAAATGCAGTAGTTACAAGAGCACAAGCTCTACAAACACCCGAACCTTCACTGAATAGTGATAATGAAGTTGATAGCCAAGATAGTCACTTAGTAATTACTCGTGACTCTTTCATAAAATTGCAAGAAGAAGATCCTTCTTTAAAAAAATTCTTCGTTCTTGCGAAGAAAGGTGATCCGAATCAGGATACAAATAGAAAATCTTGGATTGCAATGAGAAACGGCGTACTTGTACGTATGGTACAAGATTCGACTACGTCGGCACATTCGCAAATTCTTGTTCCCAAGAGCATGAGAGTGCAAATATTACAACATGCTCTGACTCGCAATGTGCTGGACATATGGGTTTTTCCCGTACGAAGTCGAGAGTCCTTGCGGCTTTCTTTTGGCCTTTTGTCAATAAGGACATTCGTATTTACTGCCGATCATGCAAGGTATGTCAGGAGGTCAAATCTAGAGGACCCCGACATGCTGCGCCTATCCAGGCTGCTGACATTCCTATTCGGCCGTTTCAGAAAATGGCCATAGATATTATTGGCCCTTTTAAGGTCAAGTCGGCCAGAGGACATCAGTTTATCCTTACATGTGTCGATATGTGCACACGTTGGCCAGAGGCTATTCCTCTTAAGAGCATATCTACTACAGATATCGCAGATGCTCCTTGGTTGATATTTTCTCGCTTGGGGTTCCCCAGAGAAATATTGTCAGACCATGGCACTCAACTCATATCTGACACTATGTCACAGGTAATGTCTACCTTACATATTGAACGATCTCTCAGTAGTATCTACCATCCTATGTCTAATGGGTTAGTTGAGCGTCTGAATAGAGAACGCTCAAGAACTTTGCTTGGTTAAGATTACTTGAAGATCATCCTCTAAGATTGGGACAGGGGTTATACCCGCGGCTCTCTTTGCCTATACAGACGGCCCTAATGAACACACAGGATTTTCTCCCTTCGAACTTGTCTTTGGCGCGCGTCCACGCGGCCCTATGTCTTTATTACACGATCTCATCACTGCCGATGATATTAGCGATGAAACTCAATCCTCATATGAGTATGTCATTGCTCTTAGACAAAAGATCATTGAGGCATGTAAGCTAGCAACTGCTTCATCAGAAATTGCTAAAGAGAAGGCAAGGCAGCTTGCTAACAAGAATAGATGTCTACGACAACTTTGTCCAGGTGACAAAGCATTCGTCCTACTCCCCAGTAGGGAAAATAGACTTCTTATTAATGGGATAGGTTCCGGATGCAATAAGTCACTCGGATTTTCGATGTTTGACAATGTGGTCGATATAGATGGAAAGCATAAAACTTTTCCACATAAACATGCTTTCCGGAATTTCACGAACGGTCCCGGCTATTTGGGCTGCCTATTTTCGCAGGCAACGGATGTTGCTCCTTGAAACCTCACTGTCATTTAATCATGCCCTGTCTGTCATTCAGGATGAGGAAGCCAACCTTCTGTTATGGTCAAACCTTCCCCTTTCCCAGTGGTTCCAGTACATTCCAACGGAATCCTTGGAAAAACGTTTCTGTTTCTCCTATCATTCTGTGTGACGAACAATCGACAAGTCCTCGATTCGATGTTGAACAAAACATTTTCAGGATGTTCTCACTGACATTCCTGGACACACAGATGTCATAGAACATGACATAATTCTTACCGACAATAATCCAATTAGGGTTAGGCCGTATCCTATTCCTATACACTTTCAGTCGCACGTGGAAAAGGAATTGGATGAAATGATTCAATTAAATATAATTGAACCATCGACTTCACCATATTCTTCTTCCATGGTTATTGTCCGGAAGAAGGATAAGAACCATTAGACGAAATTTGCGTTGATTAATTCCGCATATTGAAATTTTTCCAGGTCACAAAGTTCGACGCTGAACCGATGCCTTTGTTAGAAGATCTACTGATTAGACTTTCTAATTCTAGATTCTTCACTAAACTTGACTTGTCTAAAGGTTATTGGCAAGTGCCTTTAGCAGAGCATGACAAACCTCTTACTGCTTTTTCTACACCTAGGGGTCTATTTCAATGGAATGTTATGCCTTTTGGTCTCATGAACGCCCCTGCCACTTTCGTTCGCATGATGCGTCGAATTCTGTCACATCGTTCGGATGTCATCGCATACTTAGATGACATCTGTCTCTTCAGTGATACCTGGGAAGATCACTATTTAGGGTTATATGACTTACTGTCCACTCTACGTGAGCATAATTTGACAGCAAAACCTTCTAAAGCTTTTGTTGGTTTTGGTGAAATCTCTTTCCTGGGTCATCGTGTTGGTCATGGTCTCTTGCAGACAGAAGACCACAATACTTCCAAAATACTGAACATCTCTGTTCCTAAAACGAAGAAACAAGTTAGGAGTCTCTTAGGTTTAATTCAATTTTATGGGAGATTTATTCCAAATTTATCTTCGATTCATTGGCACCTCCTATCAACATTTGGTTAGAAGAAAAGGTTTCGCCTAATCAGGTCCGTTGGTTCTGAAAGAATGGCCAATCTTCACCTAGACCCAAATCAAGTAATATATTTTCTTCTCCTCACCATCTTAAGATTACCGACTCTTGATAGGACTTTTGTTCTTCGGAGTGATGCTTCATCCACTGGGATTGGAGCAGCACTGATGCAAGAATATGCAAATACTCTGCATCCTGTTATGTACATTTCTAGAAAACTAAATGCGGCAGAGAGGAACTACTCGGTTTTAGACCGTGAGTTGTTAGCGATGGTTTGGTCAATTCTAAAGCTACAAAGATTCCTCCTGGGCGCACATTTCATTCTAGAGACTGATCAGAAGGCTCTTACAGCTATTCAGACTAAGAATTTGAAGAGTTCGAGATCCACTCGATATGCTATAGCTCTTCAACCTTTTCACTTCACGGTACGAGCTATCCGTGGTGCGGATAATGTGATGGCTGACATTTTGTCTAGATGCCCACATGACTCCAACTAATACTTCTGTCCTATATTTACATATATTACAGAGTCATAACACACCTATATTTCTACAATAGATTAGCACATCTGTACTTACTTTATATGTACACACTATCGTGCTTTGTTGTCATCTTCTTCGGTTCGTTTTTTAAGATGATAGAGGAGGACTGAGTAGTTAATATAAGGGCCGTTAGTTTACTAAACAGCCACAATTATTAATAATGTATTGTACCTTATGAAGCATATTAGTTATTAATTAGCATTATATTGCTTGTACTTTCTCAGAATGTCATTGTTGAGCTGAGGACTTACCTTACGAGTTCTAGATTGTGTACTTACCCTCGGAATACCAGAGCATATGTCCTGGATCGTCATGTAGTTTAACTTTACTATGTACTTATGTCATTACATGTCAAAGAATGTACTATTTAAATTTTCCTATCAGATTTGTACATCCATTTTTAAAGTCAATATTAGAGTATGCTGTTTAATGATGATTATAGTAACTTGCATACGTATATTGTGTTTACATGCTAACGTGATGTGTGTTGGTGACACCTCCCCGAATGTGAATATTTTTTGAGACATATTTATTTTTCTGTTGAGGTATATCCTCACCAGACACTCTATTAATTGCCCTATTGTTTGGCAATTTAATTATTTTTGAGCGCATAATTCGTGCGTTTTGGGCCGTTTATCGCTTGCTCTTTGATTTTGAAAAAAAAAATATGTTCCACATTTTTTTTTTTAATACGGGAGGGAGGTGGTTTGGATTTTTATGTTGCGTGATAAATTCTCGCAACATCGTTTTATTTTTCAAATAATCTATTTTATAACGCAAAGGGCAACAACTGCTTGAAATTTATAGTCACTTTTCTCGGTAAGCATTTGTCTTCTCGCGTTGGTATCGAATGCAGTTAAGTTTGAGCTGTGGTCATTTTGCGCTGGACTGCGCATGACTTGTCTTGCTTCTTGGTCGATCGGTTTCCGCCCACCACTAGTGGAGTGAGCGATTTGGAATGGCGAAAGAGATGCCTCGTTGAAGAGGGAAAGGGGATCTCCGCTAATTTTTTTGTTTTGTTTTTTTCTGTCAATTTGAGGGGTTTTTTTTTTAATGTTTTTTTATCTTTTGGGATATTTCGTTTTTTCGAAAGTTGTTTTTTAACCTTAGGGTTGTAATTATTGCATTTTATTTTTTGTTTTTTTAGGGGGTTTTGAATTAACCTATTTTCTGTGTTTTATTTTCCTGGGAAAGTTGTGCAAGTAAAAATCTTAACCCTTTTATTTTTTTTTCTTTTTTTTAATTGGTTTCTACGATTTTTTTTGTTGGTTTTTTTCGGGGTGTTTACGTTTTTTTTTTTTTTTGTGTTTTTTTTGTTTTTTGTTTTTTTAAACATACGATTTCTGGGTTCATTGCCTGGTTTTTTCGAAAAGGGTCGGAATTTGTTCAACTTTTTTTTCTTTTTTTTGAAGGATTTTTGTTTTGTTCCCTAAGCTATTGTCTGGGCTGCTGTATGTCTGTTTTTACTGCCCACACGGTCTTTTTGGTCCAGGCAGGTTTAGTCCTCTTAAAGGAATTTACTTTTATTCGAGGATTTAATAACCTCTAGGTAATTGCACATGCCGGGAGGCATAATAATTCTGTTTATTACCGGAAGGCAATGTAAATCAACATTGTCATTAACTCTATCGAATTTTGGTCGTGAACGATTTCTGGTGCATAGCCTGTCTTCGAAAGTCGTCGTCACGAGATGTTTTCCTAGCTAACATGTCGCTGCCTTGTACTTCATCGCTTTATGCATGTATCCAGGACCATTACTTGCTACTTTGTTAAATGAACTAGGTTTGGAAAACCTTTATTATCTAGAGGATATTTTTGAGGACATTATCTATACTTCGGCAGACGTGTCTGTCTTGCTGAAGTCAAACTAAGGAGAGTGAACTGATCTCATACATCTGGTTATCTCCTGGCTGTTATAGAAAAGGATGGAGTTTTTCACCTGACTACATTTACAGCACTTTGAAATATAACATGCATCTGACTCATCATTGTAATGCTGTCTACCGTCTATTGCTGTATTGAATGTTGCTGTGATAATGACTGTTTGATGTGCCTACATATTCGCGTAACCATTTTGTCACTGTGGCGTCCACAATAAATAATGAAGAAAAACGTCAACGGCTGTTACAAGAATCATTGACTTTATACGTCGTGAGTTTACTGACGTCCTAAGTGGATTGCCCTGTTATTTTTGTATGAACATTGTTTTGACTGAACACATCTGCACACCACACAAAACCAGACATGCGGATACCATCCATCATCATATGGCATCACGCATCACTATCCCGCTAACATGCGCAGATGCCAAGCATGTCGCAGAAGCCCTCGTGCAGATTTTCACTCGGTTGGGATTCCCTCAGCAAGTGTTGACGGATAATGGATCTCCATACCGAAACCTGTTGATGGATGAGATCGTTAAGATCTTGAGGACCCAGCACATCCACACTAAGCCATATACTCCGGCCGGAAATGGGCTCGTGGAACGTGCTAATGGAAACCTCACCATGATGCTAAGTAAGCTGGCACAAGTGAAACCTGAAGATTGGGATCTCTGTATTCCTGCAGCATTATTTGGCTACAGAGAATCTCCTCATACTTCCACAGGATTTCCGCCAGCTACACTCTTATTCGGCAGACCCATTAAGGGCCCGCTTGAAGCCTTACTTCAGTCTCTGACAGACGAGAAGGCTGATGAGACAGTTGTCTCAGCCAGTAAATATGTGTCGGTTTTAAAGGAAAGGTTGAAACTAGGGTGGGACCTAGCAACGACTAACTTTAAGCGAGCTCGCACAAAGCACGCTAACCGATACAGGAAAGTCGCGGAAGAGAGAGAACTGGAAGCAGGAGAGAAAGTTTTGGTGTTACTCCCTACTGAGAACAACCAACTGAAGATCGGATGGCAAGGGCCGTTTACCGTCCTGAAAAAGATTTCTAAGGCTAACTACCAGATCTCTATTGAAGGAAAGGAGAAGGTTTTTCCATTTAAATCTCTTAAAGAGATACTTGGAAAAACCAGTGCCAACCTCCGACCATCTCCTGACGATCGCCAAAACTGACGAAGATGATGATAGTGGCAGGGATATTCCACCGCTATCACAGGAAATCTTTCAAAAATGTCAGAAGCGGCGACGCTCTTTCAAGCGCGCATGGGAGACATTCCGGGGGAAGGAAACTTTGAGGAGTGGACTTGAGTAGGAATTGGACAGAGATGGAGGGGGAAGATGAGAGGGAAGAGGACAGACACCCCGAAGCTACGGTTATAGGAAATTAAACTCCATAACGTAGACATGGAGTGCTTCCATATCTTAAAGGGGGGAGGCTCTGTCACGTAGGGTTTATATTCATTTAATTTCCTACATCTTCTTCCTATTCGTTCACCCAAATTCTCTCTTTTATTATCTCTGTATTTCATTTTTTTCCTGTATATTTTTCATCCATTCGTTTTGCGAATATTATTTTCATATAATTCGCAAACTTTACCTGTTTTCCTTTCTCTTAAACTGAGAATCGCGCTAGGACGATATTACGTAGATGTCAGGGCTGCAGGGCGTCAGAAGGCGTGATAAGTCGGTTCGCGGAACATAGGACGTAGCAAATCGTCTACATTCTCACCGAGCGCGCGAGCTTCTTCTCGGCATTAGTCCCGGTGAGGTGTGATACTTTACATCTGCACCGGTCAGTATCCAGACATTTGTCTGGAAAATCCCAAACTGACACGGCGCTCACGGTGGGCCATGGTCAGCTGTAGTGTGAAAACTGCCCTGCAATGGAGTCAGGCTGTCTGGGATTTGAAACTGACACGCGTACATCGTGGTCAGTAGGTGACAGTTACGACACGCGTTAAGCGGACGTAAATGTTGGGAGTAGGGGAGATAATTTCGCTTGGCGAAATAAGTTTGGGCCCTTTGTCTGATTTTAAGATATTGGCCAAGTTTGAAACTTTAATTTCATTCTCGCTCATAGACTCACAGTAGATAGGTCGCTCGTAAACAGAATAGCTGTTAGCGAAGATCTCAGTTTGTTTCGGCAATTTGTCGAACTTCTAGTAGAATCGAGCCTCATGAATGGTGACGGAATACGCACGTGTTCCTAATTCATTAGGATTGCTGATTTTTAATTATAACTTACGTCACGGGAAGTTTAAATGATAAGCAAAGCTCTCTGCTTGCAAGTTTAAATGTAAGTTATAACCAGTTCAGATTCTGTTTATTATATTATATGTGTTATTTTTCCTCCACACAGTGAAAGTTTTGGGGTGACCCTAACTTTACCAGCACCTAGTAGTAGTTTCCATACTTGTGAAGAAATAGACAGTCCTTATTTTGAACCACGTGGGTTTTCTCAAGTAACACTGATCTGACGGTGCAAGTTAGACAGAAATACTAATATCCCTATAACGGGTTTTCAAAGACTGTAATGATAAATACTGGACCTTGGAGCCAGCACTTAATTTCTTCTAGAAACTCTATATAATTTGCTGCCTGGTGGCGTGAATATTAACAATCATTTCCCGACTAGATTATATCTTGTGGACAAATCTGTGGTGTGACTAAAGTGAATCCTATACTGAGGGAAGGCACCGACCTGACATTCATCATTTTTTAGAAACCTACGCTATTGACACTGTGCTCTGCTAACTCCCGCGCCTGGAATAATTGTTAGGTGACTTAATCAGACATTTGAACAAATTTGCATACCCAAGTAGTCGTTCCCGGAGACTCCAAGTTAAATACGTCTTTTGGAACTGGGGACTTCTTGGCAGAAGACTGCATTTTTTGAGTCTGTGTGAAAATCTAAAATCAATGTGTTCCAAGAGGCAGCAAGCAAAGTCGTGAGTACAAGTATGAGAAGCCATGGCGGAATGAATGAGTGTACGCTGGTTTGAGTGATATTTTTTCACTATTTTATCTTTGACACCCTGTTGCTGTCCTAATTTTTTTTCAATCTGCATAATTTGTTGCTAAGGCTAGAGTTCTTGTGTTTTGTCTTAGGTTAAATCAGATTTTTTTCAAACTCTGTGCATATAATTACGAGATAAAACAAAGAAAAACTCTTAGACTCAAACCCTATGTATCTGTGACTCGGGCGCCATCATCTGTTCTCTTAACGGGGCCGGGCTAAACCTAGAGTTAACACCATAACGGGGCTATCATCCTTGCAACATTTCCTTGAAGTTTTGTGACTATGTGTATATGTATTTTCCTTGATGTACTTTCTTTGATGTTGTGAGCCGATTTTTCCTGATATTAAAATCGCTCTTGAACTAAATAATCGTGTTTGGTCAGCTCGTTCTAGATAATATATATATATATCATTGTTATAGTTTTCCCACGTCTGTGTGTTTACCTGTCGTCACGTGTATGTGCGTGCCTGTGAGTGATAGAAATATACGTAATATGTATATTGGTGTAGTCTGTCTGACGCTGTAACAACTGTTGTAGAAGATAGGTGAGAGAGAGAAGAATTCTTTTCGCTTTCAGAGACAGCCACTATATTAAATCTATCATCTCACGTGTGTGGAAATTCTATTACCTTTCACTAACTCTCACTGAGTCTATCACCTATTCAAACCTATTCAGAAGGGACCAAACCTAGTCTTAATTCTCCTATCGGAAATCTACGACACATATGGTACATTTGTACACTCAGATGAGGTTGGGGGCTCTTTCTGTTACGAGATCTAAGGGTAGAAGCTAAGGTCGTGAGGACACAGAACTCTTTCCATAATTCACTAGAAAACACTGTCCAGTGGAAAGCATTCGCATTCTCTTCTTCTTGCACTTATCTCGAATAGGTCTCTATTCTTTCTTAACGAGACCTTCTTCATAATATTTCATAGGCTATTTCCGGCGAAAACTACTGCTAATGTATTAGTACATTTTAGATAACTAGATCAATGTATTAATACATGTTAGATGACTAGATTAGTGTGTTAATACATGTTAGATAATTAGATCAGTGTATTAATACATGATAGATGACATGATCAGTGTGTTAATACATGTTAGATGACTTGTTCAACGTGTTAATACATGTTAGATGACTTGATCACGCTATTAATACATGTTAGATGACTAGATCAATGTATTAATACATGTTAGTTGACTTGATAAACGTATTAATACATGTTAGATGACTAGATCAATGTATTAATACATGTGAGATGACTAGATCAATGTGTTAATACGTGTTAGGTCACTTGATGAAAGTATTAATACGTGTTAGATAACTAGATCAATGTATTAATACATGTTAGATGACTTGATGAATGTATTAATACATGTTAGGTGGCAAGATCAATGTATTGATACATGTTAGACGACTTGATGAATGTATTAACACATATTAGATGACTAGATCAATGTATTAATACATGTTAGATGACCAGATCAATGTTTTAATACATGTTTGATGACTTTATCAGTGTATTAATACATGTTAGATTACTTGACCAAAATATTAATGCATGTTAGATGACTTGATTTATGTATTAATTAATGTTAGATGACTTGATCAGTGCATTAATACATGCTAGATGACTTGGTCACTGTATTAATACATGTTAAATGACTTAATCACTGAATTAATACATGTTAGATGACTTGATCACTGTTTTAATACATGTTAGATGACGATCAATGTATTAATACATGTTAGATGACTTGATCAGTGTATGTTAGATGACTTGATCAATGTATTAATACATGTTAGGTGAATTGATCACTGTGTTAATAATTGTTAGATGATTAGATCAGTGTATTAATACATGTTAGATGACATGATCAAAGTAGTAATACATGTTAGATGACTTGATCAATGTATTAATACATGCTTAGATGACTTGATCAATGTGTTAATACGTGTTAGATGACTTGGTCACTATATAAAAACATGTTAGATGATTAGATCAATGTATTAATACATGTTAGATGACTTGATCAATGTGTCAATACATGTTAGATGACTTGATCACTATATTAATTCATGTTAGATTACTTTATCAGTGTATTTATACATGTTAGATAACTTGTTTGATGAATGTATTAATCAAGTTAAATGACTTGATCAATGTATTAATACATGTTACATGACTTTATCAATGTATTAATACGTGTTAGATGACTTGATCAATGTATTAATAAATGTTAGATGGCTTGCTCAGTGTATTAGTACATGTTAGATGACTATATGAACATATTAATGCATGTTAGATGGCTTGATCAATGTATTAAATCAAACATACTTAGATGACTTGATCCATGTTTTAAATCAAACATGTTTAGATGACATGATCCATGTATTAAATCAAACTTACTTTGATGACTTGATCCATGTATTAAATCAAACATACTTAGACGACTTGATACATGCATTAACACATGTTAGATTACTAGACAAATGCATCAGTGCTAAAACTGATTGAAAAATATAAGACGATAGTGAAGTAAGGAGTAACAAGTCTGGCTGATAAAGAATACGCCGTTGTCAATGACATTAAATAAATCTTCACAATAATGCCAGTGCGGTTTCCAGGTGTCTCAGAAGATACAAGGAAATGATAGTATTACTCATCCCTCAGGCATGTCGTACAAGAAGACTCACATGAGGTTGTCTAAGGAGCTCGAAACCTCAGGAGTTGATGACACCAACTCATCCATGTTGTAGAATATCAGAAAAGTCGCAATAAAAAGCCTACCTCTGTAATGAAGAATGACTTACTTACTGTTACCAGTTTAGTGCTCACTTTAATGTATCTAAGTTACAAATTAAAACACTATGATCTAGCTAATCAAATTATAATAACAAATGTTATTTGGCTGTAGTTGCGAAGGACTGACAAGCTGTGTAGCCCGAGCTAAACAACAACAACAACATGTAAAACCAATTGCTACAGAAGCCACTGGCGCAAGAGCACACATTAAAAGAGCCACCCGATGCCATTTTATGTTGTTTTTTTAAACATGAACATGCTATTTAAACTAAAGACAGAGAACTGACATTTAAAAGAAAATAAATAAATAAATACAAATCACCACAGGCAAGTAATTCAGGCGAACGAGTTATAATTCCACACATCAGTTTAGAATCAAGCGATACTAGCCTTCCTTTCATCTGCACACTTCGTCAGTTTCTTGTGATAGAAGCTTTTGCCGTGGCAATTAAAAAAAAAACAAACACGTGACTTCTTCCTGACACTACAGTTACATATAAACGTATTAGAGTCCCAATATTTTCTTTCTTTAATTGCTCTAGGGTTTATCATCATCATCATCATCATCATCATCATCATCATCATCATCATCATCATCATCATCAAGGTAATCATTGTCATCCTAACCTTTCAGTTCCGCAAGGAGCATAGGCCTTCAACTACCTGTTCTCTTCCCCATGTGTGTGTGTGTTTTTTTTTTATTTTTTATAGTTTTTCTTATTCTGGGATTTCTAGAACAAGTTCTGCCCTGTAATACTATCAGTAGATTTTATCAATATTCTAGTAGATCTGTCCGTTGTTGCTATTGAAAATTTTGTGACTTAAAAGTTGTACATGATAGGGTACCCCCCCCCCCCCCCCCAACCCCCACGTCCAACCCCTCCTAGTCGCCTTTTGCGAAATGCATGGTAGGTTTCAGTGTTTCTATTCTTTGATTTCGAGCTCCGATAACACACGGGCTGAAGATTTATAGGGAGAGTATAACATCAGTCGCTGGTCGAAAGAACAAAGTCAGCCATGGCTGAAGTTGTCTTCTTTTAGATAAGTGTCATCATCGATTCATCTTATCTTTGGTCACCTTCATTTTCTGACTTCATCCGTCTTAATGTTATATGCCCGCGCTGCTGGCTGATCTGCACGGCACCTTTAACTCTCACGACATGTTCCAATCGCTTATGTTTTACTCTCTCTGGCATTATCTGAAAAAATTCTACCTCCCATCACCCCAGCCACTAATACATTTTATTTTTACTGGTGTTCTTCTCTGTCTTTTTTTTTTTTTTTATCTTCAAAGACTTCTCATTTTGGTTGCTGGTTTGATCACTGTTGCAGTTCTTAATACTAATTTTTTTTTTTTTAAAGAGCTTGTTAAAAATTCCTGCTACAAAGTAGACCCGCCTTCAGCACCAACCTTAATTATTAAACATAGCGTCATGTTTGGTCAACCATTCAGTCCGTCAATCAATCCATCATTCATGAAGAAAAAAAAAATCAATCAAATACATTGATTCCCTTGGGTACAAAATTTAGACAGCACTCAATTCCAGTCAACTCTTCACGCACACTTACGTTATAATTAGTTATCATACACTTCCATTGAAACTAGTCACCGCAAACGTTGAAACTAGTCATCACACACTGTGTGGCTAGTTTGAATGTAAGTGTATGTGGCTAGATGTAATGTAAGTGTATGTGGCACTTAATGTCTGGCTGTAATTTGTCTAGCTTTATGTAAGTATACAGTGTATGCCACACTGGTAACCTTGTCATATCACTTCACTCCTTCTATTGTAAGCAAGCACCCACGCATGTATTTTTTTATTTTGTTTTAAAATTAATGAAGAAAAATATCCCGTTCAACCTCTGATGGGTTATAATTAGGATATATATTGTTTTCAATTCCAAATAATATGAACAACTGCCGATATGAAAAAGTGGCATCACATTTGTCAAATCAATGTAAATAGTGACAATCACAATTGTGCTTATACGTTAAATAAATAAAAAATAAAAATCAAGAAGAAACTCTGAACAAGAATAACATTAAAGTGGAGGGGTGTAAAGGCCTGATAGTTCCAGTTATATAACTGACTTTAACAGACATTTAATTATTTTGCTTATTGTTTTTGTTGTTCTCCATGTTTCAGAGCCATACAAGAGCACTGACTTGACATTTGAGTTCAAGATACATATTTTTTAGTTGGACTTGATTTCTCTTGATCTCCATATATTTCCAAACGCAATGAAAGCTCCTCTTGCTTTTTGTATTCTTATTTTGATATCATTATGTATAAACCCAAGATCTAAGGGTCTTTTATGTTTGGACATGCGCCCTAATATAACCGACTAGGTTGAACGGGACGCCCCTCGCCAAAACGAAGCAAAACTTTATTTAATAAAATATATATCATTATGTAGTAGAGGTAGTCCGATAGCAGATACTGACGTAGGGGAGTGAAGTGTTCGAGAATTCACCATACTAGGTACAGCATCGAGAGGTGGGGAGACCAGTTCCCTTCTCGCTGCCTTTTCCTTCCCGAACTCAAAAGCAAAGTCGGGTACTCATTTACAGCTGGGTAGACTGGAGCGTGATGATACCGTGAATCGAACACAGGCACCTGTGCCGCGAGAGCTCAGCACTCTAACCACTCTGTCAATCGGACGCTCCACTATGTAGCAGTCAGAGGAAAAAATATAAGAGGAAGGGTATGATCATAATGATGGTAATGCCTGTCACAAGATGGATTTCGTGGCGACCTATTTCCGATCTCTCTTTCAGTGATCAGTTACATTTTTGTACCGATTTTATTGTGATTTTTTCCGAGTCGCACACTTTTCTTTCTCTGCACTGTCCATAAAATGATAAGTCTAAAATATCAATAGGTTTGTACTCCCTACTGGAATATGTTAACACTGGATAAGACTTCTGTCACTGATTTGAGGGTTTGTGTGTTTCATCATGCCCCCCTTTAATTTCTTGTATTTTTGTGGAATGATAAGGATGAGTCCTCAAGTGCCAATTCTAATGGACTTATCTCAAAAGCCTGTCTGTGGTGGTGGCTTGAGAATCTTCAATAACAACAAGTAGTTCAGAGTTCCCCTGGATGCTGATGTGGCAGGAAGCTTGCAGTTATACAAGAAGCTCTCTCTGTGCCAACAGGATCTGACTTTCCAGAGGTTATGTCACTTTTTAATTTGGCAATTCAACCCTGAAATAAGAAAGTTATGTTCCCCTCTTTATATCATATCTATAATATCATTCCACAATTTTATCAATAATACATTCAAAAGGAGGGTCAGCTACGCGTGCCAACCAATTGCACCAAACCCTATGTTTGTGTGACCATTTTTTTCTTCCAATGTTTTCATACTGTTCCCATATGGCTGCAACGCCTCTGACCCCTTAAGCATTGATTTTTTTTCCATAGAATCAGATGGGGCATACCATGTTCTTCTTTTGACCTGTTAAATATTTTGTGCAAACATCCTATGTAGGTTTTCATGTGTTATTTGAACACGAATGCACTGCAGAAAACTGCTAGTAGCTTCTGGATTACAGTCGTACGATTGTATGGCAATATTCAAACATTTTTACACATTTTATTTCACTTTCCAAATAAATCTGCTTTAGGCACATTCCTACTTGGTTGTCGTAATCTCTTCCAATAGGCAATGTCGAACAACACAAACTTATGGCGCACTATCTGTGTGGCCTGTACATGCTAATGAAATATCAATAAACTTATTTATCTTACCGCAAGTAAAGAATAAATTACACAATCACAAGATTGGCTGGCGGTTAATGGTTCATTTCAGACCGCTATCGTCCAGACGGCGAAGGCATTCAATATCAATGCTTTGCATCTGCTCTCAATCTGGCTGAGTGTTAGTTTTTTTCTCAAATGGCGCACTATGCCGGCAGATTGTTAATTTTATCGCCCCATCCTAAACTACAATTAACCAATCAGAAACGCGTTAAGAAAATTTAACTTTTCAGAAGGCTATCAAATTGAGCAGTTCAGAAGTGTGTTTGTTCGTCTGTCTTAACCTTATTTATACAATATCTTTGTTATTAATGGGTCGATTTTTAATATTGAAAGTGATTATTAAACAAACAACTGTCCTCTATCTTCCTATATAAGTTTCTTTTAATTCTTTGTCCCCGTTTTTATATGGGTAATTTTTAAGTAATTATTTGCTCCGTTCACTGAACTAAATATTGGGAAGCGTCGAGCGTGTGCGTGTGTGTTTGGGGAAAGGGGGGGTTGGGTGGTGGTATTTTTGAGCTTGGTGTAAGAAAATTCAAATTCTTTATTTTAAATGTTAGCGGTTTGATTTGAAGATGGCCTTGAGACCCAAGGTGAAACATGGAATTTATTTATAGATTTTTAACTGTAATAGTGGAAAATTCAAATTATTTTGTTCAATTTTTAGCGGTAAGTTTGACCTTGCCCTTGGCAAATTTCAAACATAGTAGTAGTGGGTTAAGGGTTGTAAATTTACGTTACTAGATTTTTTAATCGGGGAAATTTGAGCGGGGTGTCACACAGAGTACTTTACTACAGGATGTCCCACTCATTTGAGGCTGGCAACCTCAGCGCATAGAATGATGATTTCATGAACCACCACTGCACGGGCTGGTGACTGCTTTATTGCTAGTTTCTTAATGAGATCTAAACGCATCAGTAGTCCCAAGTTCCATAAGCAGCAGGGAGGGAAAGATGAAAGAAATGATGTACATTTTAATTATAATACTTACAGTTTCAAACCAGTTCAAATGTCTATGTTAACATATTCACTTTAAAATTAATGGAAGTTTCAAACTTTTCAAATCAGCGTAAACATAAATGAAAACATATTCAATTTATATTGTGAACACTTTTCAAAACAGTGAAAATGTAAATGTAAACATATTCTATCTGTACTATTAACCTTTTTATTTAAATGTAAAATAACTATGAAAGCTATTCAATTTAAATGTAAAGAAAGTTTTCTCTCGAGGGATTAATGTTCATTCTCATCAAGGGTAAATTTTGAGAAAATGGGTTGGTCGAATAGAAATAGGGGACAAATCAGTATTTGTTAGGAAAAGCAATACTGAGGAGAGCGTTTCATTTCTATTCTTTTATCACAGTTGTTGGTGGTGGTACCAGTTGAAGGGTACTATCTCTGGAACAAGAAGGGAACAGTGGCCTAAGCTTTAAGACGAGGTGCGAACTTTGTAGACTCTCCTTGACACTCCTGTGAACGAGCTGCACGTTACATCCTTGACCAGAGACGAGCGTTTTCAGTGATCAGTCCATCAAGAACAAACCCAGCGGGAGCAGAACCAACCACTGGCAGCTAAGTGCAATATATAAGCTGCCAAAGTGAACTTTTTTCCCCCATAGAACCTACTATCCATCAATAATGAATCTTTTCTGTTAAACTATTCAATTTTTTTTTCAAACTTTTAAAACTTAAGTGAATATTAAATTTTGTTGTTTGTAATTTTACAAATTTAACTTCGATTTCACCCTTTTAAATGTACTGCATGTTTGTCTCAGTCAATTTACTAAACACACTCTAAACAGACCTATACTACAATAATAAGAATTCCACTGAGTAAATCAGAGGTGGGGGCTTGAACGAGCTAAGATTAATCATTGCTTAATTCTTCACAAAAATTGTCGGTAGATTCTAGAATTAACGTGCTCAGGCAAGGCAGCATTGTTTTCGCTTATCTGAATATCTTGTGAACACTCCATTGAGATAGAAGCGTCATTACCCTTCTATTTACAAATCTGCCAAGAGTAATCTTGTGCGAAAGTAGACACCTTTGAAGCCCATATTAGATACTCTTGAGTTTTGGCCACTGTTGGACCACTACTGCAAAGCAGGGGAGGCAATAACGTCACAATGATGATGACAATGATGAAGATGATTCACGAACTATAATTTTGTGCGTCTGTACTAAATTTTTTTTTGTCCCAGTGACAGAACGATGTAATGAAACTAAAGAGCTTTCGGGAAAAAATATAAACGTAGGTGGCCTTTCAGTACAACGCTAAAATAAGACAGAAACAAAAAAAAAACAAACAAAGAAGGAGGGAGAAAGAGAGAGGGGGTGAGAGAAAGAGTGAGAATGAGTGAGAGAGAGAGTGAGAGAGAGAGAAAGCAAGAGAGAGAGAGTGAGAGAGAGAAAGAGAGAGTAAGAGAGAGAGAGAGAGTTATTGGGAGCCGTTTGTCAAAATGCTTTCGTTTATGTTACATGTACTTAACCCGTTGAATTTTTTACCTGCACGGAAAACATAAGTAACTCTCAGCGAACAAGGGAACAGAACTGCTGAGCAAAGCTTTATAAGTTATTCAAGAACTTAGTGGTAAAACCATCACAGTGCTACCTTCTTATCTCCACAACCATTGTTTATTGCTACCATTAATAACATATCCACGCAGTTGTTTTTTAGTTTAGTATTCGTTCTTTCTGTCTTTTTGTGTTTTTTGTACTTTTTTTTAAATACTCTCTTTTTTCTAGATGTTATTATATTTTCTCTCGAGCAGATGTTAAAACAATTGACTATAAATACAGGGCTTTGTGTTTTTAGATATATAAAAATGAAGTGTTATTTATTTGTTTGCGTGTTGTCTTTGTTTTTACATTAAAATGCGTTTTATTTCGATGAAACTTTAAATTCAGACACTGCAACCATGAAGCGTTTGTGTTGGTGTGTTTTATTTATTTTATTCTATTTTTAGAGGTTGCTATCAATGATGTACTACGACTAAATAAATAAATCTCTTCGGTTGTTTTTTTTTCTGTTGTCTAGTTTTCTGTTTCTTTATTTGCCTATCACTTCTGTTGTTTTTCCCATTGTCTAGATTTCTATTTATTTATTTCCCTATCACTTCTCTTGATTTTGCTATTGTCTAGTTTTCTGTTTCTGTATCTGTTACGGTGTTATTTTAAATGACGGCGTCTGCTGGGGTTTAGCAGTGCGCAACGTTTAGGGGTCAATAACATTAATAGAATATGTCGATATTTTACGGTATACTGAACGCGAAATATATGCTAAGATTATGACGCATTCGCGTTGGGAAGGTCACGCTTGGTGACTTGGTTACATGACCCTTGTTACGCTATCCGTCAAGCAGAGAAGTCGTGTCTTGTATGTCTTCCAAGGAGAGGCTTAGTATATAGCCGATATATGAATTCAATATAGAACTCAGGGTCAGTTCAGATATTAATCTAAAGTATGAGATTATTAAGTAAATTAAATGATGGAAGGAGAATCGTATTATGATTCAATTTGTAGCTGTCAAGAACTCATGCGCTCATTTCTGGCTGTTGACTACAGCAGCGCATGTACATAGCCATGATGTTCATCTGACATATTGTTTTGACACGGACGGATACTTATTGGTATTATTTGGAATTTATTGTTATGCTGAACTGTACATGAAGTTTTGTGAATGTCGGATATCGTTTATATGAACGTCAATACATGTGGACTCAGAACAGAAGGCTTGATATCTTACTTACGTTTCGGGTTTGGTTCCACAGCTGTTAATGTTTACGTTTTCTCAGCACGATAACTCTCCCACAGGGGAAATCAACTAATGTACAATATGCAAATCAGAACGTCGAAGGGATGTTCTTACGGTCAGAGCTAACCATCTATAACAAACATTAACCACGTCAAGAGAGTGACTTTAATATTCAATAAATAATATAAGATGAAGGAACCGCAACACCCGTCACAACTGGTGGCCAGTAGTGGTCTTGAAACTTTTCAAAAGAGCGAACCTAAAAAAAATAAAACATTTTTCCTTTCGAGCCGAAATGGACATTATTATGCGAAACACCGGTGACGTCATGCCCTTGACAACAGTATGAACGTTTGCAAACGCCAGCAACAATCAATGCCCTTCAAAAAAAATATTTGCAGCTTTCAAACAGCAAAGGAAACGAATTGCTAACGTCTTCATTATTTCAAACAAGCTTACGAGTCTGTTGGCGAAGCAGATAATGTACTGAATTACTGCCAAAAAAAAGATAAGTAACTGATTTTAAACGTTACAATATTTCGTCCCTTTTGTCCAACCACGCCATGTTCTTTTTTTTTTTAGCCATGTTAAATATTGTTTCTGTCTTTTTACATGTAGTGGGAGGTAGGTTGGGAATCGGAATTGAACTTATGGCTTTTCGAACGTCAAGCTCAATTCCGATCGTTCCTTAGGGCCGTGAATTAATCGCATTTCGCGAAGAACGCGTCGAAGACATTACCGGTGATTGTTTCGTTCGGACCTGCATTAATTCACCTTGTATGTTAGGTGTCTAGTTCTGTGAAATAACCATTGTATTTTACCGTATTCAGTTTGATTTTTATTCAGTTACAGTCATATGTTCGTAATCTATCCTGTTTATTCTAATCTGGCTATCTTTAATTTTATTTAAATGTATTGTATGATCGTCAAATGAGTCCTGTGACGTCATCATTCGTAGTGCCAAATATGTTCTTTTGCTTCAGTTAACCTTCACAATTCTATATTTCCGGTTAGTAGACTTGGTTTTATAATATCACTTATTTTTGTGAAAATGTCACTTTTGTATTGTGCTACTGTACTGTAAAGCCTTGGTTAATCATTTGTATTGTCTTCATTAATGTTATGTAATAATAATATTTCTATGAATTGATTTTAATAATATATTTAATTAATTTAATTAATTTTTGGGAACTTTGATGATGAATCAAGAACATTGCAACAATTTGCAGTGGTGGTTCCAGAAACTAGCAAAGCACTTTATACATGATGAGTAAGGCATAAAATCAAATCTTTATAATTGCAAGTAAATTTTATATTAAAATAATTTATTGAATTATTTTTTGGTATTCACACCATGAATAGGTGTTGAATTAAAAAACTATATATATAACATAGTAATTGGTACATTTTCATAGTACTATATTGTTGACTCCTCACATTTCTTTAATTAAATAAAATAGTTCATGAGGAGTAATGCCCATAATTATTTAATAATTATATTAGGTGCAAGAAATAAACACAGCATCTGATATAAATAAATATCATAACTATTTATGATATAGATTATTGATTACATATAATTTTATTATAAAATATTGAATAGTTGTTGAACTTACAACTATTATTAAGAGGATATTACAGTTAGGTATACTGAGTATTCATACTTGAGCTGTTACAAATAAGTACATAGATTCTATTGTTGACTATTATAGATCTGTAATTTCTTACACTATTAACTTCAAGATGCTTGGGTTGGACCATTTTGTTAAAATTGGAAAAGATTATGGTTACAAAGCACAGGAACTTCGTCAGTTTGCAGAAGCGGAACTCGCTAAATATGAAGCAAAAGAAGCAGAACGTGAGAGAAAAGAAGCAGAACGGATAGCAATCTTAAAAAAAGAAGAAGCAGAACGTGAGAGAAAAGAAGCAGAACGTGAGAGAAAAGAAGCAGAACGGATAGCAATCTTAAAAAAAGAAGAAGCAGAACGTGAGAGAAAAGAAGCAGAACGGATAGCAATCTTAAAAAAAGAAGAGGCAGATCGTGAAATGAAAGAAATAGAAAAAGAAAATAGGCAAAGAGAAATTGCTAGACAGGAAAGGGAAGAACGAAGGCGGGATATGGAACAAGAGATGGAATTAACACGTCTTAAGTTGGAAGCAGCTAGATTACATGCACAAGGTGCTGCTGCAACACAGAATGATAACGCACAAAATGGATCTTCATCCAACCAAAACAGACATTTTTATAACTTTAAATTATCCCATTTTAAGTTAAATTTTGACGATTTATCATCATTTTTATCAAGATTTGAACAGACATGCAAAACAAATCCCTTGCCTATAGATTCATGGGTAATTAAGTTAAATGAATTTTTAGATGGAGAACCATTGACGGCATCCCTGAATGCTGACCCAGCGATAGCTAATAATTACGATGCTATTAAATCCTTACTTTTACGAAGGTTTCATCTGGACGAAGAAAATTGTAGGTTAAAATTTAAACACATCTTACCTGAATCTCCTAAAGATTTTGCAGGTTTTATTGCGAACATACGCAATACATTTAACAGATGGCTTGAACTGGCAGATGTCAACAAATCATATGACAAATTAGTTGATTTGTTGTTACGTGATAAGGTATTATCCTCTGTCAGCCCACCGTTCCTTGCATATTTGCAAGAACGAAAACCTTCTACAATCGAGGAATTAGAAAAAATTTCATTAAATTATTGTACTGCACATCCGAATGCAACCATTTCTAACTCTTTGATAAGGGAACCTCTACCTGTGGCTTCCAATATTGCATACGATAACAATAACAAACCGAGACCTCATAGCGTAGACAGAAGTAGGTTCAAGGGAAATTACAATGTCAATTTTCATAAAGGACATAATAATAATAATAATTTCAACAATAAAAATGATTTGAACAGAGGAAGATCACGGAATAGGAATTATTCACAGCAATCAACCTACAACAACAGTCAACAGAACGCTAATTATAATAGATCAAATAACTACAATAATAACAGCAATTGGAATGGTAATAATCGTGGCTCGAGACATCGAGATAACAGTTACTACAGGGGACAACGAGATAATTCCAACGATTATTCTCGTAATCGATCTCATTCTCGTGGATCATCCCATTTTCACCATAATACTGGTGCAGCATTTACAAATGATACAACCCCTAGTGTTCATGTTCCACCTAACGATAATGCAATACAATCTTCTGCTGCATGTTTTGCTATAAATTATAACGTGGCGAATAGTTGCCCACAATGCAATCTTATTTTTCAGAAGGCAAAGGAGACAGTGCTAAACTGCGGACACATTCCACCAGAAGTAGGTCTTGCAGCCAATGATGGAACAGGCTCTCTGATTTTTAACAGAGGGATAGTTAATGGTTCCATAGTTTCTGTATTGATAGATTCGGGGTCCACCACAATTGGAGTGCGGCAGTCGCTGGTACATCCTAGCTGTGCAACTGGGGAATATGTCCGTTGCATGACTTTTGGGGGAACTATTGAGTTTTACCCCACAGCTATTATCCATGTCAAAACACCTTTTTTCACAGGGAACGTGAAGGTATGCATGCTGAAAAAGCCGATTGCAGATCTTATGGTGGGTCGCATACACGGCAGCAAGGATTGTTCACCAGAAGATATTATTGACTGGGAGAAACACAATCTATGCACTGGAAACGCCGTGACGACTAGAGCTCAGACTCAGCTCATGGAGAGTGTCAATGATAATAAGATGGATGCAGAGAAACAGGAGGATATTGAGGTCAATTCACCTATTGACAGGGAATCATTTGCAAACAAACAAAAAAATGACAAATCTTTAAACAACTTTTTTAACCTAGTTAATAAGGTTGATAATCTAACTTCATGTAATAAGAACAAACATTGGTTTATTATTAGAAATGATATACTGATTAGATGTTTTAGTGATAAATCACAGGTAAAACAACAAGTTATGGTACCGGGTGCTTTTAGACGGTACATTCTTCAACACGCGCATGATTCGCAGTGTGCAGGACATATGGGATATACTCGAACACGATCTCGAGTATTGTCTTCATTCTTTTGGCCAGGAGTGTTGTCACGTAGGGTTTATATTCATTTAATTTCCTACATCTTCTTCCTATTCTTTCACCCGAATTCTCTCTTTTATTATCTCTGTATTTCCTTTTTCCTGTATATTTTTCATCCATTCGTTTTGCGAATATTATTTTCATATAATTCGCAAACTTTACCTGTTTTCCTTTCTCTTAAACTGAGAATCGCACTTGGGTGGTATTGCGTACATGTCAGTCGCGCTGGTCGGACGATAGGCGTGAATCTACAGCATTCGCTAGACATTCGTCTGAGGGTCTCTGGCCTGGGGCGTGAAAATTCACCCGAGGGACATGGAAAGTAGACAGAGAGTCTGCATTTCAGTAAACGCATGAGGTTTTTCGTCAGAAAAAAACCCGGCTTAGCGTGAAAATCCACTCCGCACTGCAGACGGTGGTCTGAGATTTGCAACTCATGCAAGCCCTCGGCCACTGATGGCTGTTACGTCACGCGATAAGCGGACGAAGGTGTTATACGGACAGGGGAGACTATTTCGCTTGGCGAAATAAGATTAGGATCCTGTGTCCGATTTTAAAGATATTGGCCAAGTTTGAAACTTTAATTTCATTCTCGCTCATAGACTCACAGTAGATAGGTTGCTCGTAAACAGAATAGCTGTTAGCGAAGTATCTCAGTTTGTTTCGGCAATTTGTCGAACTTCTAGACTTCCAGAAATATTTTCAGCATTTTTATTCTTAAGTTGTGCGACTACCTGTAATTCTGTGGTTGAGGTAATTAATATGATAGATATATAGATTTTGTGAGTGTTAAAGTGTTTAATCGCTTAATTCATTTTAATCTATTTCTTTAGCGCAGAAGAGAAATAAAGTGGTAGGCTATTATATTTTCTAGGGAAGCATTCAGTGGAAAGCAGAATAAAATTAAAATTTCTAGCTTATAACGGCAATTGTAGCTATTTATGAATTTAATTTAACCGCTAATACTCAGTCGAGTGTATTTTTCTAAACTAACGTATAAACTCTAGAATCGAGCCTCATGAATGGTGACGGAATACGCACGTGTTCCTAATTCATGAGGATTGCTGATTTTTAAATATAACTTACGTCACGGGAAGTTTAAATGATAAGCAAAGCTCTCTGCTTGCAAGTTTAAATGTAAGTTATAACCAGTACAGATTCTGTTTATTATATTATATGTGTTATTTTCCTCCACACAGTGAAAGTTTTGGGGTGACCCTAACTTTACCAGCACCTAGTAGTAGTTTCCATACTTGTGAAGAAATAGACAGTCCTTATTTTGAACCACGTGGGTTTCTTAAGTACCACTGGACTAACAGTGCATATGCAACCCGAGTTAGCCAGAAATACTGTATCCCAATAACGGGTTTTCAAAGACTGTAATGATAAATACTGGACCTTGGAGCCAGATCTTAATTTCTTCTAGAAAAACTCTACGTAATCTTTCTGCCTGGTGGCGCGAAATACTTCAAGTATTAACTAACATTTCCCGACTATATATATATATATATTTTGTGGACAAATCTGTGGTGTGACTAAAGTGAATCCTATACTGAGGGAAGGCACCGACCTGACATTCATCATTTCTAGAAACCTACGCTATTGACACTGTGCTCTGCTAACTCCCGCGCCTGGAATAATTTTAGGTGACTTAATCAGACATTTGAACAAATTTGCACACCCAAGTAGTCGTTCCCGGAGACTCCAAGTTAAATACGTCTTTTGGAACTGGGGACTTCTTGGCAGAAGACTGCATTTTTTTGAGTCTGTGTGAAGATCTAAAATCAGTGTGTTCCAAGAGGCAGCGAGCCAAGTCGTGAGTACATGTATGAGAGGCCATGGCGGAATGAATGAGTGTACGCTGGTTTGAGTGATATTTTCACTATTATATCTTTGACACCCTGTTGCTGTCCTAATTGTTTTTTTTCAAATCTGCATAATTTGTTGCTAAGGCTAGAGTTCTTGTGTTTTTGTCTTAGGTTAAATCAGATTTTTTTTTTCAAACTCTGTGCATATAATTACGAGATAAACAACGAAAACTCTTAGAATCAAACCCTATGTATCTGTGACTCTGGCGCCATCATCTGTTCTCTTAACGGGGCCGGGCTAAACCTAGAGTTAACACTATAACGGGGCTATCATCCTTGCAACATTTCCTTGAATTTTTATGACTATGTGTATATGTATTCTCCTTGATGTACTTACTTTGATGTTGTGAGCCGATTTTTTCCTGATATTAAAATCGCTCTTGAACTTAATAATCGTGTTTGGTCAGCTCGTTCTAGATAATATATATATCATTGTTATAGTTTTCCCACGTCTGTGTGTTTACCGGTCGTCACGTGTATGTGCGTGCCTGTGAGTGATAGAAATATACGTAATCTGTATATTGGTGTAGTCTGTCTGACGCTGTAACAACTGTTGTAGAAGATAGGTGAGAGAGAGAGAAGAATTCTTTTCGCTTTCAGAGACAGCCACTATATCAAAATCTATCATCTCACGTGTGTGGAAATTCTATTACCTTTCACTAACTCTCACTGAGTCTATCACCTATTCAAACCTATTCAGAAGGGACCAAACCTAGTCTTAATTCTCCTATCGAAAATCTACGACAAATGGTCGCTCGTTACCGGGAATTGAACCCAAAATCCTAATGCGATACGACAAATGGGTTCTCGTCCGTAGGATTTTTGAACTTAGAATAGGAAGACGAGTACGAAAAATGGTGTCTCGTCTACGGTAATTGAACCCAAAATCCTAAGCAACGAGCTACGATAAATCTGGTCTCGTGTAACTGGATTTTGAACTTAAGATTCTGTATTCTGATATAGAGTGAGAGTGTGATTGTCTTGTGGAGTTTTGTATCTTTAAAAAAAAAAATAAATAAATTACCCCCTAGACTAGCGATCTGTTTACGGGCGTGCTGACCACACAAACTAATAAGTTTTTTTTCCACAGCATCTTTGAATAATATACATTTTGGTTACAGGTTGATTTTGTCGGGATATATGTTAACTGCTGATTGTAATACTAAATGCTGGTAAAGTGGTGAGTGTATAACATTCACTGGGTACTGAGGCAGAACGGCGTTTGAACTAAGTTAAGGAGTGTGTTTCTGACTTTTTGTCCAGATTAATTCCCTCCCTTACCCGATCTGACTTCAGGGGCGAACTTATAGTGGATTTTTAAAAATTAAGGGATTATTTTTCTCTTTAATTTTTGCAATATTCTTTTGCTTTTCCACTGTAGCAACTTATTTTTCAGAAGTAATCTTAACTACCATTTAGTTGGCGTAGTCGTGTTTTGCATTAAGTGCTTTATTGCCGATAATAGCAGCGATAGTTAGATTTTACTTTGGAGGAGGTATCCCAGGGTTAAGGATATCATCTTTTGAATTTTTGGTACATTTTTTTTTCTCGTAAGTGGTAGGAACTAGGGTATCCTTTTTCCCATTTTCTTTCTCCACTAGTCTCAGTCACTGACCTAATATGGCCGAGAGGGCAAAGCTTAGACAACTTCTCAGGGACGAAGCGAGAGAGGAGGGACTGGAAGGAGAGGAAGCGAAAGCTTTTGTCAGGGACGAACTTGAGAGATATGATGCGGAGAGGAAAGCAGAAGAAGCTAGGAGGAAAGAAGCGGAAGACCGGCTATTACAGCAGAAGAAGATTGAGGAAGAAATGGAAATTCGCAGGGCGAACGAACGAGAGAAGGAGAGACAGCATGAGGAAAGAGAAAATGAGCAACGACGACAGCATGAGCTGGCGCTTAAGACTCTAGAGTTCCAAAGCCGTGGTGCTGCCTCTACCTCCAGCAATGGAGAGTCTTCTCCTCATTCTTCCTTAACTGATCCTTCTAATACTCAATCTCTTCACCTCAGTCTATGTCTTTTCTGCTAGAGTCTTTCCCTTGTCCTAATGAGAAGATTGACACATGGTTAGAAAAATTTGAGAAAATTGCAACTCTGTACGGTTTAGAGAGGTCGCGTTGGAACATAAAGCTTTCCCAGGCTTTGAAAAGTTCTGCGTATGATGTTTACGCCAAACTGGAAAGCAGCCAACAAGACAACTATGATCTGTTGAAGAAAGCGTTACTGGAGCGCTTTGAAATGAACGCTCGCAAATTTTTGCAACTGTTTCGCAACAGCCGGAAAGAGAATTCTGAAACTTTTCAGCAGTTCTCGTCTCGTTTGAAGGGTTATCTGACAAAGTGCCTAGAGCTCTCACAGCTCCCCTCTACCTATGAAGGTCTTGAGGAATTTGTTTTAACAGAACAAATAAAGAACGCTTTGTCTGCAGATACCCGGAGATTTCTAGCTGAACAGGGTGCAGAAAAACTCGAAGACATCTTAGAGAAGTCTGAGCGTTATCACAATGCGCTGGCTGAACTACCGGCCACAAAGCGGAAACCGACAGAGGAGCATTTTCGAAAAAATAATCTAGATCAACCTTCTCATGCTGCGAATCAGTTTAACCACAGAGAAACTGGACCTCAAAACCCCCCTCCTGAGAAATCCAAGTTCTACAAGAACAAGTACCCCAACCACCCCAAACAGTCCGATCAACCCGACCGCCCTACATGGCAGCGTAGCCAGAAAGGACAAGGTGGCAAAGGGAGAACCCCTGAGCACGGGACATATGATCAGACCGAGCACACCGAGCCGAAACGCATCGGATGCTTATTGACAGTCTCGCAAGGCGGAATTATTGACAGTGATTCCCAACCTGTTGGGGATAGACCCTCAACGCGAGGTATTGTTATTTTGAACGGTTCTCAAACTTCTTGCTTATTTGACACGGGGCTTTCTTACGATTGCATTGTTGCCAGAAACCTGGTTAAACCCGGTCAAGAGACAGGAGAGACCGTCAAACTTTGTGGAGTTCGTAAGAGTGATGCACCTACAGCGCTTCCCATCGCATTGGTGGAGATACACTCTGACTTGGTCAGAGGTGTGATCAAAGCGGCTGTTATGGATGATCCCATCTACCCAGTCATACTTGGCGGGAGATACGTGTGTATTGGGAAACCGGAAGAGCCGATTGTGGCAGCAGTAACTATAAGAGGGCAAACCAAGAAGGAACGGGAGCCTGCGCCAAATTTGTTACCTATGGAACTTAAAGAAGCGCAATACAAGGACCCTACCTTGGCACCCTGCTTTAGGAAACTGCCCATGGCGAAGGAACCAAAACAGCACGGGAACATTTTTTCTGAGGATGGCGTACTGTATCGGAGAACGGGCAAGCCTGACCAAGGTTACAACCAGCTCCTAGTACCGAAACAGTACAGAAGCCAAATCCTAGAAATGGGGCACTCTCTTCCCTTTAGCGGACATATGGGACAGAACGCCACAAACCAACGTATAACCACTCATTATTGGTGGCCAGGAGTAAATACTGATATTATCAGATATGTCAAATCCTGTGCCCAGTGCCAACGTGTGCCACCCAAGCAACGGGCACCCCCAGTCCACATGGGTGAAATGCCAATAATGGGAACACCATTCGAACGGGTAGTGATCGACATTTTAGGGCCTTTCGAAAGGACTAAAAGAAGGAACAGGTTTATCCTGACCTTAGTCGATACATGCACTTTATGGGCAGAAGCTATCCCGCTAACATGCGCAGATGCCAAGCATGTCGCAGAAGCCCTCGTGCAGATTTTCACTCGGTTGGGATTCCCTCAGCAAGTGTTGACGGATAATGGATCTCCATACCGAAACCTGTTGATGGATGAGATCGTTAAGATCTTGAGGACCCAGCACATCCACACTAAGCCATATACTCCGGCCGGAAATGGGCTCGTGGAACGTGCTAATGGAAACCTCACCATGATGCTAAGTAAGCTGGCACAAGTGAAACCTGAAGATTGGGATCTCTGTATTCCTGCAGCATTATTTGGCTACAGAGAATCTCCTCATACTTCCACAGGATTTCCGCCAGCTACACTCTTATTCGGCAGACCCATTAAGGGCCCGCTTGAAGCCTTACTTCAGTCTCTGACAGACGAGAAGGCTGATGAGACAGTTGTCTCAGCCAGTAAATATGTGTCGGTTTTAAAGGAACGGTTGAAACTAGGGTGGGACCTAGCAACGACTAACTTTAAGCGAGCACGCACCAAGCACGCTAACCGATACAGGAAAGTCGCGGAAGAGAGAGAACTGGAAGCAGGAGAGAAAGTTTTGGTGTTGCTCCCTACCGAGAACAACCAACTGAAGATCGGATGGCAAGGGCCGTTTACCGTCCTGAAAAAGATTTCTAAGGCTAACTACCAGATCTCTATTGAAGGAAAGGAGAAGGTTTTCCATTTAAATCTCTTAAAGAGATACTTGGAAAAACCAGTGCCAACCTCCGACCATCTCCTGACGATCGCCAAAACTGACGAAGATGACGATAGTGGCAGGGATATTCCACCGCTATCACAGGAAATCTTTCAAAAATGTCAGAAGCGGCGACGCTCTTTCAAGCGCGCATATGAGACATTCCAGGGGAAGGAAACTTTGAGGAGTGGACTTGAGTAGGAATTGGACAGAGATGGAGGGGGAAGAGGAGAGGGAAGAAGACAGACACCCCGAAGCTACGGTTATAGGAAATTAAACTCCATAACGTAGACATGGAGTGCTTCCATATCTTAAAGGGGGGAGGCTCTGTCACGTAGGGTTTATATTCATTTAATTTCCTACATCTTCTTCCTATTCTTTCACCCGAATTCTCTCTTTTATTATCTCTGTATTTCCTTTTTTTCCTGTATATTTTTCATCCATTCGTTTTGCGAATATTATTTTCATATAATTCGCAAACTTTACCTGTTTTCCTTTCTCTAAAACTGAGAATCGCAACTGGGTGGTATTGCGTACATGTCAGTCGCGCTGGTCGGACGATAGGCGTGAATTTACAGCATTCGCTAGACATTCGTCTGAGGGTCTCTGGCCTGGGGCGTGAAAATTCACCCGAGGGACATGGAAAGTAGACAGAGAGTCTGCATTTCAGTAAACGCATGAGGTTTTTCGTCAGGAAAAAACCCGGCTTAGCGTGAAAATCCACTCCGCACTGCAGACGGTGGTCTGAGATTTGCAACTCATGCAAGCCCTCGGCCACTGATGGCTGTTACGTCACGCGATAAGCGGACGAAGGTGTTATACGGACAGGGGAGACTATTTCGCTTGGCGAAATAAGATTAGGATCCTGTGTCCGATTTTAAAGATATTGGCCAAGTTTGAAACTTTAATTTCATTCTCGCTCATAGACTCACAGTAGATAGGTTGCTCGTAAACAGAATAGCTGTTAGCGAAGTATCTCAGTTTGTTTCGGCAATTTGTCGAACTTCTAGACTTCCAGAAATATTTTCAGCATTTTTATTCTTAAGTTGTGCGACTACCTGTAATTCTGTGGTTGAGGTAATTAATATGATAGATATATAGATTTTGTGAGTGTTAAAGTGTTTAATCGCTTAATTCATTTTAATCTATTTCTTTAGCGCAGAAGAGAAATAAAGTGGTAGGCTATTATATTTTCTAGGGAAGCATTCAGTGGAAAGCAGAATAAAATTAAAATTTCTAGCTTATAACGGCAATTGTAGCTATTTATGAATTTAATTTAACCGCTAATACTCAGTCGAGTGTATTTTTCTAAACTAACGTATAAACTCTAGAATCGAGCCTCATGAATGGTGACGGAATACGCACGTGTTCCTAATTCATGAGGATTGCTGATTTTTAAATATAACTTACGTCACGGGAAGTTTAAATGATAAGCAAAGCTCTCTGCTTGCAAGTTTAAATGTAAGTTATAACCAGTACAGATTCTGTTTATTATATTATATGTGTTATTTTTCCTCCACACAGTGAAAGTTTTGGGGTGACCCTAACTTTACCAGCACCTAGTAGTAGTTTCCATACTTGTGAAGAAATAGACAGTCCTTATTTTGAACCACGTGGGTTTCTTAAGTACCACTGGTCTAACAGTGCATATGCAACCCGAGTTAGCCAGAAATACTATATCCCAATAACGGGTTTTCAAAGACTGTAATGATAAATACTGGACCTTGGAGCCAGATCTTAATTTCTTCTAGAAAAACTCTACGTAATCTTTCTGCCTGGTGGCGCGAAATACTTCAAGTATTAACTAACATTTCCCGACTATATATATATATTTTTTGTGGACAAATCTGTGGTGTGACTAAAGTGAATCCTATACTGAGGGAAGGCACCGACCTGACATTCATCATTTCTAGAAACCTACGCTATTGACACTGTGCTCTGCTAACTCCCGCGCCTGGAATAATTTTAGGTGACTTAATCAGACATTTGAACAAATTTGCACACCCAAGTAGTCGTTCCCGGAGACTCCAAGTTAAATACGTCTTTTGGAACTGGGGACTTCTTGGCAGAAGACTGCATTTTTTTTGAGTCTGTGTGAAGATCTAAAATCAGTGTGTTCCAAGAGGCAGCGAGCCAAGTCGTGAGTACATGTATGAGAGGCCATGGCGGAATGAATGAGTGTACGCTGGTTTGAGTGATATTTTTCACTATTATATCTTTGACACCCTGTTGCTGTCCTAATTGTTTTTTTCAAATCTGCATAATTTGTTGCTAAGGCTAGAGTTCTTGTGTTTTTGTCTTAGGTTAAATCAGATTTTTTTTTTCAAACTCTGTGCATATAATTACGAGATAAAACAACGAAAACTCTTAGAATCAAACCCTATGTATCTGTGACTCTGGCGCCATCATCTGTTCTCTTAACGGGGCCGGGCTAAACCTAGAGTTAACACTATAACGGGGCTATCATCCTTGCAACATTTCCTTGAATTTTTATGACTATGTGTATATGTATTCTCCTTGATGTACTTACTTTGATGTTGTGAGCCGATTTTTTCCTGATATTAAAATCGCTCTTGAACTTAATAATCGTGTTTGGTCAGCTCGTTCTAGATAATATATATATCATTGTTATAGTTTTCCCACGTCTGTGTGTTTACCGTCGTCACGTGTATGTGCGTGCCTGTGAGTGATAGAAATATACGTAATCTGTATATTGGTGTAGTCTGTCTGACGCTGTAACAACTGTTGTAGAAGATAGGTGAGAGAGAGAGAAGAATTCTTTTCGCTTTCAGAGACAGCCACTATATCAAAATCTATCATCTCACGTGTGTGGAAATTCTATTACCTTTCACTAACTCTCACTGAGTCTATCACCTATTCAAACCTATTCAGAAGGGACCAAACCTAGTCTTAATTCTCCTATCGAAAATCTACGACAAGTGTCACGGGATATTTCGCAGTATGTACGTTCCTGTACTACATGCCAGGAAGTGAAATCACGTGGAGCTTTTCACACGGCGCCTATTCAGGCTTGCGATATCTCAGTACGACCTTTTGACAAGATGGCCATAGATATAATTGGTCCACTTCTACCATCTGCCAGAGGACATAGATTTGTTCTCACGTGCATTGATTTATGCACACGATGGCCAGAAGCCATTCCATTGAAGACCACCACTACCACAGATGTAGCTGATGCACTACATCTAATTTTTTCTAGAATAGGGTTTCCTAGAAAATTATTATCTGACCATGGGTCGCAGTTTATATCCGATACCATGAAGGAAGTAATGAAAACCTTGAACATTGATAGGAATTTGAGTAGCATTTATCATCCCATGAGTAACGGTGCAGTTGAAAGACTTAACCGTACGCTTAAACAACTTTTACATAAGGTTACGGTTAAACACCCTCAGGACTGGGACAGAGCACTCCCAGCTGTCCTGTTTGCTTACCGAGAGGTGCCACATGAACAAACTGGCTTCTCTCCCTTTGAGTTAGTTTTTGGTGCCCCTCCGAGAGGACCTATGGGACTGATAAAAGATTTATTAATTGATGCAGAGATGACTCAGGACACTCAGTCATCTTATGAGTATGTGATTAATCTTCGGAATAATATTATTGAGTCTTGCCAATTGGCAACAGCTTCTTCTGAGGCTGCAAAAGCTAAGGCTCGATCTATACAAAATCGATCTAGACGATTACGCCAATTATTCCCAGGCGATGAGGCTTATGTATTACTTCCTCACAATAACAATAAGTTATTGATCTCATGGACTGGTCCTTATAAGGTTACTGATAAAATTTCCGACGTTGATTACGTCTTAGATATCAAGGGACACAGAAAGATATTCCATATTAATATGCTCAAGCAATTTCATACACGTCCTGAACACTTACAGTCAATTTTTCATGAACTAGATGACAATACGGTATCTACTTGTCATTATTCTAATTTATCTGTTATACAGGAGGAAGAATCCTCTTTTCCTGAAGTGCAGATGCCTTTACCTGTACTTATTGTCCAATCTACTGAATCTTGGCGTAATGTGACCATTTCTTCTACGGTTACACCGCAACAGCATCAACGCATTGCTGATCTTCTACAATCATTCCCAGATGTGTTAACGGATGTACCGGGTTGCACATCTTTAATTAGTCACGATATTATTCTTAACGATGATACACCAATTCGTGTTCATCCTTATTCTGTACCTCTACATTTTTTGAGTAAGACATCTCAGGAACTTGAACAGATGGGTGGTGGGGCGCCGTTCGAATATATTTTGTGTTCGTTTATTATTATTATAGGTAAATTGCTACCCCTGTCCACAGTTAATATATATTTGATTGCTCCAGCGGTCGCTCATAGTACTGCTCGTTATCCCGTTACATCCCGGGTAAAATCTCTCACTTTTCATAGTTTTGTTCCCTCTATCACAACACGCATACAGGTTCTCTACCTGACCAATGAGGAACTAAAACAGTCTTCTTTTTAAAACGAATTCGACATCTTTTAATAACTGAAATTCTTTGTAGCATGCATACTCGTTATTCATGATTAATCCTTATTTATTAATTTTTCTCCGTACATATTACTTTTAATTCAAGAGTATTCATGCTCTTGTACAAACCCTCTCCTGTCAGAAGGTACACACTTCGTAGTAGGTCCATACTGGAACTTAAAAAGAAAACACAGCCAAAAACCACAGCTGTCACAAAGTGCAAGGTTTTACTTCACCTTGGCCATACACATATCAACACAAACTCTGACGTCATTTTCCGGTGCGCCTCATTTTCAATAAATATCCCAAATAGTGCCGCATTTATCAGCACTAACTCAAACTCAATAAATCTAACATGTGGTGTGCATGGGCAGACACCACATATTACCCCCCCCCCCCCCCCTCCCCCCTTGCGCGCTACTGGAAACTGCAGGTTTCCAGGTCATCATTAACTATACTTAACTATAATGATAAAAAGGAAAATCAAATTCAAGTAATGAGTGAAATGATATCACGATGAGTGAAATGCAGTTAAAATATGTGGCAACAACTTGTGAGCAACATATTAATGCTACGAAAATATCGCTATATAATCTATCCATCAATTGATTATGAACATAAACAATGTTTGTTGTCACTTCTTGTACCCAGGACAGTTACATAGTTCAATGTATTACTCTTGATAGAGTGTCCGCGATTACATTATTATGTCCTTCTATATGGACGATATCAAAGTCATACGCTTGCAACTGTAATGCAAATCTCGTAAGTCTTGCACTTGGTGATTTACAGGTTTGCAGATACGTTAATGATCTCTGATCTGTCATTATAGTAAAATGCGTACCTACCACATACTTTTGAAGTTTATTCAAAGTCCATACTATACCCAACAGTTCTCTGTCGAAAATAGAGTATTTAGATTCGGCTTCCGATAGTTTCCTACTCAAGTAGTAGATCGGATGAAACTTGCCATCAAAACTTTGTCCCAAACACCCGCCTATTGCGTGGAGCGAAGCATCTGTTACAACAATAAATGATCTTTTTAAATCTGGCAGTCTTAATATCGGATACTGTGAAAAATGAGTCTTAATGTTTTGTAATGCCTGGTTACATTGTTCTGTCCACACTACTTTGTTAGGCATACCTCTTTTAGTTAGATCAGATAAGACAGCAGTCAAAGACGAGAACCTTGGAATAAACTTGTGGTAAAAATTCACCAATCCTAATAGACTCCGTACTTGCTTCTTTGTAGTTGGGATTGTAAGATCAAGTATGCGTTTTAAATTAGATTCATCAGGTTGTATTACATGTCTGCCAATTTTGTGTCCTAGAAATGAAATTTCCTTGAATCCAATTTCTATTTTGGATGGACGGGCTGTGAGATTGTGTATTCTTAGTGTCTGGAGTAAAGATTGTATCCCATCTACATGTTCTTCCCATGTGTCATGAAACATGCAAATGTCATCTATATAAGATATTAGGTCATAACGGCTCCCAAATACTCGACGCATCATCCGTACAAAAGTTGCAGGCGCATTTTTGAGCCCAAAACACATGACATTGTATTGGAACAAACCCTTCGATGTTGCAAATGCCGTCAATGGTTTACATTCTTCGGTCAAAGGGATCTGCCAATACCCTTTTGATAAATCGAATTTGCTAAAGAACGTAGCGGAAGCTAAACGAGGTAGCAGGTCTTCCAGCAAAGGCATTGGTTCAGAATCTGATATCGTGACTTTATTTAGTCGACGGAAATCAATGCATATACGAATGGATTTGTCTTTCTTCCGTACTGCTACCATCGGAAAACAAAATGGAGAATCTGATGGAGAGATTATCCCCATTTTCAACATATTGTCGACCTCACTATCAACCTGCTCTCTGATATGCAAAGGAATTGCATACGGTCGTAACTTAATCGGAGTGGGATCCGATAATTTTATTTCGTGAGAAATAATGTTAGTTCGTCCAGGTAGATCAGACAACACATCTTCAAAAGATTTCAATAGATTGAGAATCTGATTCTTCTGATCTGAAGGTAAATCGTTACAAATGATTACATCCTTCCAAGTTTCAGAGGCTTGGATAGGTACCACAGGAAAATCAAGCGGTACATCCGCGAAACTAGTTGCTTCTTCATCAACTAAAGCAATAGATGCCAGATGCGGAGATTGATTTGTGATAGATTCACAAATATGTTTGAGTGGAAGAGGTCTAGAAATGTAAGGTTGTAACATGTTAGTGTGGAATGTTTTTCTTTTTACCCCTAATGTCGATGATGTAATCCACGTCGGTTTTCTTACCCACAACTTTAAAAGGACCTTGCCACGTAACCAACAAATGATCACCTTTAAGTGGCAAGAGAACAAAAACTTCATCGTTAATCGATAATGATGTTAATCTCCTATCACGATTAATACGCGACCGAGTCTTATATTTTGCTAATTCTGATGCTTCAGTCGCAATCTCACATGCGTCCACAATGCATTGACGTAGATCTGTGACATATTGGTGACTAGATTTCGTAACCGTATTATCATCGTTTGTTATCACCAAATCATGTAAGATAGACATTGGTCCTCTTGGATTAGCCCCGAAAACTAATTGAAATGGTGAGAATCCAGTTTGACGATTAGGAACTTCTCTATACGCAAAGAGAACCGCTGGTATCAACCGGTCCCAATCATGGGGGAACATTGTTGTTACTTTGCCCAACATCTGCTTTAAAGTAGAATTCCAGCGTTCTACAACTCCGTTTGATTGCGGATTTAATCTGGCACTCAATGTATGACGGATGTGAAGCACATCACAAATTTCCGAGAACATATCTGAAGTGAATTGCGTGCCATGATCCGACAGAAGCTCTTCAGGAAATCCGATACGTGAAAATATCGATAATAATGCATCAGTCACCGACATTGTTGTTATGGACTTAACAGGTATGGCTTCAGGCCATCTGGTGCATAGATCGATACAAGTTAAGATGAAGCGGAATCCTCTGGATGATAACACCGGAAGAGGCCCGATTATGTCGACAGCCATCTTATAAAAAGGACGCACAGAGATATCTGTGGTCTGTAGGGGTGCAAACTGATGCGCACCCTTATGAGCAACTCCCTGACAAACAGTGCATGATTTACAAAACGTTGCGACGTCCTTATGAACCCCTGGCCAAAAAAAATGTGCCATCAATCTATAAGCTGTGCGGGCAATCCCCATATGACCCGCAAAAGGAACATCATGTGCATTAGATAAAACTAGTGATCGAAATGACGTAGGTACTACTATTTGTCTGAGTACCGAAGAATAATTGTCAAAACAACGTATCAAAATATTGTCATGAAATTGATACCAATGTCTGGCATTATTTGTATGTGTAATAGTTTTAGCCGTAGCTAAAGTGAATAAACGTCCCAAAGAAGAGTCATCTTTTTGTTGGTTAATGAATGCATTTTTATCTATGTAATGACTTGTTGTCACGTGTGGGATATTATTGCTATCATTAAGTTCATTTGCTTCTGCAACCAGCTGTGCTCTAGTAGTCACAGCATTGGATAAAGAAAGATATTCTCTTTCCCATGCAGAAATTTCATCAGTAGAACATTCTTTTATACCCTTTATGTTTCCCAAAATCAAGTCACAGCAAGGCTGGTTGAGAACACATACACGAACTTTCCCAGTAAAGAATGGCGTGGTTATTGTTACGTCGGCCATGGGATATATCTCTACCGTGCCTCCGAAAGTTATGCATTTCACTGACGTTCCAGTGAAACAAGATGGAGGGATTAACGACCTTCTTATCCCGACCGTTGTGGAACCCGTGTCCCTTAAAATTTTAATTGGAGTGTTAAACAAAAACCCATTATGTAAAGTGAGAGTACCAACACCGTCATAAGATGACAACACTGGTAAGCCATGTCCACATTTAAGCCGTGGTGTAGCTCCAGGTTGAAATAACATCTTACATTCTGTACAATTATTAGAATTTTCTAAATCAACGTTACACGCATTGGCGTGATTATTGGTTGGATGGATGTCATTACTGACATTTCTATCTACCGTCTGACAAGCATTGGCTTGTGAGCGTGCTCTATTATGACTTCTAACGAAGTGAGATCTTCTGCGATCTGAAAAATTGTCTGAATGAGAATGTCCATTGTTGTCCCTGTTATAATGGCCACCCCGCGGTGACAAATTATGATTGTCCGTATATTTGTTGTGTGAATACTGGTTATTTCGATACCATTGGTTATTGTTATAATTGTTGAAATTATGCCTGTCTCTACCTCGTGAAGGTGAGCGATTATGGTAAAAATTATATTTACCCCTATAGGATGTGTGATTATTTTCTCTATGATTATATCGTCTATCCAAGCTACGAGTGCGCGATCTCCCGTGCGTCGCAGCACACGCAGTAGATGAGTCCAAGACTTTTGCTCTGCTCAATGACAAGTTTGGATGAGCAACGGAAAATTGTTGACCTAATTTTTCCATTTCATCGATACTAGTCGGATTACGTTCTTGTAAGAATGATACAATATCCTGGTTTACCGACGAAACAATTTTATCTCTTAATAAGAGATCACATAATCCTTCAAACGTTTTAGGGATAGAAGCCTGTTCAACCCATCTTTGGAGACATAGTTTTATGGAGGAAACAAAATCCTCAAAATTTTTACCCTCTACCGGTAACATGGATCGAAACTTTTGTCTATAGCCTTCCTGATCCAGACCATATCTGCGTATAAATGCTGCCTTTACGACCTGAAAATCATGTCTTTTATCTTGGTCTATACCCAGATAGACCCCAACTGCATCACCTGTGAGGAGACCCGAAAAAACACCAGACCACGAATCTTTATCAATATTTAAGCAAGAGACTCTTTCCTGAAATCTTAATAAATAAAAACTTATATCGTCGTGAGGAGGAGAAAAAGGTGGTAGTCTTAAATTAAAGTTAGGGGTTGTGATTGCCTTCTTCGATGAACCATTACTATCTGAATCATGGGAACCATGATGTTGTTGAAAACGAAGTTTTTCAACCTCAAAAGCTTTCTCCCTTTCAAATTTTGCCTCCTCGGCAGCAATTTCCGCTAAACGAATTGCCTTTTCATGTTCCATTTTCTCTCGTTCCGCAGCGATTTCTGCTATACGAATTCTCTCTTCCTTATTTGCTTTTTCTTGTGCCATAGTAAATTCCCTTTCTTCTCTTTCTCTTTTCTCATTTCTTTCTATTTCTTCTCTTTCTCTTTTCTCATTTCTTTCTCTTTCTTCTTTTGCCTCTGCCTTTTCATATGCAGTCAAAGCAAAATTTTTTAAAATATCACCTTCCATACCCAGCGCCTTGCCTTGTTTAATAAAATAGTCAAGAGTCGCCATAGTATACCACAAATTATAACTTTTCTAAACAATAAATCAATATCTATGTTCTCCTCTGCCTTACTTAGACCATCACACTATGGAATAGTGTGTCTGATTGGTATAGTCACAATGTGAATATATATATAACTATATCACCTGCACAAATCCTTTATACGCTTATTAATATAATAATTAGCGTTTATGATCCTGCTTCTTGTTATCGACAAGAATCGCAGGATATATCACCAACAATATTATAGAATTATAGTTAATCAATAAATAGTTTATCATATACATGCTGCAAAGAAAAATTATCACATGACATGACTAACGAAAGACATGGATAGAAACAAAATAAAGAAACGACAAAATTGTAAGTAGTCGAAAATTCTAAGACAAAAGAAAATTAAAATTTCCACCAGTAATTAACGAGACAAAACGACAAATCACTTTTATCATTAATGTAAATTTTACAAAAGATAGCCAGGAAAGACCTACGCCAGACTAAATTCCCGAACAAAATTGAAATTTAAAAAAAATACGACGAATCACAGCACAGCTAACACGCATGAAAGCCTTAATTTCAAACAGAGCGGAAATCACGACAGCACTAAATGCTGAATCCCTGAAAGAAATTAATGCAATCAACCTATAGAAATACGACACTGAAACGTAAAATGCCTCCTAAACAGTCGCCCGCAAGAGACAAAGAAAAGAAACATATAACACAAAAGAAGCGAGATTTGCCCAACAATGATAGGACCAACAACCATGACGTTACATAACATTACTTATCTGAATCGACCATGAGCGTCCATTCTTCGCTGTAACTCCAATGGGTCGTTCCACGCAATATTAAATTGAAATGTGGATAATGTAGTAATCTTATAATGTAGTAATCAGCAACCATGATGACGAAATATGAAGACGTTCTCGTAAATCGTTCATTGAGTATTCAGTTCAATGGGAATGTCCGACCTTTACTCGTGTGAGACACATTGTAGAGATAGTGTCAATATATAATGATAGAGACGAAATGTTATTTTCCAACGAGTGACCGACTAAACTGATGAGGTGACCTTGTCAATGTCCTAACGGTTTGATCTATTACTTCCGTGTCCACTTGTCCAGCGAAACGCCCTCCTCGTAAAATCGCAGATTCATATTTCTCCCGTGAAGATATTCGTCAGATTGGTATAGCATTCCTCTCATGGTAAATCAGCGTGAACGATTTCATCATGGATATAATGTTTTTTCTGATCCTCAAGTAAGGTACCAGGTCTGGGCATGACCTAGTATACGAATATTGTAAATTTCATGTCTGCACAAAATTGCATTCCAACAGCTGTCTCTGCATAAAATGTTCATTGTTGAACAGCGATAGATTGATCAAAATTCTCGATATTGTCCCAACATAGAACTCTGTCTGCCAATAGCCTGAGCAACCTTCAAATGTCCTTCAAATCCAACGGACGACAGCCCCCATATCTGTGGTGGGGCGCCGTTCGAATATATTTTGTGTTCGTTTATTATTATTATAGGTAAATTGCTACCCCTGTCCACAGTTAATATATATTTGATTGCTCCAGCGGTCGCTCATAGTACTGCTCGTTATCCCGTTACATCCCGGGTAAAATCTCTCACTTTTCATAGTTTTGTTCCCTCTATCACAACACGCATACAGGTTCTCTACCTGACCAATGAGGAACTAAAACAGTCTTCTTTTTAAAACGAATTCGACATCTTTTAATAACTGAAATTCTTTGTAGCATGCATACTCGTTATTCATGATTAATCCTTATTTATTAATTTTTCTCCGTACATATTACTTTTAATTCAAGAGTATTCATGCTCTTGTACAAACCCTCTCCTGTCAGAAGGTACACACTTCGTAGTAGGTCCATACTGGAACTTAAAAAGAAAACACAGCCAAAAACCACAGCTGTCACAAAGTGCAAGGTTTTACTTCACCTTGGCCATACACATATCAACACAAACTCTGACGTCATTTTCCGGTGCGCCTCATTTTCAATAAATATCCCAAATAGTGCCGCATTTATCAGCACTAACTCAAACTCAATAAATCTAACATGTGGTGTGCATGGGCAGACACCACAGTCCGGAAAAAGGACAACAACATACGTTTATGTGTTGACTATAGGAAACTTAATGCGCAGACAGTACCTGATAGCGAACCACATCCTATCCTTGACGATTTACTTCCTCGTCTATCCAATGCTACATTTTTCACTACGATTGACTTAACCAAAGGTTATTGGCAGATTCCACTAACCGATAGAGCCAAATACTACACAGCATTCTCAACTCCACAAGGTCTTTACCAGTGGAACGTGATGCCTTTTGGGCTAATGAATGCTCCAGCTACCTTTATTCGCATGATGCGAAACATTGTATCAGGTAGATCAGATATAGACAACATTAGACAATCTTTGAAGGACCGAGGACTAGAATGGAACCAGGCCAGGAAGAAGACAGCTGATAGAATGGTCTGGCGCTCTCTCTTCCAAACCTCTACACCTCACGGTAGAAGGGGAATGACTAAGTAAGTAAGTAAGATCAGATATAATTACCTACATTGACGACATATGTTTGTTTAGTTCATCATTTGAGGAACATTTTTTGGGTCTTAAATCGGTTTTGGAAATATTGCGGGATAACCATTTAACCGCTAAACCAACTAAAATTCAAATAGCGTGTAATGAGATAACATTCCTGGGGCATATTATTGGATCAGGACGTATCCAAACAATTCCCAGTACGGTTTCTAAAATATTAAATTTATCTGTTCCTCAAACGAAGAAACAGGTTAGGAGTCTGTTAGGGTTAGTCCAATACTATAGCAGATTTGTACCTCACTTGTCATCCATCACGGCTGTCTTGTCATCTTTATTAAAGAAGAACATGCCGTTAAGGATAAATTGGACAGACGAATGTGACAAAACTTTTCGCAGTATCTTGAACATTTTCTCATGCCCACCTGTTTTAAGATTATCAGATGCCTCTAAAAAGTTTGTTCTACGTACAGATGCGAGTAATTACGGACTCGGGGCTTGTCTACTCCAATATCATGATGATATCCTTCATCCTGTATTGTATATCTCACGCAGGCTGAAACCTCCGGAGACTAAATATTCGACTGTGGACAGAGAATTGCTCGCCGTGATATGGGCAATTACTAAGTTGGAAAAGTTTTTGCTTGGATCACCATTTCTGATCCAGACAGATCAGAAATCTGTGGCAGCATTACGTCGTTCAAACCATAAAAGTCCAAAGCTTGCACGATTTGCTATCGCGCTGCAACCCTATGATTTCGAAATAGAATCGATACCAGGAACTGAGAACATAATGGCCGATACTTTGTCAAGACATCCTACGGATTCTGAATGAATAGTACTATTTCAAGAAAATTTGCTGACTAATCAAGCATTACATTTAAATTTGCTAGTTATTAATTTAATATATAATAAAATAAAGTTGAAGTGTGATGAAATAAAAAAAAATATACTAAGAAAAGATAAAACAAAAGAATATCACACCAATTAAACCTTTTAAATAGTTTAATTATTAAGGTGTGTCATGAATTATTCTAATCCCCATATATAAATTAAAACGTAAATGCAAAGCCTAACAAATAAATTTAATAAAAGGAAGAAGAATGGTAAAGAACAGTGCTGTCACAATGACTGTACTCGAAATCCCCCTTGTTTTCTACTTCGTCGGCAAATTGTAACGCTTTCACGTTGATAGTAAAAGCCTACTGTATTATTACCCGCTTTCTTCAATGAAACGTGTGCTGTATTTCTTGGAAAAACATTGAGATACGCAAGCTGAACAATGACCTAATTTTAATATTTCATTCATTCCATTTTATACACGGCGTAACTAAAGACAGATGGACTAAAGGATAGAGAGAAGGGAGAGGCATAAAGCCGAACACGTGCAACACTAAACACGCGTCGCGCGATACACAATTGCTGCCATCACGCGTGTAAGGCCACATGCACTAACTTTATTTCAAATCGACAGTGATAAAATTCACTACCCTTCCCAGAGTTAGGTTTTTAAAATCCTGAAAAACTCTTATTAGGAAAGATGACAATAGATGGGTTTACGTTTGAAAACATTACAGTACCCAGACAGCACATCTTCGAAACAGGAGGTAGAAGAAATTGCATATTTTGAACGCAGCCACTTAGCTCTTTTAAATTTGTATATTTGGGTTCCTTAGGGCTTGATGACAAAGAATATGTTAAGTGTTATGCAAATAGTCTAGGAATTAACAAGTTATAGCCAAAATAAAATGATGGTGCTGTCAGACAACACCCAAAATCAGAATCGCTCAGTGGTAGATTTTTTAAACCACCATTGTACGGGAAATGGGCCACAAGTTACATTTGAACTGATTGGCTGGAATGATATGTAAGGCTAAACACGATTAGTCGGACTATAAATGCTATCCTTGGTTGTTAGGGGAGACGTAGGAAGGTAAAATTTTTTCAAACACTTGTCGAAACGTGGCTCCATTGGCCAGACTCGCTGATATAATCACTTAGGAGCGTTAGTTCGAGACCACTAGTTCAAATAAGCTTGATAAAGCAACAGTGCGTTGAAGCCAGCTCATATTTTTGCTAAATAAAAGCCTGGAACATAAGCAGATGGGAATTTGTGCCAGTATTTGTGCCAGAATTCATTGCTAGTCAACGTATCTGTGTTTATTTCCATGAATTGTGGTAAGCTTGAAACATTCAGTATCTTTTAATGAAAATTGAATGTGAATTGTTAATTTATGCCTGTATATATGTGTAGTTCAGTAGCAAACATGATGTAAAGCCTATAATGCTCCAGCCTGAACAGAAGGTGTCGGAGGAAAGTAAAACTGCATGGAATGGCCAAACAGTACACAGACACCTAGATTATTGATTAGACAGAAATAATGCTGGAAGTGCAGAGGCGTAGTAACCATTAAGGAGGTTAATACTGGTATAAAGTATTTCAGATGAAGCTGACAGTTGGCCTAACGCTCTGAACTCAATGTTTGTGATGTATTGTGATCAGTGTAGAAAGAGAGTATAAATTAGTTATGACGTAGAAGGTACATCCTTCTTGTTTTCAGGGACCGTGGTCTTAACGTTATTGAGCAGCACCTGGTCAGAGCTTTGCTGAATCCAGAGTCGGACAGCATACTCCTTGGTCCATTTAGCTATCAGTGAGGTGTCTCCAGAGCCCAGGGGAGAAATCGAGCAGAGGAGTCTTTTCCTGCCGCCATCACGCAAGATAAGCTGATGTGGCCAGCTGAGCTCAACATTATGTACCCCCATCTTAAAATAACATTGTAACATAAACTTAAGAGGGGAAGTAAATTGTTTTAATACCAGGAACTGAGAACATCTCCAATACTAGTTCCCATAGAAACAAACTATTGAAGTCATGATGACAAATACCAACAGAGCTTGAACAAAACAAAACCAGTATTACCTCATATTAACACTACACAACTGACACACATAGGATACCATTGATAATATATGTCACTACATGAATCATATTAATAAATTCTGTACATATACCTTGTAATTAAAATTGATTGTGATTCCTGGTTCCCTTTGTATTTGAATCAGGACACATATACATTCATGACAGCAATGAATACATATTGTTATTTGAAAAGTTATCAGTGACTCCTTTAAGATATCCTTTAGAGTGTTATATGTATGTGAGTGTCACAGTGTTGTCAAGTGTGGTGGAATAAATTAAATTGTTTATCTGTCTGTTGTTGTTATGACTTACACTTCATCATACACATACCCTAGACATATAACGTAATCATCACACTACTCCAGAATAATTCTGACTGAGATATAAATATATGTGGCAGCAAGTAAGGTTATATATAATACACTACTCTTATTAGATATATATATACCTTCACAGCTGATCTCAGTCAGTACACTAAGTCCCCTATAAATATTTATAACATCCCACTTCACCACATATATTGGGGTCTCGCTCTTGGGATTTTGAATCTTTACCTATTAAAAATATTGGGGGGTAATTCACTTCAGGGAATAATAAGAATTAAAAAGGTATCCTTGGGTGGAATTAAATAAGGTTGAGCTCTCGGTGCCTGTGTTGTCCATTAGATATATATTTAGAGATTGAATTGTTGGTTAGACATTGTATAAACTTACCTGATAGACAATGGCGGACCTGGCCAAATTTCGATCTGCTGCTGTTCAGACTGCAAAAGAGTTAGGATTAGATGGGCAAGTTATGGTTGCCTATGTCACTACGGAATGTGACAAATTTATTGAACGCGAAGAAAGAAGGTTTGAAGCCGAAAGAAAGTTAGAGGCTGAAAGGGAAATTAAGAAGTTACAATTTGAGGCTGAGGCTGAGACTAAGAGGTTGCAGACTGAGGCTGAGGCTAAGAGGTTGCAGATTGAGGCTGACAAAGAGGCTAAAGCATTGGAAGCCGAGGAAAGAAGACAGGCTGCAGAAAGGGAAGAGAAGAAATTAGCTGCAGAAAGGGAAGAGAAGAAATTAGCTGCAGAAAGGGAAGAGAAGAAATTAGCTGCAGAAAGGGAAGACAAGAGATTAGCTGCAGAAAGGGAAGCAGAAGATAAGAGATTACAAAGGGAACATGAGTTACGACTAAGGGAGTTTGAGTTTCAGGGCCATGCTCCTGAAAATGGTGCCAGTCCCTTTGCCTCTGATGCCACTGCTAGCCAAGGAGCCTCAACCTCAGCTATGAATTTTCATTTAGATCATTTTGTTGAGAAAGACGATGATATAGAGAGCTACCTAAATAGGTATGAACTATTAGCTACCACGTATGGGTTAGAGAGAGAAAGGTGGAGCTTAAAGTTATCTCAAGGACTTCGTGGGGCAGCTTATGAAGTTTTTGCAAAAATGAGCAGAGGTGATCAGGAAAATTATGACATGCTAAAGCAGGCTCTTTTGTTAAGATATGAAAAGAATGCAGAATTTTATAGGAAAAAATTTAGGAATGCTAAACTACTGTCAGGTGAAACCTATCACCAGTTCTCTGCACGAATAGAGACATACTTGGAGAAATGGACTTCTCTGGGGAAAACCCAAGATCTTAAGGAAATGGTCCTTATAGAGCAATTAAGAGAGTCCATGGCTCCAGACCTGAGAAAGTTTCTCATGGAACAAGGTGCAGAGAGGCTGGGTGAGTTGCTAAATGTTGCTGAAAGGTATCAAGCAGCTCAAGCAGAGGTAACAGGTAATAAAAAGAAACAAGTGGATAACTTTAGTGCACCACAGAACTTTAATAAATTTGATCCTAGGGATCAAAACAAAGGTAAGCACCAGTTTGATAGGCCACGGTATGAAAATAAAAATAAAAACCCACAATTCGATGAAAGGAAATATGATGAAAGAAAATCTTTCAACCAAGGAAAAAGGTGGTGTAAAAATTGTAAGATGAACAATCATGACACTGACCATTGTAGAAGGAAACCTCCTCATTTTGCTGCTATGACATCGGGGAAAAAGGAAAAGAAGGGCAAACCTGAAGAATTACAGGAACCATACCACCCCCCAGTGTGTGAAGATGTCATCTGTAATGGTGTCACTATAAGATGTTTATATGATACCGGTTTAGATTACGATTCCGTTGTGAGTTCTCACCTGGTGCAGGCCGATCAATACACCACAGAAACAGTGGAGATTCAAACTGCAACCAAGGATGTAGCTACCATGACACTTCCCGTCGCCCGAATAAAAGTGAAAACGCGATATGTGGAAGGAATCATAAAAGCAGCAGTGATAAATGAGCCAATCTACCCTCTTATATTGGGGTGTAGATATGTCTTCTTGGGGAATCCCAAGAGACCTGTGATATTGGCAACAGTGCAGACCAGATCACAGTCTAAAAAGGAGGAGGATAATCCAATAAATACTCACCCAGATGAGATGAGGAAGGCACAGGCTGAGGACAAAACACTCAAGCCATGTTTCAAAAAGTTGCCCAAATCTCATACACCTCCAGGCAAGGGAGAGTTTTATATGAAGAACAAACTGATATATAGGAAGGCTGGATCTGAATCCAATGGTCACGGACAGCTGGTCCTTCCCACTTCATATAGGACTAAAGTGTTGGAACTAGGGCATGCGATTCCCTTCAGTGGTCATATGGGAATCAGCGCAACAGGACAGCGAATAGCTTGTCACTATTTCTGGCCAGGAATAACTGAAGATATCAAACGATATGTAAAATCCTGTCCAGAGTGCCAACGAGTAGCACCTAAACATTGGACTGCACCAGCAACTCTGGGGGAAATGCCCATAGTGGGAACACCCTTTGAGAGAGTTGCCGTGGATCTTGTGGGACCTCTCACCCGAACCAAGAGAAGGAACAGCTACATTCTGACTTTGGTGGACACTTGTTCTATGTGGGGAGAGGCAGTAGCCCTGTCATCGATTGATTCTAAACATGTGGCAGAGGCATTGCTCACAATTTTCACAAGGTTAGGCTTTCCCAATCAAATCTTGACTGATAATGGCTCTCAGTTCAAGGGGAAACTAACTGAAGAAGTTTTCAGGATCTTCCAGGCCAAACACTTCCATTGTAGTGTGTATCATCCCCAAGGGAACGGCCAAGTGGAAAGATTTAACGGCACATTGATGTCGATCCTGAGAAAGTTGGCACACGAAAAACCCGATACATGGGACCAGTACCTGCACGCCGCCCTCTTTGCTTATCGGGAGGTACCCCATAGTTCAACCGGTATGGCCCCGGCAACATTATTGTTTGGAAGGCCAATAAAAGGTCCACTCGAAGCTTTGTTAAGAACGTGGACTGATGAAAAGGCAGAGGAAAACATTACATCTTCATACCAATATGTGAATGAGCTGACCACTCGTTTAAAAACTGGCTGGAAACTTGCCAATGAAAATTTGAAACAAGCCAGGAAGAAACATGCTGCCTATTATAACAGGAAGGCGAAAGACAGAAATTTGGCTGTGGGAGAGAAAGTACTGCTTCTTTTGCCCGGGAGTCAGAATAAGTTACAGATTGGATGGCAAGGTCCATATACAGTTTTAGAGAAGGTGTCTAGAACAAATTATAAGATAGATAAGAAGGGGAAAGAAAAAATCTATCATGTGAATCTCCTGAAGAAATATTTGGAAAGAGAACATCAGGAGGAGACACACTTGTTGACCTTGTCCATCGCCATGGAGATGAAAAAGGAACCACTTTCATCATTTGAGTATCCATTACACCCCTGTGAGACAGCAGCACAGGTGAAAATCAGTACACATTTAACGAAAACTCAGAAAGAGAGAGTGCAACAGGTTCTAAATAATCATGCAGAGGTGTTAACAGACCGACCAGGGCATACAAACCTATTGGAATATGATATGAAACTGATAGACCCCACACCTGTCTGTATGAAACCATATTCGATTCCGTTTGCTAAGGAGAAAGCTTTGAAGGAAGAGATAGACTATCTATTGAAGGAAGGAATTATTTCACACAGTGAATCTTCGTATAGTTCCGGTGTTGTACTCTTAAGGAAGCCCTCTGGAGAACATAGACTCTGTATAGATTACAGGAGACTGAATGCTATTACAGAAGGACAGGTGGATCCATTGCCGGATACAAATCAGCTGTTTGCCAGACTAAATAAAGCTAAATATTTCTCAAAAGTGGATTTGAGTAAAGGATACTATCAGATTCCAGTAAAGCCTGAGGTTAGACCATACCTAGCTTTAGTACCTCAGAAGGACACTATGAGTTTAATAGATTGCCATTTGGATTGAAGAATGCGCCTAGTGTCTTCTCTAGAATGATGAGAAAGTTATTGGACCCTCTGAATAATCCATGTATAACAAATTTCATGGATGATATCCTTATAGCAACAGAAACATTTGAGGAACACATTGACTCTCTGAAGATGCTGTTTGATCGACTTGGGGAAGCAAATTTAACAGCCCGACCAACCAAATGTTGCGTTGGATGTAAAGAATTGGAATTTTTGGGACACACAGTTTATCAGGGAAACATGACCCCTGACCCAAAGAATTTAGAGAAACTAAAGAAAGCCCCGAGACCACAAACCAAGAAGGACGTGAGATCCTTTGTCTCATTATGTGGTTTCTACCAGAAGTATATCAAAAACTTTAATTCCATATGTGCACCGTTAACTGATTTGACACGTAAAGGACATCCAGATCGCATTACATGGACCCCACAATGTGAAATGACTTACCAAGAATTGAAGGAAAAGCTCACAAGTAAACCTATTTTGAAATTACCTGACTTAAGTCAAGAATTCATAGTAAGGACGGATGCAAGTAATATTGGGTTAGGTGCAACTCTACTACAGAAATCAGATGCATTGGATGGGGAATTAAGCCCAGTGGCATATGCTAGCAGAAAGTTGAATAAAGCTGAAATCAACTACTCAACTAGCGAAAAAGAATGTCTTGCAGTAATATGGGCAATAAAGAAATTCAATATTTATCTGTATGGGAAGGCATTTAAGTTGCAAACGGACCACAAACCTTTATCGTTTCTAGCCCAGGCTAGGCATGAGAACTCTAGGTTACTCCGATGGTCCTTGCTTTTGGCTCCCTATAATTTTAGCATTGAGTATATATCTGGAAAAAACAAATTTGGGAGCGGATTTTTTAAGCCGCCATCCGTGTGATGAGAATCACCGTAAACCCCAGAAATAATAATAAATTTCTCTATGTGTATATAGAATAAAGGACTGACATATAATGTCTGTTTTAAGAGGGGAGATGTCATGAATTATTCTAATCCCCATATATAAATTAAAACGTAAATGCAAAGCCTAACAAATAAATTTAATAAAAGGAAGAAGAATGGTAAAGAACAGTGCTGTCACAATGACTGTACTCGAAATCCCCCTTGTTTTCTACTTCGTCGGCAAATTGTAACGCTTTCACGTTGATAGTAAAAGCCTACTGTATTATTACCCGCTTTCTTCAATGAAACGTGTGCTGTATTTCTTGGAAAAACATTGAGATACGCAAGCTGAACAATGACCTAATTTTAATATTTCATTCATTCCATTTTATACACGGCGTAACTAAAGACAGATGGACTAAAGGATAGAGAGAAGGGAGAGGCATAAAGCCGAACACGTGCAACACTAAACACGCGTCGCGCGATACACAATTGCTGCCATCACGCGTGTAAGGCCACATGCACTAACTTTATTTCAAATCGACAGTGATAAAATTCACTACCCTTCCCAGAGTTAGGTTTTTAAATCCTGAAAAACTCTTATTAGGAAAGATGACAATAGATGGGTTTACGTTTGAAAACATTACAGTACCCAGACAGCACATCTTCGAAACAGGAGGTAGAAGAAATTGCATATTTTGAACGCAGCCACTTAGCTCTTTTAAATTTGTATATTTGGGTTCCTTAGGGCTTGATGACAAAGAATATGTTAAGTGTTATGCAAATAGTCTAGGAATTAACAAGTTATAGCCAAAATAAAATGATGGTGCTGTCAGACAACACCCAAAATCAGAATCGCTCAGTGGTAGATTTTTTTAAACCACCATTGTACGGGAAATGGGCCACAAGTTACATTTGAACTGATTGGCTGGAATGATATGTAAGGCTAAACACGATTAGTCGGACTATAAATGCTATCCTTGGTTGTTAGGGGAGACGTAGGAAGGTAAAATTTTTTCAAACACTTGTCGAAACGTGGCTCCATTGGCCAGACTCGCTGATATAATCACTTAGGAGCGTTAGTTCGAGACCACTAGTTCAAATAAGCTTGATAAAGCAACAGTGCGTTGAAGCCAGCTCATATTTTTGCTAAATAAAAGCCTGGAACATAAGCAGATGGGAATTTGTGCCAGTATTTGTGCCAGAATTCATTGCTAGTCAACGTATCTGTGTTTATTTCCATGAATTGTGGTAAGCTTGAAACATTCAGTATCTTTTAATGAAAATTGAATGTGAATTGTTAATTTATGCCTGTATATATGTGTAGTTCAGTAGCAAACATGATGTAAAGCCTATAATGCTCCAGCCTGAACAGAAGGTGTCGGAGGAAAGTAAAACTGCATGGAATGGCCAAACAGTACACAGACACCTAGATTATTGATTAGACAGAAATAATGCTGGAAGTGCAGAGGCGTAGTAACCATTAAGGAGGTTAATACTGGTATAAAGTATTTCAGATGAAGCTGACAGTTGGCCTAACGCTCTGAACTCAATGTTTGTGATGTATTGTGATCAGTGTAGAAAGAGAGTATAAATTAGTTATGACGTAGAAGGTACATCCTTCTTGTTTTCAGGGACCGTGGTATTAACGTTATTGAGCAGCACCTGGTCAGAGCTTTGCTGAATCCAGAGTCGGACAGCATACTCCTTGGTCCATTTAGCTATCAGTGAGGTGTCTCCAGAGCCCAGGGGAGAAATCGAGCAGAGGAGTCTTTTCCTGCCGCCATCACGCAAGATAAGCTGATGTGGCCAGCTGAGCTCAACATTATGTACCCCCATCTTAAAATAACATTGTAACATAAACTTAAGAGGGGAAGTAAATTGTTTTAATACCAGGAACTGAGAACATCTCCAATACTAGTTCCCATAGAAACAAACTATTGAAGTCATGATGACAAATACCAACAGAGCTTGAACAAAACAAAACCAGTATTACCTCATATTAACACTACACAACTGACACACATAGGATACCATTGATAATATATGTCACTACATGAATCATATTAATAAATTCTGTACATATACCTTGTAATTAAAATTGATTGTGATTCCTGGTTCCCTTTGTATTTGAATCAGGACACATATACATTCATGACAGCAATGAATACATATTGTTATTTGAAAAGTTATCAGTGACTCCTTTAAGATATCCTTTAGAGTGTTATATGTATGTGAGTGTCACAGTGTTGTCAAGTGTGGTGGAATAAATTAAATTGTTTATCTGTCTGTTGTTGTTATGACTTACACTTCATCATACACATACCCTAGACATATAACGTAATCATCACACTACTCCAGAATAATTCTGACTGAGATATAAATATATGTGGCAGCAAGTAAGGTTATATATAATACACTACTCTTATTAGATATATATATACCTTCACAGCTGATCTCAGTCAGTACACTAAGTCCCCTATAAATATTTATAACATCCCACTTCACCACAAGGTGATAGATATTAGATTATGATATTTCATATGTATAGTTAAAATGTATGAATTTTTTCTGTTCTTTTTTCTTTCTGATTGCGTTAATTTAATTAGGTATCTATCCTTATACTTCATTTTCACACTCATTACTATTTTAATGTATACTTTAATATTTAGTTTTAATTGTCCGTACTTCTTAATTTTTATTTCGTTTTCTCTCTGATACTATTTCTCATTTTCTTTAATTAGATATTAACTAGTTAGTACCATACTTACATATTATAATTAATTATTTTAATTTTAATTAGTTAGAATAATTTTAATAACACCTCACATTAGTAGTTAGTCAATACATATATCAAATTAATTAGTTAATTAATTAATGACAGTGACATTTCTTTATTAGTTATATGTATGATATGACGTTGATTTCATTATAAAATATTACTGACATGACCGCGACACTGTTCTAGATAGAACATCGTTGGCCATACGTCGGGTTTTGTTCAATTTTTAATAATTTGATTAATATAGTAAAAAAAAAAAAAAAAATAAATCTATCTAATAGATTTTTTTTCCCCGTCTGACAGGAAATCTGTTACGGTGTTATTTTAAATGACGGCGTCTGCTGGGGTTTAGCAGTGCGCAACGTTTAGGGGTCAATAGCATTAATAGAATATGTCGATATTTTAAGGTATACTGAACGCGAAATATATGCTAAGATTATGATGCATTCGCGTTGGGAAGGTCACGCTTGGTGACTTGGTTACATGACCCTTGTTACGCTATCCGTCAAGCAGAGAAGTCGTGTCTTGTATGTCTTCCAAGGAGAGGCTTAGTATATAGCCGATATATGAATTCAATATAGAACTCAGGGTCAGTTCAGATATTAATCTAAAGTATGAGATTATTAAGTAAATTAAATGATGGAAGGAGAATCGTATTATGATTCAATTTGTAGCTGTCAAGAACTCATGCGCTCATTTCTGGCTGTTGACTACAGCAGCGCATGTACATAGCCATGATGTTCATCTGACATATTGTTTTGACACGGACGGATACTTACTGGTATTATTTGGAATTTATTGTTATGCTGAACTGTACATGAAGTTTTGTGAATGTCGGATATCGTTTATATGAACGTCAATACATGTGGACTCAGAACAGAAGGCTTGATATCTTACTTACGTTTCGGGTTTGGTTCCACAGCTGTTAATGTTTACGTTTTCTCAGCACGATAACTCTCCCACAGGGGAAATCAACTAATGTACAATATACAAATCAGAACGTCGAAGGGATGTTCTTACGGTCAGAGCTAACCATCAATAACAAACATTAACCACGTCAAGAGAGTGACTTTAATATTCAATAAATAATATAAGATGAAGGAACCGCAACACCCGTCACAGTATCTGCCTATCACTTCTGTTGTTTTTCCTATTGTCTAGTTTTGTATTTCCTTATTTGCCTATCACTTCTGTAGTTTTTTTCCTGTTGTCTAGTTTTCTACTTTTTTACTTCTTACAAGTGCCTGCAACTTAATCTTAGTATACGAGCTGCCTTTCATGACTACCATTACAGATTTTGCAATAAATAATTTATTTATAAAGATAACATAAGTGTTATATATCAAAATGTGAAGAAATGAAACCCCTACATCATGCACGTAACTAAATTGATCAGTGGTTTGAAACATGCATTCAGCTATAAATTTTCGCTATTGACGGGGATCGATCATCGGTGATAAGACTAAAGCTGATAAAGGGGAAGTGATCTTGAAAATGTTAAGCGAACAGATTCGATTGCGAGTTAAGCTGCTTGATTAGCCACGATGTTAGGTTAAATTGTATTAGGGGAATTCCCTCGTATGTTCGAGAAGTAAAGTTACAAAGCGTGTGAACGCTGGTCAGTTCAATTGTGGAGGTGTATTCACTCTGAACTGTTTTGAGCTACGGGTGTTTCGCTATTTGTGGCTAGCCCGTGCAAGTAGTGAGACTGAGCGGTGTTTTTTTGAACAGCCGGGTCTCGTATCTTTTTTGGGCGGGAGATGTGTATTCCCGTGGGCAGAGAGTTTTGTGGGCATCGACTGAGGTAGTCGGCCCCTATATGTGTTTCGAGGATGCCTGTACAGTGCTGAAGATAAGAGGCCATTATTTTGTGTAGGCCAGTATTTCATGAGAGAGAAATTGTGAAATGTGAGGACATGTGGATAGGTGAGATTAGGATTGTGTATATTTTGAAAGGTAATGATACCATAATTTATATTATCCCATTTATTGTTGATAGCACGGTGAGGACAACCGTTTGCTGGGAAAAAGATCCATTGTCTATTTATTATAATGCTGATGTTAGAAGCATCGTTGATGAGGCCATTTATTATTGATAGCACGGTGAGGACAACCGTTTGCTGGGAAAAGGATCCATTGTCTATTTATTATAATGCTGATGTTAGAAGCATCGTTGAAGCGGCCATTGATGTGGTAGTAGCTTGATGATGCTGGGAAGTGGAGTAGTGGAGTACTGTATTATTGTATTGCTGTAAACTGTAACTTGACATATGTGTATTCTATATTAACGTGCTGTGTTGTGTAATAAACCGTCATTAACTTTCACCTGCCGTTACACCATTCCATGCTTCTGATGTGTGTACCTCAGGTGTGTGACTGTACCTATATACACACCTCACTTATGACACCAACACACAACCATATTATTACCAGTGGGGAACAGCTATTATTACTGACTTATTTATATTACCGATTAAGAATGTTTGGTTATTTAATTCTGTTCAGATTAGAAGAATATGACGGTCAATGTTTTTGATGGTCATAATGTTTATGATGTTTACGATGTTTATGATGTTTACGATGTTTATGATGTTTATAATGTTTATGATGTTTATGATGCTTATGATGTTTACGATGTTTATAATGTTGCCACTTTAAATTCAGAGAATGTCATCGTGAGGCTTTTGCGTGTGTGTTTTATTTATTTTATTTTATTTTAAGAGGTTTTAATTAACGGTGTACTACATCTAATTAAATCAATCTCTTCGGTTGTTTTTCCTTGTGTCTAGTTTTCTCATTCCTTTTTTTGTGATAGAAGGGGAATTATATGCCTCTTGCATGCTATTGGCTTGGCATTTAAAATGTAAAAATACAACATTTCTGAGTTGAGCCCTGTCATATAGCAGCAAATTGGACGTGGGTGAAATTCATCTCGTCAAGAAGACAGCCAGGCAAGCCAGACTAAGGAATAAGATCAGGATTCCTTTCTAAAGGACCAGAAAATGTGTCTGAGCATCTTGTGGACTTGTATCCCAGGAAAACTCTATTTTCATTAATACGGAAAGCCTGAAATTCCTATGAACCTGAACACTAAGTCATAGTGGGATTATATTTGCAAAAAAATACCCCAGACGAAATGTGAGAGGCATCTTAAACAAGTTGCCGTAACTATTTCTCTAAGCCAGAAGTCGATATTCCCTAAAGAGATTTTTGGGTAAGTTAAGTTGTACATTTTATAATTCTATATTTTGCATTATTAACACGTGAAAATTGCTAGTGGATGTCCAATTCATACAAGGCTGGCAACCTCAGCATATAGGTTTCATGAACCACCACTGCAAGAGCTGGAGACTGCTTTATGCGGGTTTCTCATAGAGAACCAAAAGCAGAGGTAACCCAAGCTCCATATGGAGCAGGGAGTGGATGATGATAGAACTGTTGTACATACTTATTATATTAACCTTCTCAACTAGTGCAAATGTAAATATGTTCAGTATAAATGCAATGGATGTTTTCCGCTTACTGGGATTAACATTAATGCTCAGAGAGGGTAAAGTTCTGAGGCAGATAGGATGGTGGAATGAAAAGTGTGTGGGGGGGGGGGGGAAGAAAGAAGAACCTGTGTCAGGAAACCCAATACTCAGGAGGGTATTTCTTCTTGTTCTTCTTTGATCCTTAGCCGCCGACCGTCAAAGCAGTCAGTGGCCATCACGCCTAGTGGCGTCTTGAAGGGCAACAACACATTGGTTCCACTTTGCTCGGTCGGTGGCCATTCTTCGTACAGTGCCCCAACTCTGGTTCATTCTTTGCATCTCAGCCTCCCCAGTCCTCCGCCAAGTTGTTTTTGGTCGGCCTCTCTTTCGTTTTCCTTGAGGGGTCCATACCATAGCTGTTCTTGTGATGGCATCGGGGTCTCTTTTGAGGACGTGGCCAACCCAGCTCCAGCGTCTGCCAGCTATGCAGAGTGTGCATGTCCTGTTGCTTGCTCCGAGTAAGCAGATCTTGGTTGGTGATGGTATTCGGCCAAAAGATTCGGTGAATTTTTCTTAGGCATGTTGTGTGAAAAGATGACAATTTCGACATTTCCTTCTCTGTAACTCTCCAGCATTCCGCACCATAGAGAAGCACAGAAAGCACACAGCTCTGATATAATCTTAATTTTGTCCTTGTGCTGCACTGGGAAGACTTCCAGATGTTGTTTAGATTTAAAAAGGCTGTTTTTGCTTTGTTCATTCTGTTGTTGATGACTTTGCTTGCTCCGCCGTCTGGTGTTACTATGCATCTTAGGTATGTGAAGGTGTCTGTCTGTTCAAGTTGCTGATTCCTTACTGATATGGGCTCTGGGTTGTTCACATTGAGCGTCATGACCTCTGACTTCTTTAGATTGATGTTCAAGCCCACCTGCTGGCTATACCTATTAAGTCTATCCGTTTTTTCCTGGATGTGTTGATTCGAATGTGCTAGTAGTGCAATGTCATCTGCATATTCCAGATCTTCTAATGTAGAAAATGTAGTCTACCTTATTCCTCTGTTGTCTGGCGCATCACCCAGTCTATGACAGTTAAAAATAGAGTGGTTGATAAGGGGCATCCCTGTCGTACTCCTGTCTTAGGAAGGTATTTGTTTTTTTCTTATTTCATGATATTAGCCCGGTGGTACCAACTGGTGGTGCTATCTGTGGAACACATGAGTGGTATAAGTGGCCTTGCAGTCAAAGCTAGACACCTACAGCAGACGAGCCTTAACAGACGCAGGACCATCATCGTAATTACTCCACGATACTCGAGGGATGTGTTGCAGCTACTAGACTTGACCAGTAACGAGAGTAAACCGGTCCATAACCTGCAAGGAACAAGCATCGTCTGGAGCAGAAACTAACCGACAATTTACTGGCAGCTAAGTACACATTCAAAGCTGCCAAGTGAACACAGTATTTCTAAACCAGAAAACATTTTTTTCATATCAGACCATTACCTGTGACGAAATTTTAAAGGACGTTATCTAAATTCATCCCACTTGTATTTATTTTACAGTTGTTAACGATAATTGACTTTTAAATTTTGTTATATCTAAATATACAAATTTATAGTTGATTTAATCATTTTGAGTAAACTACACCCGTATGTCTCAGTCATTTATATACTTATAATGGAGCTATTTAAGTAATATTTTACTCAGTTAAACCAGTTGGGGACTTGAACGAGCTAAAAAATACATAATAATTCTTTATAAAAGGAGGCGGGCAGATACAAAGTTAACAATTGCTCAGTCCTATTCAGCATTGTTCTTGATTTCTGAACTCTTATGAAGACTGCCTCGAGATAGAAACATCATCATCCTTCTAACTACAACTCTGCCAGAGTGGATGAAACGTTAGATAGCATGTTTCTCGAGACGAACGTGTTGAATAGGAAGCGCAAACAAACAATCACACCAACAATTTAAACAAACAAAACGGACCATGTTTGCTTCATCTAGAAGTGAAGAAAAAACAAACTGTAGAACAAGTACAGTGACAAGGTTTACTTTGACACAAGAGGTTGCAAACGTAGTCCGAAGTACAACAACCCCTGCATTCTTGAAAAATTGAGCGCTACACGAAAATTGATTTCCGTTAAGAATTAATAGAAATCAAATTAATTCGTTACTGAAGTCCAGAAAGCTGTATTAAATTAAGTAAAAATTGATTTAGAAAAAACAAAAACTACAAACTTAACAACATTTATTAACTCCCTATAATAATAATAAATATATAATAATAAATAAAAATAAATAATAAATAAATATAATACACAATGGAGATATCATGTAGGTACTGTAGTTAAACAAAAAATATTTGTAAGATATTGTAGAACTTTAATCGCTGCTACTTCAGTAGCTTATGGCTACATTTCTGACAGTGGAGCTGTCCTCATCATCAGACGATTGTTTAGCAGAAGGTTTTGTAGGTGTTGAACAAGTTTTACTGGCTCAAGATGTAGAAGGCACGGTAACTTGGTGAATGGGGATAGAAGATATTCCAGGAGACTTTAAACAACAACAACAACAACAACAAAATCCAGCTTGCTTTGCTTTGCCACCATCTTGTTCTCTTCAAGGAACACACTGCGACAATACAGATTTTGTTCTACGTTACGGATTACCATAGAATTGCATTCCATTTTGGGGTCATGCTTCATTACGCTAATAATGACAATGCTTCTTGGCTATCCCACTACCCTAAATGAACTTGCTGAGCATGTGAAAGTTTTATTCCTGCCTCCCATAAAATTTAGCGCACAACGTAAGATCGAATTTGTAAAGCGTATAACGGACATACGGCATAAAATAGAAAAGGCGCTAATCGAAAAGCGTAAGACCAGGGAACTGGTGTATGTTAAAAGGTAAATGTAGTCTTATAGCAGGAACTGCTGCAACGGAGTGCAGTGTTACACTAGGTAAAGCTTTATGAGGCAAGGCAACCGGTTCTTTTCATTGCAGCATTTGCCTTCCCTAACTCAAGAGCAGAGTCAGATGCCCTTTTACACCTGGGTAGGCTGGAGCGTGAGCTTGGCTTCGAACGCGGTAACTTTACCTCGAGAAGCAAGCGCTCTAACTCTGTCCCATTCCACGCTCTCACTAATTTTGGTAAAATTGTATTCTGTCATACAAACAATATTGATCTGACATTGTTATTGTTATAATAACAGCGGTGTTTGGGCTCAAGCCCTTCGGCGCAGTTCTATGTAGTGGTATCTGCGTGTGTTCACAAGTAGTTCTGTTGCTCCATATAAGATGTTCAGTTTATCTGGCCTCAGAGGAAGGAGCATTTTCCTAACATCATCAAGTGCTGGGTACTCAAAGTGATGGTGGTCGACAGTTTCATTGGGGTAGGCTCATAGCTAGCACTCTGGAGTATGTTGTGATTGGATTTTGTTAAGCGATTGTTGAGTAGTACTGTATATGCCGAAAAATGGTGCTCTGATACCTCTGTGTAAGATGGCTGATGTCGATGTGTTTATTACACAATCTATAGCAGTAAGAGAAATGGTGACAGGAGGAATTGTTGTCGCACTCCACTTCTTATCCCAAACGGTTCTCTAAGCTTTCCTTCATGGAAATCTCTGCATGTTATGTCTTCATACGTTTTCTTTATTAAACTAATGATCTTTAGGGGGCCTCCTAATGCATCACCAGTTTCCAAGAGATTTTCTGCCAAATTTCTTCTTTATTGCCATAAAGCTACCTATATTATCACGCTCCTGCTGGCAACTTATATTTTTGTGTAGTGAACAATTCGAGGGTCCAGTTGTTATTTCTGAAACAATCAGTAGTCTAAGTGTGTTATTTCAGAACTAATCAGTGGTCCAAGTTTGTTATTTCAGAACAACTCATGGGTCAGTGGTTGTTATTTCAGAACACGTCGGTGTTCTAAGTTTGTTATTTCAGCACAAATCGCTGGTCGAAGTTTAATATTCCAGAACAGCTCACTGGTCTTAGTTTGTTATTTCTCACAAAATCTTTGGTCTAAGTTTATTTAAAAACCAATCGGTGCTCTAAGTTTATTATTTCAGATGAAATCGGTGGTCCAAGTTTGTTATTTCAGAACAACTCAGTTGTCCAAGTTTATTATTTCAGAACAACTCAGTTGTCCGCGTTGGTTATTTCTGAACAACTCAGTTGTCCAAGTTTGTTATTTTAGAACAACTCAGTTGTCCAAGTTTGTTATTTCAGAACAACTTAGTTGTTCACGTTTGTTATTTCAGAACAACTCAGTTGTCCAAGTTTGTTATTTCAGAACAACTCAGTTGTTCACGTTTATCCAATACCATAATTCCCGCCGTAAGGTACTTCGGTCGGTCGGTCTGTCACACTTTGCACACCGTCATTTGAGCACTTTTTTCTATTTTCGAGAGAGTACATTAACTTTCGAGCACAGCTAATGGGGTGCAACTGAGTTTGAAAGTTAGACAATAATTGTATTGTTTCCCCTTATATGTGCTCTCGCGAAAATAGCAAAGTGTGACGATGTGCATTAAATCAACAGACAATCAAGATACTCTTCTGTCCAGTTTCATTCGGGTAACGGATTTAACTCGTCATTTTTCTTAAAAATAACCTTAAACAAGCGAGACCATTTGAAGCAGCAATTAATACGTTAACAGAAACAACACTCATTTGTCCAAGGGTCAGAGTGGCTAAGAGGTATATCGTCTGCCTTTAATTCTGAAGGTACCGGGTTCTCTCCCAATACAAAAAATATTACTGATGGAATTTTTTATTTTCAGAACCAGTGGTACCAAATGATGTCATACTCCCCCTGGTCTCCTGGGTAGTGAAAACAGATGTCTAGCCTTCTCGGATAAGGGCGAAAAAAATGGGTGATCCCATGTGCAAGTTGCGCACGCCAAAAATCCCTCGGCAGTTAGAAATCGTAAAGAGTAGGCCATACGGCAGCTGCCCTGGCAAAATGTAAAAATTACCCACCACAAAAATTTTTTTTTAGAATGTGTGATTCCTGTAAATACACACTGGGATCCTCGCCGGTGCTTCGGAGTTTGTGCACTGTGCTGAGATCCTGCATGTATGATCTATGGGAGGAGATCGGAGCACTGATGGAGTTGTGTGCAATGAAGATGTTCCTTAAAACCAAACTAAACAGTTGTCCAAGTTTGTTATTTCCGGACAGAATTGTTAGAGTACCGTTTAATAATTCCGTTTGGTTTCCGAGGGTGTGTTATGAGACAACGAAAGAATGGAAACACTGTTCCCTCTAGCATCTCGTAACATGCGACTAATGTGATTGTGTGTATGATGCCGGTAACCTCATCATGTAACACATACTGCTGCACAAACCACTACTGCAAGAGTTAGGGAATGCTTTCTCACAGGCTACCGACAAAAAAGCTACATCAGTGGTCCCATGCTTCTTACGCGGCATAAAAATAGTCTATTTAATGTAGATACGGGACATTACTTGCATCCCTCAAGAAGAGACTTGTCACACAATGCAGGAAATTACGAGTAATACGGGACTAGAGTCAACGACTAGGCTGTAAAACACAGGGAACCATTGCTGTGAATTTAAAAAAAAAAAAAAAACCTAGTTTCGACCCCTACCCCGACAGCAACACGAGCCCCAACACGCACGCACAAACACATACAGAGACATAAATCTTTCGCCTTTCAATGTCGAGTTTCACTCCTGGCCGCCATTAGCGCTAGAACAAAGTTCCCGATAAACACGCAAAGTTCACTGATATTATGTTTAGTAACACTTTCAGTAAAATGAATTTTTCGTTACTTTCTACTTCAGCTGGACAGACGAACAAACTAAACCCCAGTGAATGCATCAGAAAATAATCGATAAGAGAATATCTCTTTCTCCGCAAGAGTAGGGAGATTTACCGCCAGCTTCTACTTTGTAGTCGAGTAGACCAATCGTCTATCTGTATTTGTGTAGATTCTCTTTCTCGTGTACTCATCCCACGTTTCATGGTTTTTTTTCTCTTCTCTCTCTCTCGCTCTCTCTCTCATTCCCTCTCCCTCTTTCTCTCGTTCCGTTTACCTCTCCCGCCTATCTATCTATCTATCTATCTATCTATCTATCTATCTATCTATCTATCTATCTATCTATCTATCTATCTATCTATCTATCTATCTATCTATCTATCTATATATCTATCGATCTATCTATCTATCTATCTATTGTTGTTGATATCAATCGGATTGACGTAGTTGTTAGCTCTAACGACAAGGTTATTGGGTCCCAGGTTCAAAACTTGGTAGTCTCACGGTATCAGTCTACCCAGCTGTGACAGACACATGATTTCGCTAATGAGTTACCGAAGGCAAAAGCAGCGAAGAAGAGAGCTGGAGGAGATGACACTGGACAAGGGGACCGAGGAAACGTTTGCTAAAGGCCTATACTCCGTTGGGATCTGAAGAGTAATAACGATGATGAAGTAAACAGTCACCTTTTAAAATATGTATTTACTGAATATTGGAGCCGCAGTAGCGCAATGGTTAGTGCACTGGCTTCCTAGCTCGGTGGTCCATGGTTCGATCCCCAGTTGAGGTGGGAATTTTTAGACCGCAAACGGCTCCGGGGTCGACCCAGCCTCATGAATTGGGTACCAGAGCAACTCTGGGAAGGTTAAGGCGGCCGGCGTGATGCTGACCACATCACACTTAGTGTGCCGATGGTCAAGAAACTACGGGCCTAACACCGTATTCCCAATATGCCTCTAAAGGCGTGTAACGGGATCCTTTACCTTTTTTTTTTAAACCGTATATTGATAATAGTTTTTGAGCCCATTATAAGATAGGACCCCATCTAATGTGTGCCCGAAGCCCACTTACGCTATAGCTACGCAGCTGATGTTTCTCTTTGCCTCTCTTGATCTTTGTCAGGCACATCCTCCTACCATCTTCTATTGAGTATCTCTTGCTGTTCTTTGGACTATCTTTCTTCTTTGGTAGTCTTTTCGCCATACGCGATCACATTTCAGTCGGCCGTTATTTCACTCGACCGTTATTTCAGTCGACCGTTATTTCATTCGACCGTTATTTCAGTCGACCGTTTTTTCAGTCGACCGTTATTTCAGTCGACCGTTATTTCAGTCGACCGTTATTTCAGTCGACCGTTATTTCAGTCGACCATTATTTCAGTTTACAAAGCAGCACTCTTTTTTCTCTTTCTCTCTCCCCCCGTCTCTTTCACTCTAATATCAAATCATCCCTTCTGCATGTAAACTACATCGTAGAACACTGTTGTAGTCGTAAATGTATGAATAAAAGTAATTAATACTCGCATATCATGAGTTTCCACAGTTAACGTTTCAATTTCTATCAAATCTCAGTGCAAAATACTTTTCCCAAATGTATTGGCTTAGACATGTTAGATAGTTTCTAATGTACAGCTTTTTTAAAAATAACTCTGATTTTAAATGTATTTTTACCTCGCTTTTAATACACCAATAGCTCGCGCTGGGAGACAGTTAAAGGAATTGCAAGCAGGCACGAAAGGGATAAGGAAAACATGAACAGACTTTGAACGCATAGCACATGTCAGAAAGGATTATCGAAAATTAGTTGACGTCCTATTCTCCACAGGGCGCTGAAGAGTAATGAGAATAATGATGATAGAGTCTTTTACCAGATGGTTATACCTGTTATTTCCAAGTTAATTTTGGAACAAGACGAAATAAAACTTTTTTATGAAAGTGAATTCGAACAAATGCAAATATGAGCCGTGGTATAAATTATGATTAAAAAGTCACTCCATGTTTGTAAAATATTTATTTCTCCTTTTTTGTATGCCTTCACATTTCTTTAACCCATCTCCCTATATCGTCACACTTCGTCACAACATTGTCATTGCGTGACGTCTTGTGTGGACGACCTTTGAAGAAGACATTAACAGACTTTGAACGCATGGTACATTACAGAAAGACTTGAAAATCCTACTAATTTATAGGAAACAAAAGTTACAACGAAAAATTTGTGTAACTGTATTACATAAAAGGCTATGTCAATTAACATTAACACGTAACATAAGATATGGCCTGGTTAACACATTTAACAGTATTACGGTAACAGTTTTAACGTGAACTTTAACCCTGGTTTATTGCCATTTTAGATTTAATTTAATTAAATTAATTTTTTTCTGAAAATTTAAAAAAAAAAGCATTATTGTCAAATAAAAGTTATTGTTCTTTATTTTCATATTTGTTTCGTCAATTCTAATCGATACATGTGAGAATATAACAAAATTAAAAATAAGGAATGAATTTTCGGTTACATTGTAGAATGACCCCACTAACTTGATTTATTCAACTACACTTTTCCGACTTAAAAATATCTTCTTGCCCTCTCGTTAATGATAACCACGCTCATACCTCCAGACCCACTCACGCATGCTATATTCGTCTTTATGAATCCAGTCATCTCGTTAGCAAACGCGAGCCAGCATTACGCGGCATTAGGGTTCAACCCTTTCTAGAAAGCAACTGGCCGGAGCTCACCATACAACGCCGCATTAAACGGAGTTTGGCGGTAACCCCAGAATAATCCACGCCATATCTGGGCAGTAATGACAAGATGGGCGCGTGATCATGAAAAACTGCTATAGAGATATTGATATTGACGAGAAAGGCGAACGACACCCTGAGGAAATCAGTTATTCTGGTCAAGTTGGCGGAGACCGCGCGCTGTCAGCCATAACGTGGAGTGAAGATTTTCATATTAACGAAAACTGATAACAAATGCTTGCTCACTTTAAGTGAAAAGGCTATGCGACTTCTAGTTTATTTTTTCTTCCTTTTAACCCCAGATGGAAATTTTCTATGATTGTAGATGAATTCTTGGAGTGTGCCGATGGCTGATTTTTTTTTTTTCCCAAAGTATGTGGAAATTTAGTCAATGTGGAAAAAAAAAAGAGGAAAATGCGCAAATGAAGCTTATTCCTGACGTAAGAAGGAAGGAATCCACGTTCTTTTCTTTGCAAGTTTTGAGAAGAAGAAAGATGGAATACATCATGACAACAGGGAAGATTAACGAAAAAACAGAGGCAGAGGACTACAAAGGGAAGATATTGGACAGCTTGACATCATGGCATGGAAAGTCAACAACAGAAAAATAAAAAGGTACTGCTGATGGGAATTTGTAAAGAGAAGCGATTGGCAACGCAGCCAGGCATAGTTCTTGATGAAGAAGAAGAAGAAGATGATGATGAAGATGATGAAGAAGAAGAAGAAAAAAGAACAAGACGAAAGAGAAGAAAAAGAAGAAGAAACCAAAAAAAAAAGAAGACGACAGAGAAGAAGAAGAAGGTGAAGAAGAAGAAGAAGAAGTGTGTGACAAAACGGGGCGTCCCCTATCGATCTTTGTTTCACTCCGGCAGTATCGGTACATTTGTGGTACTGGTTTTTATTATGTGCTCTCAATTAGCGCACTTTTCTTTCTTTCTTTCTTTCTTCGTTATTTTTCTGCTAAGTGGCTGATATTTGAGTATTGTCGAATTGTTTGACACTCCCTGTAGGTGATAATAATCCCATTTGCTTGACGCAACCCAGGTTTGCTGAGATAATTACTCGCAGTCGCAAGGTAGCGTCACAGCTTGGCTAAGATTAGCACACGATCTCGTGTACGCGGCGGAGACTTATGACATAAGCGTTTCCTGTCCTACTTGTTATGACAATAGTACTTTCTGATAAAGTAATCATGGTTACATTTGAAACACGCTGTTGTATGAGTTTACCGTTCTGTCTGTAAGTTTGTACACAAGGGCATCGGACATCTTATTACCATATATGGGAGAGTTGACCTCTGCCTTACGTTCAAACTTATCCGATGTAGGAATATTTTGAAATTTGCACTAACTTGCCTGTTTGAATATGAATGGAGTTTTTTGATAGCTCATAATAAACGAAGGTGTGGGAAGGCGGGGAATATAATCTGACCATTTTCTCAAGCTATTTCCCTTGAGAAATCGCTCGCCAAGACACCAGACTGGTACAGTGAAGAATTAGAATTCAGAAGTCCTTCTTAAAATACCGAACACCTTTTATTGGAGTATTTATCAGGACTTATATAGCCCAGGAAATCTCTAACATTTTAAATAAGGAAACCAGGACTTAGGAAACTGAAGGACCACACACGAAGTCAGAGAGAGAACTTATTAAATTAACGACACCCCAGATGCGTGTAAGAGGCCGATTCAAGTCTCTTTTATTCTTCTGAGCAAAATGTTTGTGAGCCAGGATTGGCGTAAGTTGTGATTTACATTTCATATTTTATTACTAACATGTGAACTAACAGATATTTATGTATGTATTACCATGTGAAGTTTAATATGTGAAACTCGCTATTGGATGTCAAAGTCATTTGAGGCTAGCAACCTCAGTGTATAGAATGATGATTCATGAACCACCACTGCACGGGCTGGTGATTGCTTTTTCGATAGTTTCGTAAAGAGAACTAAAAGCATAAAGTAGTTCCAGGTTCCCTATGGAGCAGGAAGGGAAAGATAAAAGAAATGATGTACATTCTAAGTATAATACTTACATTTTCAAAGCAGTGTAAATGTCCCTATAAACATAGTCACTTTAAAATTAATGTAAGTTTTCAAGCTTTAAACCAGTGTAAATGTCTATGTAAAAATATTCATTTTAAAGTTAATGGAAGTTACAAACTTTTTAATCGGTGTAAACATAAATGAAAACATATTCAATTTATATTGTGAACACTTTTCAATCAGTAGAGATGTATATGTAAACAGACTATCTGTATTATTAACCTTTTCATTTAAATATAAAGTAACTATGAAAGGTATTCTATTTAAATGTAAAGAAAGCTTTATCCCGAGGAATTAAATTTAATTCTCATCGAGGGTAAAGTCTGAGTAATTGGGATGGTGGTATGGGAAGATAGGAACCCATAATTATGGGGTGGAAAACGCCATACTCAGAAGATCGTTTCGTTCTATTCTTTTACCATAGTTATTGGTGGTACCAGCAGAAAGTACTATCTCTGGAACAAGAAGGGAACAGTGGCCTAAGCTTGAAGACGAAGGACCCACGTGGTAGACTCTATTTGACATTTCTGGGAAACCAGCTACCCCCGACAACCTTGATCAGGGACGAGCGTGAGCAGAGTGAAAAGAACCAACCCATAAGAAGGAGCAGAACCGTCATTGGCAGCCAAGTTCAAATATATGCTGCCACTTGAACTTCTTGTAACATCTCACATTCCATAAAGTCTATGATGATAACTTTTCTTGATCAATAACTATTCAAATTATTTTCCAACTGTTAAAACCTAAAGTGATTGTTTATTTTGTTATTTGTAATGTTACACATTTAACTTCGATTTATTCATTTTAAATGTACTGCATGTTTGTCTCAGTCAAATTACTACACACCCTCTAAACAGAGCTATACTAGAATAATAGAATTCCACTGAGTAAATCAGCGGTGGGGGCTTAGACTAGCTGAAAGTAATAAGTGCTTAAATCATTCACAAAAGCGTCGGCAGAATTACAGAGTTAACATACTTTGGCCACTGTTGGACCACTACTGCAAAGCAGGGGAGGCAATACCGTAACAAAGAGAAACAAAAAGAAGAAGTATAAGAAGAAGAAGAGAAATAAAAAGAAGAAGAAGAAAAAAGAACAAGACGAAAGAGAAGAACAAGAAGAAGAAGAAGAAACAAAAAGAAGAAGACGAAAGAGAAGAAGAAGAAGAAGAATAGGAAGAGGAAGAAGAAGAAGGGAAAAAAGAGTATAAACACTTTCACTTTTGCTGATATGCAGTCTTCTAACAACAACAAAAGTGAGACGTTTCTGCAAGAAATAACTGATACTCTGAGAGTGTTATTCGTGTATTAAGAAGTCAGTAGCCCGGTGCGGTCACTGGGGTTCTCTTAGGAGACAAAGAATGGAACTATTGCTCCCTCAGACAACGTCGTAAGAGGCAAGCACTATGAAGCTGTGTATGGGACTGCCAACCTCAGCATGTGAAACAAATTGTTACGGAAATCAATAGATATAAAATCCCAGCTTTTTTCTGTCAGTAACGCTAAGGGATGCAACTGTGGTTGAAAGTTAGACATTAATTGCATTGTTTCCTTTATATGTACTCTCCCGAAAATAGTAACACTCGGCAAAGAAAAGTGTGCAAATGACGGTGTACATGAACAGTTTGACTACACTGTATGGACAGAAGTCAACAACACAAGTGATAAATAGTACATAACTGGAGACAGGAAGATGCGGAGATCCATGATTTAAGTTGTACCAGATTAAAACAAAAGAAAATCAAGATGCTCTTCTGTCATGTTCAGACTTTTAACATCAGATGTAAAACAAGTATTTTTGTTTTTAAAAAATACTTTTGAATAAGTAAAATTGCCGTTAGGTATTGGTGCTTTTGAATTTAATTCCCGTCTTATGGCGGGCTTTTACACTAGTAGGACATAATTGCTTTAGAGTAAGCTTCCTGCCAGGGAAAAGCTGCAATCGTAGCTCCATGCTACGTAGAGAGCTAAATGGGAATTAATTGACTGGTTGATTGATTTGAATGACTGACTGATTGATTGATTGATTAATTGAAGACCTCTGAAAGTAAGAGAAGCATTTCTAATGGCTACATGTTCACAGCAGTCATTATATATAAGAATCATAAGCTGCTTGCTAATTTCGTGTGTTTTGGGGAAAATAGTTTGGTACGTGCAAGTAATGACATTGTGTGAACATCATCATGTGACACCTCAGGTGTTATGATCACATGGCAAAATAAAAGCCACAGAGCAGATGGCTTCAAAATGGAAGCCTGTCCAATACCCAGTGTGGACAAACGTTTAAATTAGAATGAGCTGTAGTCGATGATATCAGTCGGAGCAGATGTTCGTCAGAAGTTGTCCTGCGTATGAAAATTGGTCACCACAAGTCGTGTTGAGGTGTGATCCAGTTTGTCATGATAATTTGTAAATTATTACAGCTCCACTACACTCAAGCTATGATTGACTGATAATGTATTTTATGTTTTATTACTTTTTTACTGTAACATTGGTAAAACTGGGCAGGAGTTAATCTGTGCCATAATACTTAAACCATTCAGCTGTTTATCTCGTTATGTGTTTAAACCCTATTTTAGAATGTGGTAAAACAGGCAGATATCTATCTATCTATCTATCTATCTATCTATCTATCTATCTATCTATCTATCTATCTATCTATCTATCTATCTATCTATCTGTCTGTCTGTCTGTCTGTCTGTCTGTCTGTCTGTCTGTCTGTCTATCTGTCTGTCTGTCTGTCTGTCTGTCTGTCTGTCTGTCTGTCTGTCTGTCTGTCTGTCTGTCTGTCTGTCTGTCTGTCTGTCTGTCTGTCTGTCTGTCTGTCTGTCTTCATAATTTCAGGGAATCAAGCTCTACGGTTTATAACACTAGTCAACTAATTTTCAAAAGTTATTTGTACCAGAAATTAAATATACCATTTCGTATTGATTTTGACATGCTGATTTCAAATACAGTAGAACTCCATTTATCCGAACCCCAATTATCCGAACATCCAATTATCCGAACACTTTTTCCAGAAAAAAAAAAAAAAAATCAATCGCCACCAGTCACGTTAGACTACATTTCTGAATCTTTTCATGCGGCAAGCTTCAAATGTGTGCGAACAATTTGTAGAGGATGGGATGGGCTAATGGTCGGTCGCTTACGTACAGGAAGTCAGTTAGATCATAAAGTCAGTTAATATCTGGTTTACCAATCCAGTGTACGTTTGCGTTCTAGGCAGAACACTGGCTAAACAGACAGTTCAACTTAAAATAATTGTGTCTGCTACTACAGCAGAATAATTTTGGTGTACAAGTATTTCTCTGTGCGATATGGCATCTTCCAGTAGGCCTAAAGCATATAAAAGGAACCGCAATGTTTTGTCAATTGAAACGAAAACAGAAATTATCAAGAGACTAGGAAAAGGTGAAACTGTGTCTTCACTTGCGAGGATTTTCAATGTTGGGAAAGCTACCGTCTCTGACATCAAAAGTAAAAAGGATAAAATTATGAGTTTTGCATCGAAATTGGAGACTGAAAATGGGTCGAAGAAACGTAAGACCATGAGAAATGCGAAATATTTGAAATTGGAAGAGGCTTTGTATATATGGTGTCTGCAAAGAAGAAGCAAATCGGAACCTATCTCTGGCTCTCTATAGTGTGAAAAGGCACTTCAGTTCAACAATCAACTTGACGGTCCTCCTGACTTTAAATCTCGTCATGGCATACGAGAACTGGAGATTCAAGGGGAATCTTTATCTAGCGATGCAACTGCCGCTGAAAATTTTAAAGAAACATTCTTGGCTTTTTTGGAAGAAGAAGGTTATTCACTCGATGATGTGTATAATGCCGATGAGACTGGCTTATACTGGAAATCATTGCCTCAAAAATCACTTGCATCTCAGCGCGAAGCAGCTGCCCCTGGGTTTAAAAAGTGCAAAGAGAGAGTAACAATTTTGGTAGCCGCGAATGCCAGTGGAAGTCATCGTTTACCGGTGCTAATGATCGACAAAGCCAAAAAACCACGTTGTTTAAAGAATGTGACATGTCTCCCATTGTGCTACAAAGCACAGAAGAGTGCTTGGATGAATAGTGAAATATTTCTTGATTGGTATACAAATCAGTTCATCCCAAATGTGAAGAGGTTGAGAGAACAAGAAAAGAAAACTGGAAAAGTAATTCTTCTACTGGACAATGCACCATCTCATCCAGAGACGGATACATTGAATGCAGTTAATGCAAATTTTAAAGTAATTTTTCTGCCTCCCAATGTAACAGCACTGATTCAACCAATGGATCAGGGTGTTATAGCAAAACTTAAAAAGATGTACAAGAAGGAAGTCCTGCATCGTTTATTGTTGGCTGAAGATGAAGAAAGTGTGGTGGCGTTTTCCAAAAAGCTTAATCTCAAAGACTGCTGCTATATGTTAGCTGATGCTTGGACCACCCTGTCACAAGATAATCTCAACAAGGCTTGGAATAGATTGCTTGGGAAAAAAGGAGGAAATGAAACTACTGCAGTGGACACAAATGATGATTGTATAAATGAAGTTGTGGAACTGTTTCAATGCCCGGATTTTCGGACTGTGACAAAGATGATGCCCACATGTGGCTAGAAGATGATAATGATTCTGGTTTTCAGTTTTTGAATGACGAAGAAATTTTGTCTTTTGTGCAAAAAGAAAACCAAATACATGTAGTGACCGATGACGAAGACTCCTCAGAAGTACATGATGTACTTGTAGATTATGAAGAAAACCCAAAACGTCGACCAAGTCCTGAAGAGGCCTTTATAGCACTAGAATCAGCGATGGCTTGGTACGAGCAAGAAGATGACAGCTGTCCTACACAGCTTCTGCTGTTGAAGAGAATGCGGGACTTAAGAACCAAAAGGAGACTATCCAGTTTGGTGCAAAAGAGGATTCTTATTATTTTAAATAGTGGGCTACATCTGTGCAAGTACATGTATACGTAAGTTGCGCCTGGTTTTGAATCGTTTGTAATGTTATTTTGAAAACATTTCTCTTTCTTAAAAAAAAAAAATTAATACAAGTAGTACATGCACTGCAGTGTAATGACAGATTTTGGTGATACAGTAATCTAATACAGTGTGGGTATTATTATTACAGTACAAGTAAATATGTTTTATAATGTATTTTCCTTGTGATGGTTAATTATTTTTAGAAATATGTGTACATGTACTCGATACATTATGTAATCCAATTATCCGAACATTTGATTATCCGAACGATGCTCGGTCCCATGGGGTTCGGATAAATGGAGTTCTACTGTATCATAATGAAATTCACCAATTGGCTCTGGTTTTTTTTTTTTTAAATGATGAATTTACATTACAGTAATACAAATAATGTATGCTTGTTTAATTCTCTGGGGTGAACAGCTGGTCTTTCTACTTTAGCATTATAAAAATTGTGGTTACATACTCAATTAATTGATTTTTCAACATAAAATGATAGAAATAATAAAAACATTATTTAAAGTTCACATGTCATGTTTTAAAAAGGCACATTTGAACCCATTCCGTCATTATTCAGTCGCTGTTCACGCTCTCTTTGCTTGCTTCTTGTAGTCAATCGATGAGGTGCCTCTTGTCACAGTCCAACAGTAATCAGCAAGCATTGAAGGGCTCCAATTGCCTTGATACCTTGTCTCCATAGCAGCAATGTCCTGGTGAAATCGTTCACCATGCTCATCACTGACCGCTCCACAGTTTGACGTAAAGAAATCCAGATGAGAATCCAGAAAATGGATTTTCAAAGACATGTTGCAGCCAAGACTCTTATACTTCAGTAGAAGATTTTCTACAATTTCATTGTAATTATCAGATCTGTTGTTTCCAAGAAAATTGTCCACCACTGACTTAAATGCTAGCCATGCTGCTTTTTCCTTGCCATGCAACACGCAAAGAAACTCGTCATCATGAAGAAGTTTTCGAATTTGCAGACCAACAAATACTCCCTCTCTTATTTTAGCTTCACTCAGTCTTGGAAATTTTCTGATGAAGTATTTGAAAGCCTCATCTGTTTTCTCCATTGCCTTGACAAAGTTTTTCATGAGACCCAGCTTAATGTGCAAGGGTGGCCAAAAAATCTTGCTGGTGTCGACAAGTGCTAGGTTCTCAACGTTCTTACTGCCAGGCTGTATTGACTGCCTGATTGGCCAATGTCTTCTGATGTAATGGCCACTTCGTGCACGGCTATCCCACTCACAGAGAAAGCAACAGTACTTGGTGTATCCACCCTGTAGTCCAAGCAAAAGAGCGACCACTTTTAAGTCACCGCAAAGTGACCAATGATGATGATCGTAGTTTATACACTTCAAAAGCTGCTTAAGGTTTTCATAAGTTTCTTTCATATGAACTGCGTGACCAACTGGAATTGACGGTAACACATTACCATTATTCAACAAAACAGCTTAAAGACTCGTCTTGGATGAATCTATGAAAAGCCTCCACTCTTCCGGTATGTAATTGATTTTGAGGGCTGCCATTAAACCAGAAATGTTGTGGCACGCAGAAAGGTCACCCTCTTTGAAAAAGAATGTAATAAGCGGCTTCTGGCGGTTCCTATACACATACATTGTAACATCTTCTTCCAGGAGATTCCACTGTTGCAATCTGGAACCCAAAAGCTCCTCCTTGTTCTTCGGTAAATTCAGATCTCTTACAAGATCCTTCAGTTCACCTTGGGTTATTAAGTGTGGTTTAGTGGATGTAGTTTGCTCAAAATCTGGGTCGCTTGAGGTTGATGGTTCAGGACCACCAATATCCTCTCCTTCATCAGTGGAAGCAGCTGAAAATGATTCTGGCACTTTGGGAACTCGTAGGTCATCGCCATGTGGTACCGGACGTATTGCAGAGGGGATGTTTGGATATTCCAGAGTCCATTTTTTCTTCTTTGATATGCCTTTCCCAATTGGAGGGACCATGCAAAAGTAACAGTTGTTGAGATGATCAGTGGGCTCTCTTCAAATTATTGGGACTGCAAAAGGCATAGCTTGCCTTTTGCCAGTCAACCACAGTTTAAGATGTGCTGCACATGTATTGCAGCATATGTGTGGCGCCCAGCTCTTATCTTGATCTCCTATTCTGCAGCCAAAATACAAACTGTACGCCTTCTTAATCACTTTAGTTATATTTCGTTTTTGTGATAGAAATGACACCTCACCACATATATAGCAGAAATTATTAGCACTGTTCACACATGTCCTAGGCATTTCTAACTACGATACTTTTGATAAGAACAAATGCACTAACTAATGGCAAAATTTTATCAGAGATAAGATATTTATACACAAAGGTGATGTAATCATAGAAAATATAAACCTTTAACCAAATTATCAATATCATATCTAACACGTGTTAAAATAGGACCTCTTCACCACTCTGTTATAAATTAGATTTAAAACACACGGGTCTAGCTTATCCTATCGTTCTATTAACGCGTGATATGAACAATAGTCATTTATAAAATTACATAAAATGGATAAAAGTAAATAATATATATTTAATGTATGTACTAGTCAATTTAAAACATCTCTTTCTGAGGCAAAGCGAGTAATTAAATTTACTTTACCACTGGGAAAATTAAGCTATAAGTTATTCAATTAACACAGAAAATCCCAGTAGAATATAATGAAAACTTTAAACACACTAAATCACTTAAAGGCTAGCATATAAATTACCGCAATCAGAAAAATGAAACACTCCACGAAAATCTAAAATTTTCACTCTGTATGAGAAATCTTAAGATAACGAGCTAGTGAATTCAGATAGATTTCTGGGCAACTGATCATGGCTATCGGAGAGACATGGTATGTATTGATAAATTCCATTCTATCGCTCTTTAATACGAAGTAACACCTACTGCCAGACCCGAGCCAATTTGCCGTTCGATTCATGAATAAAAGGTTATTTTACCACCTCTTCCGCCTCTGCCTCTCTGGCTTGAGTTTCATCATCTCCGCCTTGCCGAATATCAACTACGCAATTAAATAGTTCTGTTCTGCTGTGTTCAATTTTCGGCTGGCATAAGCGACTGGGAATAACAGGTTCGGATCAGTGTCATCTGCTTGTAGCAGGGTTGACCCGATGCCTAGACCCGATGCTTCGACCCGCAATATAAAAGGTTTCTTAAGGTAAGGTAGCCGTAAAATTGGATATTCGGACAGCTGTTGTTTGAGAGTGCTGTAAGCGTGTTCGCACTTAGCATCCCAAATAACTGTTTCCGATCGCCCCTTTTTGGTGAGGTCAGTAAGGGGTGCCGTTAGCCCGTTGAAATTGTTAATAAATTTCTGGTAGTATGCACACAGTGATAGAAATGAACGCGTGTCTTTCTTCGTTCGGGGCCTCTTTGCTGCAACTATTTTCTCAATGTTCTTGGCAACTGGCCACATGCAGCCTTGAGAAATGGTATGCCCTAGGAAGTCACTCTTTTAAAATCCGATAAGACATTTGCTAGGTCTGGCTATGAGACCAGTTTCCTGTAGTCTCCTGAGGAGCATAGCAACCGCAGCAATATGTTCGTCGTAGTTTTCCGATGCAATTAACATGTCATCCATGAAATTATGGATATGGGGACTTTGCAAGGGTTCTAAAAGCTTTCTCATCATTCTGGTAAAGACTCTCGGTGCATTATGCAATCCGAACGGCATCACGTTGAAGGTATAGTGCCCTTCAATGGTGCTGAAAGTTAACAGGGGCTTAATTTCCTCCTTGACTCGTATTTGGTAGTAACCTTTACTCAGATTAATCTTTGAAAAAATTCTTGCCCTGCTAAGCTTGGTGAACAGCTCAGAAGCGCTCTGAAGAAGTTCCGGCTGGAATTCCGTTACAGTGTTAAGTAAACGGTAATCTATGCACAGCCTAACTTCCTTATTGGGCTTCTGTAACAACACTACACTGGAACTGTAAGGAGATGTAGACTCACTGATAATTCCTGCTTGATGCAGCTTGTCTATTTCTCCACGTAACGTATCAGCTTTAGCATACGGGATGGGGTATACTCTGGTTCGCACAGGTGTCTCGTTTGTCAGCTTCATATCGAACTCTACGAGATGTGTTCCACCAGGTACATCCGTCATAACTGCTGTGTACTGTTTCAGTAGCGCACTCGTTTATGTCTGTTGTGCTTCAGAGAGATTGTTACGAACTTTCACATCTTGAAAAGATTCTGGTTGTTGCAATGGATATTCCATGCAACTATCGTCATCTTCCTCATCTTTGGTTGCTATCGCTACCGCCAGGAGATGTTCGGAGGATGGCACCGGTCTTTCCAAGTATTTCTTTAGCAGATTTACATGGTAGACCTTCTCCTTTCCTTTAATAGAGATCTTGTAGTTCGTTCTTGAGATCTTTTTCAGGACGGTAAACGGTCCTTGCCATCCGATGCGCAGTTTGTTGCTTCCAGTTGGCAGTAACAACAAAACCTTCTCCCCTGGTTGTAGTTCTCTCTCTTTAGCCCCTTTATTGTACCATTTAGCGTGCTTTCTTAAGGTTGGTTGTAGCTAGATCCCATCCTAGTTGTAACCTTTCCTTAAGTTCCGATACATACTTGCTGGCTGAGACGACTGTCTCGTCGGCCTTCTGGTCTGTCAAAGACCGGAGTAAGGCTTCTAGCGGCCCCTTTATAGGTCTGCCGAATAAAAGAGTAGCTGGTGGTAAACCTATAAAGGCCTGTGGAACTTCCCTGTAGGCAAATAAGTCTGCAGGAATGAAAAGGTCCCAATCTTCAGGTTTCTCTTGTCCCAGCTTACGTAACATCATAGTGAGGCTGCCGTTAAAGTGTTCCACGAGCCCATTTCCGGCCGGATGGTAGGGGCTTGTGTGGATGTGCTGGGCCCTCAAGATCTTAAAGATCTCCATTAACAGGCTACGGCATTGGGATCCGTTATCCATCAAAACTTAATGATGAAATCCCAACCGCGTGAAAATTTGCACTAGGGCTTTTGCGACATGCTTGGAATCCATGCATGTTAGCGGTATAGCTTCAGCCCACATAGTGCATGTGTCGATTAAGGTCAGGATAAACTAGTGCCTTCTTTTAGTCCTTTCTATGTGTCCTATAATGTCGATTACAACCCGTTCAAATGGTGTCCTCACCATTGGCGTTTCACCCATGGAAACTGGGGGTGTCCAATGCTTGGGTGCCACACGTTGGCACTGGGCGCAGGATTTCACGTACCTGATAATATCAGAGTTTATTCCTGGCCACCAATAGTGAGTCGATATTCGCTGATTAGTGGCGTTTTGTCCCATATGTCCGCTAAAGGGAAGAGAGTGCCCCCTTTCTAAGATTTGAGTTTTGAACTGCGTCGGTACTAGGATCTGGTTACGCTCTTGATCAGGGTTGTCCGTTCTCCGATATAGTACGCCATCGTTAGAAAAGATGTCTACGTTGTGTCTGGGGTCCTTGGCCATGAGCAGTTTCCTAAAGCAGGGTTCCAAGGTAGAGTCCCTTTGTTGCGCCTCTTTTAGTTCCTGGGGTAACAAATTTGGCGCAGGCTCCCGTTCCTTCTTGGTTTGTCCTCTTGTGGTTACTGCTGCCACAATCGGCTCTTTCGGTCTCCCAAGAAACACATATCTACATCCAAGTATTACTGGGTAGATAGGATCATCCATAATAGGCGGTTTGATAACACCTCTGACAACATCAGAGTGTATCTCCACCAATTAATGGGAAGCGTCATGGGTGCATCACTCTTGAAAACTCCACATAATTTGACGGTGTCGTCTGTCTCTTGACCAGGTTTGACGAAATGTCTTGCGACAATACAATCAAAAGATAATCCTGTGTCAAAAAGACAAGATGTTGAAGTCCCGTTCAAAATAACAGTTTAAATTCAGTAAAATCTTTTGCTCAATCTGGTAATAATGATTTAAATTTCAGCCTATAACCACTCTCATCCAATTGATACTTCTTCAGCAACAAGGCTTTTACAGCCTCATAGTCATTTCTAGTCTGATCATCCATAGTACAGACTGCAGTAAGTGACTCACCCACCAATAAATTCATGAGCCTACTAGACCATGTAGCTCTATCAATTTTAAACTCCTGGCAATATGTTTCATATCTATTTAAAAAGCATGAAATATCGTCGACATTTGAGTTAAATTTTGGCAAATTGAACTTAAAAGTGGAAGCATGGTCTTTTTTTCAACTTCATCATTAATTGCATTAACCTGTGGTTGTTAAAGTCTCAATTTCTCCAACTCAAATTCTGCCATTCTAAGCTTTTGTTGTGCTTTTATCTCAGTTTGAGCATAGGCCAATTTTTTTTCTTCAAGAGCCATTTCATCTTGTCTCCTTTTTCAGCCAATTTTTTTTCTTCAAGAGCCAATTCATCTTGTCTCCTTTTTTCAGCTAATTCTTCTTCTCTCCTTTTTCAGCCAATTGTATTTCTTCTACTCTCTTTTTTCAGCTAATTCTTCTTCTCTCCTTTTTTCAGCCAATTCTTCTTCTCTCCTTTTCTCATCTCTCTCTAATTGTCTTTGATCTCTTGCCACATCCTCCAACCTCTTTAACTCTTTAGCAAGCTCAGTAGATGCATATGTTTTCAAAATCTCACCTTCCATACCAAATTATTTTCCAGCTTAATAAAATAATCCAAGTTAGCCATGATTCACAATTATTGTGCTTTCAAATAGCTAAACAATAGTGCAAATATTATATAATGAATATGTGAGCAATATCAGCAATAATTTTTTCACCACTTCAAAATCACCTAACTGCATGTAGTTAGATATTATACTAGATGTTATACTAGGAGCAACAAAAGAAAAGAGATACAAACAAGATGACTGAATACAGTGACAAGAGCTAAATGAAGATAATACTAAGGAAGAAATAAGGCAGAAATGTATGAATTTTAGCACAAATAAAAAAAATGCAGCTCTATCACATTTATGACAAGACAAGTACGATATCACAACATATATGACATATAATAAATGAAGGATAGTAAGGTTAGAGCAACAATGTTACAAACAATAATGGAGAAAAAAACTGAATAAAATATTACAATCAACTTTACACCAATAACAATCTTGCCAATTAACAATACTGCACAACTAACAAGCAGTGGTAATGGTAATCTCAATAGCAGCAGATAACTCACAGCTTTGTAATGCCGGCCCTCTATTTGAGACAATCATAAACCAAACCCTACAGAACGACCATGAATTTTCTCGACCATAGAGACGAGGTATTGAAAAAATTCATAGTTCCCTTCCAACCTCCCGCGAATTTACAAAACATTTATACACAAAATACATATAACATAGAGAGAAAAAAAAAGAACTCTGGCAAACAAGATTATCAGCATCTCACGCTACAAGTAACCTTAAATGTACTTATCTGTGATGCCAGCAAAAAGGATCCTTCCTGGTTTCAACGCCTCTTGCTCCAGGAAACGATGAAAACATACAGTGTAGACCAAGTTAGGTCTAGGATTCAATAACAGCTCCCTCGAACTAGACAGCCATCCGTCTGTCGCCTTCTTGAAAATAAGCTATCTTCAGGCATCAAACTTGATATGTTGAACGAAAACTTCTGCAGGAAATACTGGAAACTTTGAACTTCAATTACTGTTCAAATAACCTCACACAGGTTAGCAGACGATATCTGTCGCCATCTTGGAAAATGTTGAAACTTTCATAAAAATGAAGTCCAATCGACATGAAACATTCAATATTAACTTCATGATCTCTGGCTTGAAGCTCCAATCTTTAAGTGTAGCACAGATCCCGGCTTGTGGCCTCCATCTTCGCCTGTTGTGGGTATTTTTATTATGATTATTGTAGTTGGAATAAACGACGTGTTACTCTGGCCACGAACACCTAGGGTAAGTCTAGCAGACCCCGCACACAGTGAAACAACTCAACATCTTCATACTAGTACCAAGGCAGCGTGGACAATCTTCAAAAATATTTATTTGGACGAAACTTAGCTCCACAGATACATTCTTGAAATGCATATAAATAGATGATGGCGTCAACTATACAGTCTTTAGTATCGATCTGTACTGTCTGCAACTAGAACAATGTCGATGACATTTTCATTCATGTTAATATAGTTCAAACGCTCACGTTTGTCATGTAAAGCTTAGTTACTCTTACAAATATACTGGCATTATAGCACGGAGGTATATGGATGATCCAGTGATGGAATACATAGGAATATGACAATGAAGTACTATAATACTCTGGAGCTCGTAAAACACACGTCCATCCACCACCATGAAACACACAGAAGGCCCTAGCAGCGATCGTAGACTTTTGGCGAGAGCGACCGTAGGCGTCTGTTACTCAGCCCCTAGTCCATGACGTACTTCCTGTAACCAAGGGTCATCGGTCATAAACAAATATGACTACTTGTCGAAGCTGTTTTGATATCGACAGACATGTTATGAATTTAACTCATAACAGTACTCTAGTGCTTTACTTTATGTTGAGATTATGTCTTTAGATTTGTCTACGACCTTTGCTAAGTGGGAGTCAGTTTCTGGCACTTTTAGTTACCATGGTGGGATCTTTGCTTTATACTGAGTGCTACCGTTCATTATATTAAATAGGTTTGGATGACGATCTATTTCTTCCATTGCTTTCTACCCTGACGGGTATCTACTGGAATGTGACAAAGTGGCAAAAGATCCTTTTTGTTTTTTTTAAATACCCCTTGTGGGGCTCAAAGTGAGGTCTATTAAGTAAAATGTGTAAATTATGTGTGATCCCGGCCCTGGCTAAGACACATTGATCTTAGCCAAAAGGCCGAGAAAAGGTCCAATCCTTTTTTTTTTTTTTTTTTTTAGATTGTAAATACAACATTTCTGTATTACAGTATGCGAAGAATATCAGCCGTGCCTGATAACAAAACCATTTTAAGTCAAATGTTGTGAACATACATTACATGTAAGCGCTGAAACACAACGAGTGCCATGTACAATGTATCCTTTTAAATAACAGTCAAAGGGATATAGAACGAAAACACAATTTGAATTATATCCCTTTAAGAAAAACAATTGATTATCCCACTTTAAATGATAGGATTACACCCCTTCTTTTAAAATAGTTTAATTAAATAAATTACTTAACTATACTAAAATAAACTAAATCTACAATAAATCTTACTGTAAAAACGTAATTATTATAACGGTAAGTAAACGTTAAAAACATAAATAGTTGTCAAGTTTTTCTATATACATTTATCTAAATTATTTAAAATAATTATAAGATTTAAAAGCAATTCTGGTATCTTACATCAGTGCAGGACGTTTTGCAATTTTCTTTATATGATTACTTTTTAGCCCATATTTCAGAAAGGTTTTAGCGTTCAATTTTCATCCAGTACAAAGCAAGGCGACCACGATTGAGGAAATAAAATGGAATCGGAAAGTGAAATTCTTTAGTGGAAGTTCCCCCCTTCCCCCACCGTTATCACTATAAAAACGAGTGTACATTATAATTTCAAGAACAAGGTAGTATGGTTCCGTTATCCCGTCTCCCTTTAATCACTACTATCATTACAAAAAAATGTACAATGTATAACCCTTTTAAATGTGCAAGAAAGAGTTTTTTGTAAATGAGTGGGTGCGAGGAAGTGAAAGTTTTTTTTTTTTTTTCTATGTGTCGTAAATTTATTTTGAGAGAAAGAGTCTAGAAATAGTAGTCCGGTTTAGAGTGTAGAATGATGATGAAAACTCAGTGATAGAAATGTATAGATTAAATATGATGCTCCACAGAGTGCTGGAGGAGAGTAAAGACAGACTTATTTACGACAAATCGTTTCTCTCAATCTTCTCTTCCACTCTCCTGGTCAAACAATTATTTGCCAGTTTTCCAGACACACGTCTGCGCTCACACCGATTTGTGGCTTCAAACACTCAGACGACGTGGATACAGCTATATTAAACAAATAGGGAATTTTTGGGGGGCTTTTGGGTATTCCAACACAGTCCGATATAAGTTTATGATGTTTATTAACCTAAAAGATCAAATCACAAAAAACTATATCAAGTGTTACATAAAATTATCATAAGTACAGGAAAATGCAAATAACAATGGTAGGGAGGGGGTGAAGAAGATTGGTATCGACTAAGCCCTTCCCGCTTGTATTAGACAAAGATAAACCCAGTCTCAAGATAGATAGTTATCAGGAGCATAGGAAAGTTAACCCAAAAGTGAATTTAATTACTCTGAAAGATGTGTTACAATATTAGTTATGGTGGTAGACAAAAAAAAATACTGTTATCCCAACTGGGGTCTTCCCTTTACTAAGCAAAGAAAAAAAAGGGGGGGGGATGAAACAGAGTTAACAAATTATCCCACTAAAGGAACAATGCCGGGTATACAGAAAACGTATTACCCGGTAGGCAAGTTAACAAATGGTTTGTTGCAAAAAAATTAAATCTCCTGTCATTCATGCACACTGTGAGGATCCACACTCATATACACCACACACTTACCGATTTCAGCATCAGACAATCCATAGCATGATATACACAGTACTTAAACTCTTTACGTGTGACAACTGTCCAGTCCTTCTATGTCCCGCCCCAGATATTGCGAGTTTTTACTAAGAGCAAATATTCCCGCTTATCGCCGGACTTGAAGTTCTAAGAGTTCTTGTGTTTTATTATAAAAAAACGAGTCTATGGGATGGCACTGACGCAGTTCGACATAGGGGTGAAAAATGAGGTGATGGTATAATCCTTCAGGGCGTGATGATAGCCACTGACCGGTAAAGTTTTTAATCCAGTGAGGAAAAACTAGGCTCAGTCACAGTCAGGTAAATCGGTAATCTCTCACAATAGAGCAGTATATAAACTATCGCTACTGGCACTGTTCATCTTCCAGTTTATCTTACAGATTGTAAGTTAAATTTGATGATAATAATCAAATGATCTTGGGTAAGCTTTCTTTCATGTAATTATGTTAGCTAGGCCGCACCGGACCACCACAAGATTTACTTTAAAAAAATGTCTCATCAAACTGTCTGGAAGTTTAAGAACCGAGTATGTAAACTCTGAAAGATTTCGTTATTGCTGGGATTGCAAAAGGTGATCAATCTAGAGAAAAAGATAGAAAACCCATAACAACATAATCATACTTTAAAAATCAAATAATCTTCTAAGCGCGCGATAAATTTCCCGTTAAGACTATTATATATATACGCTCGCATATTTAATTATGTATTTAATGAACACTGCGCGAGTTCTAGTGGTTAAATCACACATCTATAAATATAGGACTTAACTAAATTTATTAATTATAAATTCCTTCGCGACTTTAAAAGTTAATTTAAGCATTAACATCTATTATCTTTTTGGAAATAGTATAGCAGGTATATCATTACATTTACAACTGGAACTATTGAGACGGTTTAATTTAATAGATTTAAATTAACACAAAATCCAATGAAATAGAATGAATGAACTAGACCACTGATCACTTTACACAATATATATATATTACCGTTTTGCACAGAAATAGAATTCACTGCAAATATAAATGAAAATCCATGGGATAATCTAGCAAGATTTCAAATATCGCTAGTGTTTCTATCAAGTTCTGGCCAGCGAATGATAAAGTGTATTTCTACGTGATCTGTATATCTACAACTGGAATGCAAGATGAGTGGGACATGAGAAACTTGACAGCTTTTGATCTCGGACGGATTTTGGGGATCTGACCGCCAGACCAAAAAGAGAAGCCGCCCCTGGCCTCTCGTATCTTCGCTCGCTGCTTGCGTCAGCTTTCCCCGTTCGCTCTGGCTGCGATCTGTTCCGTGCTTAACACCGAGATGCGAAATCGTTTCAGGGACCACTACTGTCTTTGATAGCATGCCGCCCGTCCTTCCTGAGATCTCCACCAGCGGAGATGATAAATACCTGCGAGAAACTAGCTTCTCTGCTCGGGGATCGTCTCAGTGTCTTTGATCTCGTGCCGCATACTAAATGAGTCCCGGTGGAAATCGGTTCGCTCTGGCGAAACGAAAAGTTACAACAAATGTTCAGGGGTTCTAATGTTATGAAAAGCTAAAAGTCCCTTTAAATCATCCATCATATCAGGGAAAATTCACTTGTCGAACTAGACGTACGTCACACTATGCAACTGTTCATTGTGTAATTGTCTTTTCACCGAAATTTCTTAATGAAAATATGTAAAGTGAACATGCTTTGTAAACTCAAATGGAATGCGAATATAGATAGAAAAAGAAAAAAAATTCAATTTTACTTGTTAAAGAAGAGGTACCATCTCAGGGGCTATTGATAAAACTTTCTGACGAAAAATGTGCAGAAATAAATTAGCGTTAAAAATACGATGACTTAACATGAAAAGATTATACAACTTTTTAATATAAAGTTAGTTTAGTAAATAAATATTGCAGTTGCTCTTGTATTAAGGTTAGTAATAAAAAACTAAAAACTATTTTTATTGTACAACAGTTTTTTTTAGTGTACATCTTTTATTTATTCTAGCTTTTCAATTATAATATTTTTAAGACTTTTAAATAGATAATAAAAATATATATATATTTTCTAAAATTATTTTTTAATAATATTTCCATTTATATTATTCACCTTGGCACAATAAAAACAAGTAGTTACCTCCCATAAACTATCTAGCATCTGTTAAAACCGCGCTACCATTAAACCATAATAAATTAGCGACTATTTTAGTGCGCACATTTTGCCAAACATCGAACGTGCTAAGTCATGTTTAGTCTCACAAGGAATGTAGCTTTAGCCCGCATAGAAAAACAAAATGGCAAAGACTTAGGGGGCAGGTGAAAAGTGTCTCAGATCTTTGATTTATAGACGTAAAGCAGAAGTGAAGAAGAAAATCAAACGTTATACGCAACAGCCCTTTACACAAGTGAGTTTGAGCATGGGAATGACAACCTCATCTTGTAAAACAAATTGATTCAGAAACCACCAAGCAAGAGTGCGTGCTATAACGCAGGCTTCCTCAAGGGAGTCAAGTGCAGTGGAGGATTCATGCTCAGTCAGTAGCGAATACGGATATAAATAAATATATATATATATGTAATATTAACAAGCCTATTCCAACAGTCCCTCACATTTATTGTTACCCATTAAAAATATTCGGTTGCTTCCAAAAATGTGTGTCTTGCATACATATTACGACTCTCCAGAGACAATCTTTATCAAGTTTCTTTGCTCGCTTTTTTTTTTCTCTTAAGATTGACTCATCCACCTCACCCCTGTATTGTTTTTTTTAACCAGATGCAACAATAAAACAGAACAATAAAAAAAATATATTTGGTGTGGAAAAAAGGATGCAAATTAGAAGGGGTGAGAAGCAAGTGCGGGGGAAACAGTAAAGTGGATAGTAAAAAAGTTAAATTAAAATCGAAACGAAACAAAATGACTCTTTCCAGTTTAAAGCTTTCGACCGTCCATAAATGACAGATGCCAGACGCAGATCGCGCAGAAATTAACGCTTGTGTCTCAGGTTTGCGCCCCGTGTTGGGTCGGAAAAATAGTGCTCTCCCCTGAATAAAATGAACACGAATTACAGGGATCAACATGGCGACAGTAGCGTGTGTTTTTAGCTCAAGTGTGTGTGCGTGTGTGTGTATGGGTGGGTGGGTGTGTATGCGTGGTGTGGCTGTGTGAGTTTTGTAAAGAATAGGGAACAGATTCTACATAGAGTCAGAGTTAGTGTCTAGCTGCGTGTGTTTACCTATATATATATATATATATATATATATATATATATATATATATATATTTATATAATATATATATATATATATATTATATTATATATTATATATATATATAATATATATATATTACTGTCGAGCCTGGTTTCCTTCAATAGAGATTATCTAACATTTTGGGACAAAAATTACGTATTCATTTGATTTTAGTTATACATATACACCAAAGCTTCGTCTGGGTGTTACTTCCACGAAAATGTTATCTCAGTGTTACATCATTACGGCAGCATGTGAGAGTTGGAATACTAACAAAATCATTGGAGAACCAAGCCTGAATACATTCGAGAAACAAACTGTTCTTAGATGATAACTTAATACTCATTGAGAGCATAGAGATAGGTGAGATATGATATTCAAAGACTATCTCTCGACACTCTCTCTCTCTCGCTCGATCGACTCACGCCTACGCGCGACTCGCAAATTGTTCCGCTCACGTCCTGGATGTTCAGTGGAACTTGTGGCGGTAGGATGGATGAGAAGGGAAAAGCGTGATGGTTCATATATCGGTTAATTGTTGTTACGAATGCCAAAAACAATGAGCGAGTGATAGGTAACCCCAACTACAGGCGCTCAACTGTGGGACATTTCCTGAGTGGTAAGAGGAAAAAAGAGAAGACCAAAAGACAACTCACTCACGAAAGAACAATAATAAGAGGAAAGAGAGTGTTGGTAGTAAGGTGGGAATAACTTATTTGTAAATATGTGTATGGGGACTTACGATGTATGACCTGAGATCTTGCTGTTATGAAGGTACTTTATATTAATAATAGAGTAGTGTAGATTTGATTTATAACACTATACTTGCTGCCTACATAATGTATACCTCAGGTCTCAGATATCTATTCTGGAGATGTAGTGTGATGAGACAGCTGTAGAGCGAGGTTGTATGGTTATTGATGGGGGTGATAGTGTGAGTTGCATGGTGCACTGAATGTAGATGGATAGTTGTGGAAGAGGTGTTGTTAGGGAAGACAACATCAGGGTCAGATGTAGAAGATTATTAGCGCGGCAATGTTTTATTTTTAGATTCGCCGCGCGTACACACGACAACGCTTGGGAGACGCGCACATATCGAATACTGTGGACACCTGTGCTGGTACTCATTACGATTATAAAAGGATGACTCTGAAGGTTGGATCTTAAAGGAGTCAATGTAAGATCTTTTCAAATATAAACAGATTTCGTTTTTGTTCATATGATTTGTTTATGCAGTCATGCACATATGCTCGTCCTGATTCATAATACACATGGGAACCAGGAATCACTAACTCAATTTAGTTACATAAGTTATATGTACCAAGAATTTATCAATATGAATTAGTTGTAATGACCACAATATATATTCTTAAAAGTATCCATATGTGTGGTCAGTTGTGTGAGTATGTTAGTAGTAATATGAGGTAATACTGGTTTTGTTATGGTTGTTAAGCTTCTGTTGTTATTTGTCATCATGCGACCATTCAATAGTTTGTCTGATAGTGACCATATCTTGATTTCGGATTCTAGTATTAATACAATTATTCCGTGCTTCTCAGTATTTTTATAAAGTTATCCTAAGAATGAGGGGAACAATAATTTTTAAGCTCAGCTGGCCACTCTGCTTATCTTAGTGTTTTTTTCGAATTCTCCTCTGCTCAGGAGACACCTCACGATAGCTAAAGGACAAGGAGTATGCTGTCCGAACTCTGGAAGCAAATTCTGACCAAATGTGCTTCATACATAAGTTATTTTCCCGAAGACAATGGGAGTACCTTCTACATAACTAATTTATATACTCTTTTACACTTGATCACACATGCACAAGCTTTTGCGTTGAGAGCGATAGGCAACGGCGCATTCTTCCCATTTGGAAAACTTTTATTCAGAATTACTCCTTCTGCTCGATTTCTCCCTCTGCCTTCCAGCTTATTTCACTGCGAGTCACACCTCACTGATAGCTAAATGGGCCACCAAGGTGTATGCTCTCCGTCCCTCCGAGGCTCAGCAATTTAGGCACTCAACCATGCTCTGACCAGGAAACTAGCTCAATATATACAGTCAAGGATCCACGGTCCCATTTTGCATTAAAAGATATTATATGGATAAAACACACCAGAATTCATACGTTTAACACAGGTGTTTGATTAGCAATGAATTGTGGCACAAAATACTGGCACAAATTCCCATCTGCTTATGTTCCAGGCTTTTATTTAACACAAATATGAGCTGGCTTCAACGCACTGTTGCTTTATCAAGCTCATTTGCACTAGTGGTCTCGAACTAACGCTCCTAAGTGAGTATATCAGCGAGTCTAGCCAATGGAGCCACGTTTCGACAAGTGTGTTGAAAAAATTTTACTTCCTACGTGTCTCCTCTAACAACCAAATGATATGATAGATTTATAGCCCGACCAATCGTGGTTAGTCTTTCATTTGTTGCGCTCCAATCAATTTGGAGTTTACATGGTAGGCAATTTCAGTAACGTAAGATTTTTTTCAAACACGTTAAAAAAAAATCTTATGAGCAGAAATGATTTTATGCTGTCAGGCACCCCCAATATTTTATTTTGGGTATAATTTATTAATTCCTGGACTATTTGCGTAACGTTTTACATATTATTTGTCAGCAAGCCCTAAGGAACCCAAATATACAAATTTAAAAGAGCTAAGGTGCTGCGTTCAAAATATGCAATTTCTTCTACCTCCTGTTTCGAAGATGTGCTGTCTGGGTACTGTTATGTTTTCAACCGTAAACCCATCTAATGTTATCTTTTCTAATAAGCGTTTTTTATGATTTATAAACCTAACTCTGGGAAAGGGTAGTGTATTTTATCACTGTCCGTCTGAAAAAGTTAGTGCTTGTAGACTTACACGCGTGATACCGTAAGATAGTAATTGTGTATCGCGTTACGCGTAGTTGGCAAGGCATTTGTGATATCGCGCGAGAAGCGTGTGTTTAGTGTTCGTCAGCCTGTTATCTGCATCCCTCGCCTTCTCGCTCTATCCTTTTGTCCATGTCTTTATCTGATCTTGGTAACGTTTGACATAATTGTAGAAAAAAGATACATGAAAATGAGAATATTAAATTTTAGGCTCATTTGCAGTACTTCAAGTAAGTTTTTTCTAAGAAATGCAGCACATTTTCATTGAAAGTCGTTGTTTTGGGTAAACGTAATTACAGTTATAGCGCAAGGGTTCCGGATTAGTAATCAGAAACGGTGGAGAAAGGTATACAATTTGGTCAGACGATTGAGTTAGTTAAAACTAAGGGGGAGTTTCTGAGTACCAATGTCATCATGTAAGACAGCACTGTTTCTGGTTATTTTTACCATTGCTCTTCTTCTTTTATTAAATTTCCATTATGTTTAGGTGTTATTACTTTTATATTTACCTAATAATTTTTATATATGTTGATTAGAATATTCCACAATAGCACGGAGACATCCTTCGCGCCTCCAACTCTTAAACACAAGACATTATATGTCAAGTCCTTTTATTGTACTATAGTATACACATTAGAGAAAATTTATTATTAGTTTTTCTGGGGTTTTGTAGACGCGTGGATTCTTCAATCCACACACGCGGATCCGCGGGCTTAGAAAGAAAATCCGCATCCCAAATTTGTTTTTTTTTCCTGATAGAATTCCTCAAATGCCTAAAATCCCATTTGTATATCGGCCTGCCTAAAAGGTAAGAGGACCATCGGAGTAAATTCTGGATACAATGGATCCTCATCAGCCGTAGAGCGCATGTGCTGATGGAAACGATATAAGGTTTAGTCCGGGTCCGACGTCTGTTATTGCAAATACTTTAAAGGCATCTTCAGGCTTGAGCAGATAAAAAACATATTTGAAGTGCACGTTTAGAATACTCGGCCCAGTATTACTCTGCTAAGACCATTGCCTTTTCGCTAGTTATTGTAGATATAGAGGTTTATGATTTTCAGAGAGTACTTTTATTCAGACCTAATGTTTGTCATGCTAGCATTGTGATATGTTGATGCCACTCTGGAGCCTTTAGAAGAGTGTCCTCCAATCTGAGTGCCATTACTCGAGACTTCGCGACTATACGGGATTGTTGTAGTTAGGAAGGTCTGGAGCGGATCTCGCTTAGAAAGATTCCCGAAGATTATTTGTTACTAGTGCATCCGTTTCGTGCCTTACTATGAAGTTCTTGACGTTAGGTGCGGAGATAGGAACATTGTAGGGGTGTACATGTAGATGAGATAGATGTTCTGTGCTCGCTCGACGCATTGATAGCTGGGGGTTTTGTTTCGTTTCGGATGAGCGCTGGAGTGTTTCCTTCTTCGCACATTCGCTTGTGGGGTCCCAGTGGTAATTTTGCGATCCATTGTGTTATTGGGGATTTACGGGTCATCCCGCAGATGTTTACTGTCTAGAGTAGATAGTGGTTCTAGCTTAACGGTGCACAATATCGGAATTACACATGAGTTAATTTTATATAACTTCTCGGTACATGAAAAAACCACATAATTGAATCACAAAGGATATCTTCAAGCAGTGTCACTTTCTTGGTTTGTGGGATCTCGGTGGGGGTCGCCTGTTAGTCTGTTTGAGTGCTCTCTAAAATTCTTTGGGCTCATGGGTCTCCATGTTTCCTGCTGATTAGCGACTGTGGTGTTTCCCCAACAAAAATTTCCTAAATTCTATTATCATCCAAACGTCGCGAGCAACATTAATGGGTTTAGGTTCGGTGCTGGTTTTAACTTTCGTGGTGCCTCCCTAAGTGTTCGCGGATAAATACCGCAGGGCTATTGTTGGTACACCATGGACTACAGAGAGTCTAATTGTTCCTACAAATGTTTCTGTTGCTATCAGGATATTCATCCATGAAAAATTTGTTATACCTTGGCTTATGTCAGTCCGGTCTCAATAATTTTCTCATCATTTGCTAGAGAAAGACACCTTAGGGCGATTCTTCAATCCAGTGACCGATGCGTGCGCCGAATCCTGTAAATAGTAACATTCATAGAGTGGTCCTATCTGAGCGGGTACTTGAAAAGGTAGGGTATGGTTCTACTACTCAGGCATTTACTGGAATGCTGATAGCTCTCCTTTACTCAGATCCACATTTTCAGAAATATTTAGCGTTTATTTAGTCTGGCACAATCAGGTGCTGATTATGGTATCTCCGGCCAATATGAATCCGAAACTGCTGTCCTTCATCTCTGGTAATTATGCGATTCAGTTCTCAAGCTTGTAAGATACTGTATACAGAGTCGTATGTTTCTCTCAGGATGGGCCGCGCTCGCATGCCTTAGAATGCAGAACTCAACACCGGAAACTATATGAGGGATTTCACAGTGTGTCAGAAGAATAATGTCACCTCCCTGCGGTACCATCTCAAATAGATTGTTCTAATACTGTCTTTTAGGCCGTGTTATCCAAAGCTTTGTGACCCCTCTTAGCAAACGGACATGCTGAAGTAATGTATGGTTTCATCATAACAGTACAGGTGTGTAGGGTTCGTATTCAGTTGTTGACAATTATCATATTCACAAGTAGGTTATGAGTTATTGACCGACAGGTGTCGGGGGTCTGTTACACTGTCACTCATCTGCAATGATTACTTTAGAACCCCTAGGCTCTGCACGCACGGGTCATGTCTTGCTTTCTTATGAGTTTTGTAGGTTATAATGGTGTGTAGACTAGATTTGTTCACTCTCTCGTGTGTGCTGTGCGTTGTTAGCTCCACGGGGTTGTGGTTGTGAAAGATGCAGTGAGTAGAAGGTTGGGTTGTGGTCCGCAATGTTGTTGTTCGCGTACGCGGCAGGGTGCTCGCTGGCGAGACGATGCGAGCAAAACGTGGTACAGGTGTTAAGGCTATGTTGTGGTGCGTGCTGCTGAGCTCAGACATAGGAAGGTGTTTTTGTGTGTATGTTCTTTCCATTCCAAATTTTACTTCAGAGATGAACATGAGGATTGTTCTGCCCCCTTTTCTTTCCCACTTCTTATCTATCTTATATAGTTGTGGAGTCTAGAGATACCGCAACTCTACAGGGCAGCTGTAGTAGAATGCGAGTAGATATGGGGGGGGAGCCTTGGCCGAGGTCCACAGATTTGGATAACATAAGTAGGCTCCCCGTTACTATTCTGGAATCCCGTGGCAGAAAGAAAGCACAGTTACGCTTCTCGGACGCCGACAGTCCTAAGAAGATTTCTGTTCTTAAGCATTTCCTACGAATAGTACATAGGACAGCATGTGGTCATCGCTGTCTTGACGTTTCAGATTTTATGCACTTGGCAAAGTTTCCAGTCCCCGCCATGTTTATTTAAACGAGTGGTCCAGCTCCTGACACATATCCGGGTATGTATGATGTAATAGTTGTTTTCACTCTGCGCTTTTTTCATCAGTTCCACGTTTCCTTAACCAGCGTGCTTCTATTGGACCGTTTTATTGGCGCTGGGGCGCAAATAAGTAATAGTTTTGTCGGGGGGCCATACCGGTTGAACTATGGCGAGGATACTACCGCCACTATAAAGCAAAGAGGGCGCGGACGTGCAGGGTACTGGGGTACCCATGTATCTGGGTTTTTGTTCGTGTGCCAACTTTCTCAGGGATCGACATCAATGTGTCCGTTTTAGTTAAATCTTTCCACTTGGCCGTTCCCTTGGGGATGATACACAGCGGTACAATTGGGAAGTGTTTGGCCTGGAAGGATCCTGCCTGAAAACTTCTTCAGTTAGTTTCCCCTTGGAAGCTGAGAGCCATTAAACAGTCAAGATATAGAAGGATGGGAAAAGTGGCCATAACCTATCCTGTGTGAAACCAATTTGTGAGCAATGCCTCTGCCACCAGTGTTTAGCCCCCGCAGAATCAACGATGACAGGGGGCGTGTCTCACAGCCACTCCACCCACACAGTCTCGTACAGTGTCACCAGACCAGAGTCAGAATGTAGCTGTTCCTTCTCTTGGTTCGGGTGAGAGGTCCCACAAGATCTACGGTTACTCTCTCAAAGGGTGTTCCCACTATGGGCATTTCCCCCAGAGTTGCTGGTGCAGTCCAATGTTTAGGTGCTACTCGTTGGCACTCTGGACAGGATTTTACATTTCGTTTGATATCTTCAGTTATTCCTAGCCAGAAATAGTGACAAGCTATTCGCTGTCCTGTTGCGCTGATTCCCATATGACCACTGAAGGGAATCGCATGCCCTAGTTCCAACACTTTAGTCCTATATGAAGTGGGAAGGACCAGCTGTCCGTGACCATTGGATTCAGATCCAGCCTTCCTATGGATATCAGTTTTTGTTACTTCATATATAAAACTCTCCCTTGCCTGGAGGTGTATGAGATTTGGGCAACTTCTTGAAACATGGCTTGAGTGTTTTGTCCTCAGCCTGTGCCTTCCTCATCTCATCTGGATGAGTATTTATGGGATTATCCTCCTCCTTTTTTGACTGTGATCTGGTCTGCACTGTTGCCAATATCACAGGTCTCTTGGGATTCCCCAAGAAGACATATCTACACCCCAATATTTGAGGGTAGATTGGCTCATTTATCACTGCTGCTTTTATGATTCCTTCCACATATCGCGTTTTCACTTTTATTCGGGCGACGGGAAGTGTCATGGTAGCTACATCCTTGGTTGCAGTTTGAATCTCCACTGTTTCTGTGGTGTATTGATCGGCCTGCACCAGGTGAGAACTCACAACGGAATCGTAAATCTAAAATCCGGTATCATAAAAACACGCTTAATAGTACTGGACCACCATTACAGATGACATCTCTCACACACTGGGGGGGGTATCCAGTAATTCCTGTAGTTCTGTCAGCATCTTTGTCCTTTTTCTTTTTTAGATTTCCCCCCCCTTTTCTTTCATTTGTTCCTGTTTTATCACCGATAGCACGCCGCAATGATGAGGTTTCCCTTCACAATGTAAGGTCAGGTGTCATGATTGTTTACATCCTTTACAATTTTTAACACCGCCACCTTTTTCCAATTGGATTGCAAAAACGAATTTTCTTCTCATCATATACTCCTTTCAAAGCTACGAATTGTGTGGAATGTTATTGGATTTACAAATTTCAATTCGACCGAGTTGGCCTCGATCAAATTGGTTGCTTACCTTTACTTTTGAATCCTTTTAGGGATCAAATAATATTAAAGGTTCTGTGGTGCCCTAAAGTGTTGTCCCCACCTTGTTTCTTTTGTAGATAACCTGTTTTACCGGGGGGGTCTGCTTGAGCTGCTTGATACCTTTCAAGCAACATTTAGCAACTCATATCCAGCCTCCCTTCAGCTGTCACCTTGTTTTTTCCATAGAAAACTTAATCTCAGTGGTCCATGGAGCCATGGACTCTCTTAGAATTGGGGGGGGTGGGGGGGGGTGGGGGGGGTGCTCTATAAGGACCATTTCCTTAAGATCTTGGGTTTTCCCCAGAGAAGTCCATTTCTCAAGTATGTCTCTATTCGTGCAGAGAACTGGTGATAGGTTTCACCTGACAGTAGTTTAGCATTCCTAAATTTTTTCCTATAAAATTCTGCATTCTTTTCATACCTTAACAAAAGAGCCTGCTTTAGCATGTCATAATTTTCCTGATCACCTCTGCTCATTTTTGCAAAAACTTCATAAGCTGCCCCACGTAGTCCCTGAGATAACTTTAAGCTCCACCTTTCTCTCTCTAACCCATACGTGGTAGCTAATAGTTCATACCTATTTAGGTAGCTCTCAATATCATCGTCTTTCTCAACAAAATGATCTAAATGAAAATTCATAGCTGAGGTTGAGGCTCCTTGGCTAGCCTGGCATCAGAGAGGCAAATAGGGGACTGGCAAAACCATTTTTTTTCAGGAGCATGGCCTTGAAACTCAAACTCCCTTTAGTCGTAAACTGCGATGTTCCCTTTTGTAATCTTTTATCTTCTGACTTCCCTCCTGAGGTCTAATTCTTCTTCGCGTTCTCATGCAGCTAATCTCTTTCCTCTTCTCTTTCTGCAGCTAATGTTTCTTACTTCTCTTCCCTTTTCTGCAGCTAATTTCTTCTCATTCTCTTTTCTGCTCGCTTCCAAATCTTGCTTCTAAGCCTCCTTATTTACACCCTGCAAATCCCCCCGCCTGCAACCTCTTATTATCTCTTAGCAACCATACTGCTTAAGCCTCATCTTCAACTGCAACCATCCTTAGTCTCAGGCCTCAGCCTCAAAATTGTAACTTCTTAATTTCTTTCCCTTTCAGCCTCTAACTTTTCTTTCGGCTTTCAAACCTTCTTTTTCGCGTTCCAATAAATTTGTCACATTCCGTAGTGGTGAACATAGGGATCAACACAAACATAACTTGCCCACATGTAATCTAATCCTAACGACTCTTTTTGCAAGTCTGAACAGCCAGCAGATCGAAATTTGTGCCCAGGTACCGCCATTTTGTCTATCAGGTAAAGTATAGTACAATGTCCTAACTAACAATTTGTGCAATCTCTACAGATTACCATATATATCTAATAATGGACAACACAAACGGCACTCGTGAGCTCAACCTTATTTAATTTCCACCCAAGGATACCTTTTTATATTCTTATATTCCACTCCTGAAGTGAATTAACCCCCAATATTGTTTTAAATAGGGAAAGAGCTTCAAATCCCAATGAGCGAGACCCCAATATAATGTGGTGAAAAGTGGGATGTTTAAAAAATAAATATTTTATCAGGGGACCTTAGTGTACTGACACTGAGATCATCAGCTGTGAAGGTATCTAATAATCTAATAAGAGTAGTGTATTATATATAACCTTACTTGCTGCCACATATGTATACCTCAGTCAGAATTATTCTGGAATAGTGTGATGACTACGTTGTATGTCTAGGGTATGTGTATGATGAAGTGTAAGTCATAACAACAACATACAGATAAACAATTTAATTTATTCCACCACACTTGACAACACTGTGACACTCACATACATAAAACACTCTACAAGGATATCTTAAAGGAGTCACTGATAACTTTTCAAATAACAATATGTATTCAGTGCTGTCATGAATGTATATGTGTCCTGATTCAAATACAAAGGGAACAGGAATCACAATCAATTTTAATTACAAGTTATATGTACAGAATTTATTAATATGAATATTGTTTATGTAGTATAGTGACATATATTATTAAAATAGTTATCCTATGTGTGTCAGTTTGTAGTAGTAGTAATATGAGGTTAATACTGGTTTTGTTTTGTTCAAGCTCTGTTTGGTATTTGTCATCATGACTTCAAATAGTTTGTCCTTTATTGGAACTATTATTGGAGATGTTTTCCTAGTTCCTGATATTAAAAACAATTTTAACATTCCCTCCTTAATGTTATTTTTACAATAGTTCATTTTCAAGCGATGGGGGTACATAAATTTTGAAGCTCAGCTGGCCAATCATCAGATCTTATCTTGGCGTAGATGGTCGGCAGGAAGAAAAGAGCTCACTTCTGCTCGAATTCGATACTCCTCGGTCTGGAGGCTGGATCCACATCGCTCATGATAAGCTATTAATGGACACAACGGAGTATGCTGTCCGCGACTCTGGATTCAGCAAAGCTTGACGCCAGGTTGCTGTCTGCTCAATACCATCAAGACCACGGTCCACAATTCATACGGAAAACAATAACACATAGATTAACGATTGATTAGCAAATAGATATTCTGGCACACATGTACGATACTGGCTACACTCAATTGTCCCACATTATGCTTATGTGCCAGGCTCGCTCATTTTAATCTAGCATACATATTATTGTGCTGAGCTGGCACTCTCCTAGCACGCTAATGTTGCTTGATTCAGAAGCTTTTATTTAGAACTCTAGTCGGTCCCGAACTCTAACGCTGCTCCTAATCGTGATGTATCATCCAGCGTAGTCTGCGGCCAATATGGAGCAAGCCACTGGTTGTCGATACAAGTGTTTGAAGATAAAATGTTACCTTTTCCTACGTCTCGCTCCATAGACAACCTCAAAATATAGTTTTGATAGTATTTTTATGCCCGACACCAATCAGGTGTTTAGTCTTTATTTGTTTGCGCTCCAATCAATTTGGGAAACGTATAACATTCGGTAGGCTCTAATTCTCGTTAACGTAAGATTTTTTTCAAAACACGTTTATTAAAAAATTCATTTTTCAGCGAGCCAGAAACTGATTTTCCATTCTGACAGGCATCCCGCACTATTTTATTTTGGGTATATATTTATTTAATTCCCTAGGACTAATTTGCGTAAAACGTGTTTACGACTTCATTTCTATTGTTCGAGTCAAAAATAGCCCATACGGAAACCCAAAATCACTACTCAAATTTAAATTTATAAGAGCTTAAGTACGTGGATGCGTTCCAAAATATGTACTTTCTTCTAGTGCGATCATCTGTTTCGAAGATGTGCTTCTGTCTGGGGGTAACTGTTTAATGTTTTCTAAACGCTTTAAAAACCCAATCCAATCTATTTGTCTTATCTTTTCTACATAATTAAGCTTTTTTGTTTATCTTTTTATTTTTTTTTAAGATTTTAGAAACCTAACTCTTGTGAAGTGTTAGGGAAATTATCACTGTCGTCCGTCGAATTTGAAGTTAGGGTGCAATCGTGGGTCCGCTTTTACACGCGTGTGTTGTGGCGCGTAATGAGTGATTCGGCGTTTACGCATGTTGGGGTGAGAAGGGCATTAAATAGCGAAACGCGTGATTTAGTTGTTTGGCATATGTCTTTACTTGCGTTCTCGGGCAGCGTCTGCGCTATCCCCTTTGTCCATCTATCTCCTGCTTGTGATCTTTGTCTGTAAATTAGTATACGCTGTGTATGGAAAAACGAACATGAATGGACATATATAAATTCTAGGAGGTCAACCTTGCATATTTCAAGGTCTTTTTTCGTAGACCTCTCAAGAAGGGGCCAGCAACATTGTTAATTGTTTGGTGTTTGAAGGAAAACGCGTTGCCGTTTTGCTGATAGAACGGCGCTTTTAACATATCAAACGTGATGAAAGCGTTAACAAGATTTGATAGAGCGAGAAGCATAAAAACAAAAGAGGGATTTCGAGTTCAGAAGAGTTACATTTCAGTCATTCTAGTAGGTACCGTCATTGTGACCACCACTGGTTTATTTTAACCATTCTGGCTCTTTTATCTTTATTAGAATTTGGTATTTGTTAAGCCTCTTTACATTTACCTTGGATAATTTATATTATGTGGATTAGGAACTATTCCAACGGGACACGGAAGAAGTTATGGTCCTAAATAATGTGCAAGAGCTAAGAGGGAGCGTGGCGTCACAACGAACAACCTCTGTGAGAGCCAACTGGTTTATGATTTATGCGCTTTGCGTGTTTGGTATGCTTAAAGAAAGAGTTTGATTATTATTTATCTACTTTAATATTATTAGAATTGTTATTATATTATATACCTATATATATATAATTTATATATATTATATATATTAATATATTATAAGTATATATATATATATATAACTAGTATAATATTATATATAATATAGTATAACAACGGTTGTTATGATTACACCCGTTGTGCCAGTTAACTTCGATTAAAGGAATCAAAATTTTAAATTTATTGATTTGCAATTGCCCTAAAGACGAACATATTTTTGATTGAAAAGTTATTCTATGGCATAAGAAAACCTATTGCTGTTGCCCTACCCCCAATTTACGCCAAACTAGGCGTTGGCCATGATTACTTTTACCTTTGGTCAACCAACCACGGAAAACCTATGAATGGAACCCTGTATGTACTAATATGTATAAAATATACTATATTTCATAATTAAATAAATTAGTATTTTATATACCGATGTCGAATCAAAAAATCCATATTTAGAGTCCTTGTAAGACATATAGTATACTGAAGCCAGCTAAGTTACAAAAATCTGAATAATAGTTTATTTTTGTATATCACAATGTGATGTATTAACTCGACAAGTTACGTGTGTTTTAGCCACATGGAGGCCACAGCATTTCTTGCTATGCTTAAAAGCGCCTATCTTGCATACAATATTGAACCTAGAATAATTGCCGCCGCGTAAAGTCCGTACCGCTGGTTTGATTCGGTCGGTCGGGGTTCCGGCTGGTTTCCAGATCACTCATTGCCCTATCTCGCACAATGCAACTCGACAGCTTGAACCGAGTACTCCGCATCACCCTTCTTTATCGCACCCCACCGTGTTTGTTTGATCAAATAAGATAGATTATTGCAGAACACATTCCCATGCCTTGTTCTATTTTCTGTTATTGGTGTAGCGAAACGAGTTAAGTTCAAAGCAAGTAAAGTTAATTTAACAAGGTAAGTCTTACGGGACACCGATTTGCAACTTAGATTGTCAAAGGACGGGGGTAGCAAAACTTAAAAGTGAGCATACTGAGGTTGTTTTTTTTTAATCGTACGTCAGCTAACTATTGTAAGTAAAGCTTGCTCTTTTTGATTCTAACCCCTAAGTCCGCGGTTTTACACTTAGAACCTACGATTTCTCTCTACCATTGAAACATACCTATCAGCAATGCTGTTCCTCTGTCGTCCTCAACTCTTTTGCTTGCTTATTGGACTTCTCCAGTCCTTCCAATCAGTGTCCACAGGTTTGATGAATATTGAATAAATCAGTCCATGTAACTGATGGAGTTTCACATCGCCATATTTCCCGATCAAAAATAAAGATGAAAGGATATACCTTTGCTTCAACAATATTCTTTGAGCACCCGTATAACGAGGGTGTACAAGAAGATAGAGATAAAAGCATGTAACAAACTAATATCTACAGATTGTGGGTAAATAAACTATATGATTAGTGTTAGAGTAACACAAGCTTTTTGTGGAATACGAGAATTGTTAAAATAACACATACTTTATAAGTGGCATGAATATTGTACTATAGTCGCATGAAGTCATAGGGTCCACTTCTATTATTTTTCAATGTACACTATTGTATATAAGCGCATAGAATGATTAATAATGTAAAGGAAGTTTTTTTGTAATAAATGAGTTGGCAAATATCTTCCTCTCTAGACGTACCTCTGATACGCACAGTTAAGCATTGAACTATACTACTTAAGCCGACATCCTCTCCGCATGATCAACCGTGTCTCACATTTGGCTTGTCGGACCATAATATTTTCACAGTTTTTTTATATCATGTTTTTTTCCAAACTTCCTTTACAACCAAAAGGTGAATAATCGTGCTGATTTACCATTCCTCGTGCAATTGCGACGCCGCTTATTCGCTTACAGAGCGAGTTCACTTTTAAATATTGTTTACAATTGCAGCAGGACGTATCGGTGTAGTCATCATTTGCCAAAAACCACGCACGAGAAGAAGTCTTGGACACGCTCCTTTTGATAACTCTCATAAGATGTGCAGGGCTTTTAGCGTGGGTTTGTTAGCGTTATTCCTGAACTCAATATCTAAGGGGCAATTAGTACGAGAGCCTTCGCTTGCCTCCATATTATCAAAATTATGTCACATATGTTTTCTACCGCAATAGCTGCACCTAGCTGTAAACCGGTCTCAGTCAACGTGTAAGCGGTGGGAAGTTGCTAGATGGAATCGTGCAAACCGTGAATGCTTGGTACTTGTGATCTTCTGAGTCCAAAAGAATAAGTTATGTCCGCCTGTCAGAACAGTGAGCACAATAAAAGATAACAGGAATCGTAAAACAATTCATTAGATACATGGATTGAGTTGTAGTAGAATGGACACTGGAGTTATGAGTTTGAGTGATTACATGCTCAGTATAAACTTGTAGAGCGATAGGAAGACTGTTTTCCCGGTTTCAACTGTGATTGACAAACGCTACAAAGGGCAGGCAGAAAAAAGGGTTAGCGTGTTTAAATGGTAGGCCCAAAAGGGCCGGTTTTTAATACCATGACCGGGATGGAAAGAATCGGGTTGGGAAAAAACCAGGGAAGAATAAATTTCGAATTTTTGTTTGATCGTACTCAGACACGAGCGCGCAGAAAGGGATGTTTTTACAGGAAATTTTTTGTAAACATATGTAACTGATCCCAGCCAGACCACAAGATAGAATCGCTTTGTAGCTTGTCTATGTTTGCCCCGCTACCTGTAATAAAAGGGGAAACAAATATCTGGACTATTTCTCTTGAACCGCTCACAGCAAAGCACGATCAGCTTCCTTCGCCATTTAACCTCAGTGAAGCAGATCTGCTTGGGGTTATGTATAAGCCTGTTTGATATCTGAGATTGTGGGTAATGAGTGAATTAAGTCATAATATTGTGATAATATTATATACTAGTGTTTAAGGGAAGAGATTGTTGTGCAGGCAAAAATCTCATTGTGTGATTCATTAGAAGGTAAGCTACTTTGTGCTGTATCCAAATTATGTCGTCGGTCTTTAAAACTAAGCCGGGACATAATGACGGGGTGTTAGTTTTTCGGAAGCCTTTTAAGCCTTTTCTGATTGCTGGACTAGAACTATACTATCGAGGAAATAGTAAGTGAGGAAAGATTGTAATTTTAATCGTATTGTCGCTGGAAAGTAGGCCTAGAAAATGTATCAAAGGAACTCCTCACTTCGCTCCGTTAGTAGGGCCTATGCAGTTGTATGATGTCAAATCTTGGTCTCATAGATTGGGAAAACGTGTGTGTGCGTTTGTGTAGAATGTCCTGATGTTCTTATATTATTGGCATGAAAACTTATTTGTGACCCACTCAACCAATCACCATAAGGCCTTATTGCAGGTTGGTGATGTTCGCGGTCAATGGATCAATTAGGAAAGTAGGTAGTTTTTGGGTAATGTTGTTTAGTTTATTGCATAATAAACCATTTGTTCACTGATACTGAGTCTACACCATTTCCTGTGTTATGGGCTCTGACATCAGTTATATCTGGAACTGCCTTAACTAATCTGACAATCGGGAGGTAGGAGGATTTTAGAAACCGATTAGCTAGTGTCAAAGACTCCTTATACTACATTTTGTCAGGTCAGAGGGTATCCTGTCACTAATCTATGTTGCAGAGTTGATCCCATTGCGTGTTTTACCTAGCGGCCTGTTATGATTTCCCAAACTAAGGGCAACCGTGTAACATGACATCAGTTGGAAAGAGTGGGGGGGAGACCCTCAAAGTGGTTGGCTACTCATCGTATATTTCTGGCTTCACACATGTAAAAGGCAGGGAATGCGAAAGAAGTTTATGTTCTCTCTATTGAAATCAAAGCAAACTGGACTCGCAGAGCATTGGCGTAAGTTGTTAATTTCTCCGTGTCCATGACACCCTAGTTTATAGGTAGTGAAGTGATGAAAACAGTGATGATTAAATACGTCTGGAAGCTAACTAGACTTTAGTCAGTGTGTGACATTTTTTCAAAAGCTAAATAAACATAAGGAAGAAAATTTTTACTTGACGATAAAACTCAAGTGATCTCAAATAAATTGTAGTCAAGTATGTGGCATTTTCAAAAGACTACAGTAACACAAATAGTAATTTTTGTGAATTCAAGTGATAAACTCAGTTAAACAGTGACATGTCTTTATGGGACAGTGTCAATATTCCATTCCTCTAATATCTGAAGATAGAATGTCAAGTATCCATCAGTTAACATTGGGTTTTATTTTCTTTTTTTTTTTTCAAAGGATTAGTTGCACTAAGACTTTTCATTATAATCGACAAGGAGAAGCGCTTAACAAGTAGCCTCGAAAAAAGGACTTTATAAAGTTTGTAGTGTTTGACTTTTATTTGGTGCGTAGATTACGCGCTGGTGTTAGAGTTGAAACATTAATCTAAAAGATGATCTGTACATAGAAATAAAATTAAAAGACACATTGTACGTTCAGTCTACTGGTTGTTGTTTCTTAACTTTATGTCAGCTTTTGGGTGTGGAATGTTACCTTCTTTGTATATTTCATTAAATCCACCTAGCATTACAGAATTTTAACAGCACGCAACTAAGGTATATATTTCTCGCCGAAGAGACGAAGGCTACTCCATAGAAATTTCTGGTAGTGAACCTCATAATTATGCTATCTCGGGCCAGAAATTCTTTTACAGAGCCTGAACCTTCTGATACCCTTTGGAAACTCTAATTACCACCATTGCTTCTTTTCTGTCATGAGAATGGGGTTTTTTTCTTTTAAGACCAGACTCCTTCTCTGGCACAAGAGCCTATATGCCTATTATCACCTGATACACTCTGGTAGTGTTCTGATTTCTTCATTATGTTAGAATGAAATTAAGAATAACTATCGCGGACAATGGGACGGCTCGTTCTGGCGATTGGTTCCGTGTGTTATGATTCTTGGATGCCACTGCTGGGTTATTACGTTACCTGTGTTAGTGCTGTCAAGATGGGAAATTTTTTGATAGTCGTACAAATTTTCGGTTAGGGCAGATTTAGAAAATAGATTTTGAGTACCCATTGTATGTACGCAAAGATGTATACAGGAACGTTGTGTGGTAGACATGTGGACGACGAAATCGCGCTACGTCATTAATTAATTAAATTAAAGAAAAGTTAATATGATTAATAGTGGACGTGTATTTTATGTTTATTTGGCAATAAACAAAATTTTTGTTTACGTTTGTATTTAGGGTTGCGACATATATATTCACTTAACGCTAGTTGCCCATGGCTGACTGTGATTTAGTAAAAGTTCAGTATGTAGAGCCGCTAAGCAGACACTGGCAAGCTGTGGGGATAAGATAGCTTGGGGGATGACTATGGTGAGACTGCTTCTGATTCCAGTCATCTTCGTTGACGCCAGATACGCCTGGGGGTCATGACTATGGCGTATAATTTTCACGAGTGGAAAGGGAGAGATAAATGATAGTTAGCCCACTCGCGGGCAAAGGCGGACAGCTGAGAAGAAGAGAATAAGAGAAAAACTTGCAATTGAGGGGCGCTGAGGAAAGTAAGGGTTCGCTCGAAAGCATAGGATAGAGGTGAGGCTATGATGTGAAGGAGAGCTGAGATCTTTTATGTTTAACTGAGCAGAGAGAGAGGCTGAAGAGATAATAAGGGTTTCTAAGCAGAAAGAGACCATAGAGCTGAAGATTATAAACCTTAATTAGGAGAGTTGTCTTGAAGCTTAAGGAACTACACGGCAACTCCTACAAATGAAGCCACCGTTCACCTTCATTGTTGGCTCACCTCGCATCAGCCCTCAGCCAGTATGCACCTTAAAAATGGGAGACCATGAATTGAGTCATCTGGATCCCATATTTGTGGACATAAGGTTCGACGCAATCGAGCTTATCTAGACATGATTAATGAGATAGATTTAGCGCACAACTTATGGTCTTAGAAAAGGAAAAAGTGGAGTTTGAAAGGTATATCGGTCAAGGTTAGCGGGTAAATGGAATTGTCGTACGAATGTCGTTTTTGAGAAGAGTTGCCAACCAAGAGGATCAGGAAGATTACGAAGCCCTGACAGGCAAGGACTATTGCTTCTTGTTCGATAAGAAAGCATAGAAATGGTGAAGTCATACGTTTGAGTATGTGACTCTGGGTAGCTTCCAAGAATGGCGGAAGATGTTCATCCTAGGAAGGACTCAGATGTTAATACTGCGAGCGAGTTGCTCAGTAATAGATTTAGAAACTGTTACTATTCTGATGGTAGGTGTAAGTTAGGAAACTCACTCACCCTAGATTTTCGCGGAGGGGGTCTAAAGGAGAATGGATGTTGATTGAAAAAGCTATTGGATTTCCATAACCCACAGGGAAAACTAGATAGTTTCCGTAATTGAGAAGTCAATAAGGAAAGAGACAGGTTGGACACGAGACGCATATAATACACCCCCCTCCCCCAGACATATGCAAGAAAGCTCCTCACACACCCATCGAGGTCTCCAACCTGACTACAAGGATGTGTGTTAGAGGTAAAATACCTAGGAGGGAGTTAGAAGACGAACGCGCCCAAGAACTGTCATAATAAAGTTTGTTCAAAAGGCAATGCAAAAAAACCAATATGTTAGGCAGATATGGCATAATAGTGGGCTACGGAACCACAACCTTTCTAAAGGTATTAGGGAAACCGCTGTTACAGAGGGTGAATGAATGCAAGATAAAGAGTGGATGCAATAAGAATATTATGTGTAATAGAGATGCATAGACAACCTGCGCCAGTCCCCCCTATATCAATCGGAAAGTGTGGTAGGTTATTCAGGGATGATACAGTCGCTCTATCCAAGTGATCGACGCGAAGAATGCATGTGATCAGAGAGACTAGTAGGGGGAAAATAAGTGGAAGGGAAGGAACGCCGACATTCGAAGGTCGGTTAGATTCATCTCAGTATCATCTCCCGAGATCTGCATTCCACGTGCTGGAAGAAGTATAATATGTAACGGCACAAAGGTTTTAAGTTGTCTGTGTCTTATTCCGGATGGGTTCATTCATGAGGCTCATGTTGTGCCTAGCTCGTTCTGTAGATTGCACCTTCTGAAGCAGTATACACAGACAATAGTTGGTGTTGATTACTAGAAGGTGTGCATTAAGGGTTACAGCCACCATAACACGTTCCCATAGCACAAGATTTCAATTGTGGATAAAAACCTCGGCTATGGTGGAAGGAAGTGATCCAGATGCTGCAGTGTGTGATAATTCCAGCTAAATTCGACCCGCTTAGGAAGTTGTTTAGGTAGGAATTGATATGTTTTTACATGACCGGGATATCCTGCATAATAACACCCGGTTAGGATATGGGAATGGCAGAGACCACTCCAGTGATTATAGGTTCACACCCTGATGGTAAGGAGGAGGGTTATAACATCTCTCAGCTCGATTTTGCTTGTTTTAAGTTCCCGAGGAGAGCTTGAGAAATGGCCCACTAAGTCTGATGTATCCTAAGGAAGCAGTGCCCTTGCCCGCTTTGCGTGTTAATTTCTATCATTCAAAACCTTGCTTTGGGCAGGTGCGCAAAAAGGCCATATAGTCCCACAAAGAGTGAGGACAAGTTTGTTAATTTGAATCGATGGATTGTTTAATTACTCAAGGTAAAAAGCGTGGAGACAGGACCGAATGGCTCTATAGCCGAGTTAGTACTGCCATCTATTTACACAGGGACAAGGTATTGAAGTGTGTGGGAGAGGAGCCTTCCTTTTTGGACGCATGGTTGATGTCGCATGGGACAGGCGGATTCATAAGAAGGAGTTTCGGTTACGCCCACCTGTCAAACGGGATTTTCAATATAACCTTCCTCAGTGCAACATTATGGGAGCTGCGAGGGGTGTTGGTTGCGTGAAGCTCCTTATATGTTCGCAGTATGTGACGGCCTGTGCACAATGTTAGCATAAGAAAACCACTCCTAGGTCATGTGTGGGAAAATAGACAGGACCTAGGAAAGCTTGTAATTGGGGGCGGGGACACCTCTCTGTTATTGTGCCGTGAAAATTAACAAGTGTAGGGAATCATAGTGGATTAGTGATGGCATCCTTCTTCTCACAAAGGGCTTTCTACCTCAGGACAACACTCCAGTTTAGCAGATGGGCTATTATACTCTCCGTAGTTGGTACAGGAGGGGATTATCAAACACCCATTCCTGCCATACCGACAAGAGTTTACTGATAATCATATGAGTTCGGAGTATACACCAGGGTACTGGATGTTCAAAACTTAGGAGTGGTGGTTAGTCGAGACCGAACCCTTGATAAATGGACTCCTGCGGGAGATACATCCCCAGTGAAAATAGGCATTTAGTGGGAGAGTGTGCGCTGTCGAAACATTTTGATCTGATGCAACAGTCCAAACTTCAATTTACGGCGATTAAATTAGCAATTATGAGGGCCACTTGGCAATACATTCGTTAGTTGCCCAGCCCATCACAGTCCATTGGACCGAGTACTTATAGGACATGGATTGATATTATATACTCTACTTATGATATATATATATTATAGATATATTTAATAAAAATATTTATAAGAAATGTTGTTAATAATTAGATTATATATTATAGATATAATTAAATAAAAGTATTAATATAAATAAATTTAAAATATGATATAATAATAGAATAAACTAATTTATAATTATATATGGCATCTTTTAAAGGGAGAGAATTGAGTTCTCTTTGGATGCAGGCAAGAGAAAAAGTCCATGTCCCCCATGTGAAATCCAATCTTATATATGGACTCCTGAGTGGTTTTTTGCCCAGGGTATCTGAGGGATTAATTGGACACCCGTAGCGTAGTCCTGAACTCTAAGGGCAATTAACGAGAGCCTACCTTGCCTACATATATCAAAATATGTCAACAAATGTTTTCTACCAATCGCTGCACGAGCTGTAAACCGGTCTCAGTAACCGTAGGCGGCAGGATTGCTAGATGGAATCTGTGCAAACGTGAATGTGTACTTGTGACTTCAGGCCAAGAGATAAGTTATGTCCCTCAGAACAGTGAGCACAATAAAATAACAGGAATCGTAAACTTTCATTAGATACATGGATTTAGTTGTAGAAGAATGGACACAGGAGTTTTGAGTGATTACATGCAGTATAACTTAGAGCGAAGACTGTTTTCCCCGGTTTCAACTGTGATTGCAAACGCTACAAGGGAGGCAGAAAAAGGTTAGCGTGTTTAAATGGTAGCGCCCAAATGGCCGGTTTAAACAAGACCGGGATGGAAAGAATCGGTTGGGAAACACCGGAAGAATAAATTATCGAAGTTTTGTATGATCGACAGATCGGGCAGAAAGGGTGTTTTTACAGAAATTTTTGTAAACATAAACTGACCCAGCCAGCCAATAGAATCGCTTGTCTTCCTTTTGCCCGCTACCTGTAATAAAAAGGGGAAACAAATCTGGAATATTTCTCTTGAACCGCCAGAACCCAGCTCCTTCGCCATTTACCAGTGAAGCAGACTGCATGGGTTTATGAAAAGCCTGTTGAATTTGAGATTGTGGGTAAGAGAATTAAGTCATAATATGTATAATATTAATTACTAGTGTTTAAGGGAAGTGATTGTGTGTGTAAAATCTCATTGTGTGATTCATAGAAGGAAAGCTACTTTGTGCTGTACAAATTATGTTCGACTTTAAAACTAAGGCCGGACAGAATGAGGGGTGTTAGTTTCGGAAGCTTTTAAAGCCTTTTCTGATTGCTGGACTAGACTATACTATCAGGAACTAGTAAAAGAGGAAAGATTGTAATTTAATGTATTGTTTGAGTAGGCCTAGACACTCAACACTCGCCGTAAGGCCTATGCAGTTAATGATGTCAATCTTGGACATATTGGGAAAGTGTGTGTGTTGTAATGCTGTGTTATATTATTGCATAAAACTTATTTAGACACTCAACACTCACCATAAGGCCTATGCAGTTTTGGTGATGTCGGTCATGGACATAGTAGGAAAGTATGTGTTGTAATGTTGTTATATTATTGCATAAACCATTTGTCACTGACTGAGTCTACCTTTCCTGTGTTATCATCACTTATTCTGAACTGCCTCACTAATCTACAATCTGGGTAGGAGGATTTTAGAACCCGATGCTATGTAAGACCTACTACATTTCAGGTCAGAGGTATCCTGTCACTCATCTTGTAGCAGAGAAGAACATTGGTGTTGTACCTAGCGGTGTATGATTTTAAACAAGCACCCTGTACCTACATCAGTTGGAAGAGTGGGGACCCTCAGTGTTGGGCTTCTCCATCTTATATTCTGGCTTCAAGGAAAAGGCGGAAGCGAAGAAGTTAAGTTCTATTAGACAAGACTGACTCGCAGAGCATTGGCGTACCACACCCCAGTTATATAGTAGTAGTGATGAAAACAGTGATGATTAAATTAGTCTGGAAGCAACATAGACTTTAGTCAGTGTGACATTTTCAAAAGCTACATAACATAGAAATACTTTGAAGATAAACTCAAGTGATCTCAATAACATTGTAGTCAGTGTGACATTTTCAAAAGCTACATAACATAGAAATATTGTGAATTCAAGTGATAACAGTAACAGTGAAGTCATTATGACAGTTGTCAATATCCATTCCTCTAATACTGAAGATAAATTCAAGTACCATCATTAACATTGGTTCCAAAGGATTAGTTGCACTAAGACTTTTCATAACAAGGGAGCCTTAACAACTAGGAAAAGACTTTATTTGTAGTGTTTGACTTTTATTTGGTGTAGATACATCTAAACAGATGACTGTACATAAATAAAATTAAGAAATTGTAGTTCACTGTTTTTATTACTTTATGTCAGCTTTGAATTACTTTGAATTTAATTAAATCCCCTAGATACAATAACAGCCCATAGGTATAATTCTGAGAGGGGCACCATAGAATTCTGGTACTGAATATTACTATCTCGGCCAGAAATTCTTTACAGCCTGACTTTATACCTATGAACTCTATACACCATTGCTCTTTTCTGAGAATGGGGTATTTCTTTTAAGACCAGACTCTTCTCTGGCAACTATCCTAGTATCACCTGATACACCTGGTTGTCTTATTCTTCATAAATTAAGAAACCTCTCGCGACAGGGTTGAAAGTGGTTTATCTGTCCGTGAGGTTGCTAGACGGCTTGCAGTGTCACACTCTACTATCCAAAGAATTTTGGAGAGATTTCAGGCCACAGGAAGTGTGGAGGATCGCCACCGGCCAGGTCGCCCTAGATACACCAATAGACATGATGACCGGTACCTCTTGTTGTCAGCCCTGCGCCATCGAAGAGTGACTTGTTCCACTCTAAGATGTCAGCTGAGACAAACTGTAAACGTTAATGTCAGTCAAAGCACCAGTTGCAGACGTTTACATGAATTTGGACTGGCTGCTCGACGTCCTGCAGTCAGAATCCCATCGCAGAGCCCGTGTTGCTTGGTGTCGCGAGCACATCCGATGGACAAGGCAACAACGGAGTCAAGTTCTCTTCACTGATGAATCTCGCTTCACTGTGTCATTCAATGATGGCAGGATTCGAGTTTGGAGACGACCAGGAGAGCGATTTACTGATGACACAATTCGAGAGGTGGATCGTTATGGTAGGGGTTCTGTCATGGTCTGGGGAGGCTTCTACAGACACGGCAGGACCCCACTCTACATCATCCAAGGCAACTTGACCGGCCCAAGATACCAGAACGAAATCTTGAGACCAATTGTTCAGCCTGCTCTGGAGGCCATAGGTGGTAATGCCATCCTGCAAGATGATAACGCTCGACTCCATCGAGCTGGTGTGGTGAATGAGTTTATTCAGCAACATGAGATCATCAGGATGGCGTGGCCAGCTCATTCACCTGACCTTTCTCAGATTGAGCACCTCTGTGATGTCCTTGGTCGAAGATTGTCAACAAATCACCCCCTGCCAATGGATGTTGCACAGCTGACTGCATTTCTGCTTCAGGAATGGCAAGCTGTTCCTCAGGATACTCTTCGGACCCTTGTGGACTCGATGCGTCTACGCTGTCTTGAATGCCTTGCTGCAAACGGTGGTCATACCCGATTTTGAAATGTCTATTTGTCCAATATCTATTGTGTGACTTTTGAAAAGGTGGGTGACACACTTCACAGCTTCATTGCGTTTGAATGTGTGTTTCCATTTCTTTACGTGACATGTCAATTTGGTATTGAATAAATGCCGTTTTGACTGATACCAATTACGTTTATATCAGATTTGTTTTATGGTTTCAACCAAGGTTTTTCTAAGTGGCCCTTGACTTTTGACGAATAGTATATTTCTTGCTGTCTGTTTGAGACAGCAAGAAATATTTCGTTATGTTTTTAATTTCTTAATTCAAAAATCTTTTTTCTAAAAATATAGTTAATAAATGCAGATATTGTTTTATTTTTAATTCAGTGTAATTGCATTTAGTCCTGACATCTAATCTGAAGTAATGAAACTTCTAGGGACCCCACAAAAGTGATTAAATCAGGCCTCGCAAACGCAAAAGCAAGGGCTCACATACTGCTTTGTCGCAGTTTCCTGTCTAGAGACGAATTACAGTTGTAGACCAATGTTTCGTAATCAGCTAAGAAAAGACATTCATATTAGGAAGTCCACAGCAGATACTGCTATAGGGGAGTGGAGTTTCATCCACTAAGCGAGGTCCAGTTTAATGAGATGTGCTGGCCAGTTCCCTTCCTTGCTGCCTTTGTCTTCTCTAACATCTGCAGCTGGGTAGGTTGGAGATTGACTATATCAAGTCTCCAACCCGGTAACCTTGCCACGAGAGGCAAGCGGAACAAAAGCTCTACCAATCAGTTTTTTTAATATACAATACTGTATACTTTTTCATTCGCTCTTTCTCTTTTCATCAGACACCACCCTTACTTTAAAACACACAAACACATTCAAAGCGTTAGTGAGAGAACGAGAGAGAGAAAGCGAGAGAGAGAGAGAGAGAGAGAGAGAGAGAGAGAGACCGAGTTCTATCAGTCGCACATGAGTTCACGAAAGGTCAGTCTATCTCTGAGGTGTTATTTGTCATAATTACGGCTGATTAACCCTGCGAAAATTCTATTTGACAGTCAGATACCTTGTCAGCAGGTCAAAATGATGCCGAACATTTTGTTTGTGTCGGCTTGCAGTTGCTGTGAACTACTAAAATAAAACCAAGAAGTAAATGTGCCACTTTCACGTTGGCGCAGTTACCATTAGTTGCTGTGTGAGATATTGAATTATAAGATAAGGAAAGATCGTTAAGAGGTTGAGTGTGAGGCTGTCCACGATGACTTACAGATTACTTACTATATATATATATATATATATATTACCTATTGCATATTACACATAGATTACATTTTGCATGCAAATTACAAGAAATTTTGTATTGCATATAGATTACATATTGCATAGAGAAAATATGTTGCATGTAGATTTTATAGTATACATAAATTATATATTACACATAGATTACATATATATTAAATATTACATATGGATTATGTGTGGCCGTGGGCATATCGCGAATGTGAACTGTTTTCAATCTAACTTCACTCGCGCTCGTATGTCATGACATTTTAATCAGTTGTACGTACATGCATGTTGAAATACACTATTGGTTGTTGGGTGGTGTAAAAAAAAAAATTCTTTGACGCAGGATTTCTTGATTTTTCGTATCTTGCTGACTTGACGCAGGATTTCTTGACTTTGGTGACTTGCTATGTTACTTCAATTGTACTCGTTAATTTTCATCCGTACTCGTTAATTTTGACTTTCTGTATTCTTAATACTGCTGTACTTCTTGTACTTCTTGTACTTTTTGTACTTCTTCCTCGTTGCTGCTTTTTGATCTGCTGTAAAGTTTCTTCATCTGCTGTTTTTGTTGCTCTGCTGTACTGGATCTGCTACTATTTGCTGAAACTGCCTAGTGCAGGGCTGGGCACCGGGCACCAGATGGGTATTTGTGGCCGTGGGCATATACGCTGATGATGATGATGGTGAAGATTGTATAGTGGGTTCGTATCATTGCCCTAAACAGGTTATTGGTTGATGGTGTTACGACAACAGTTCACAACAGACGATTACCACAGTACATACTGACAGTTGATTCAATACCTTGATAAACATACTTCACGATGACAGCAGTGAACGTTAAATGTGAAGTTTATTTACACGAAGATCAAGGGTTGAAATAATGATGTGCCCAACCTTCCCTTTGAGGCTGGTAAACTTTATACAGTAAAACTTCCATAGGCAAAACTAAATGTCATTCATACTCTCACTCTATAGATATTCTCTGTTCACTATCACTGCTTCATTATATAATACTGTCTCCAGTAGCTATGATGGTCCTGGCTTGAGAACCACTGTTGTCAATAATTCCTTGTCATAGCGTTTATCTCAGGTACTCGCTGTTCCTTTTTGTTGTTCTAATTTATCTCTGCTGATCTTCTATCTTCTGACTTGTCGGGTCTTAGTGAGAGTTACTTGGTGTATATCTTAGAAAGGACTGGCCTACCGCCAGGGATGACTATTTCTACCAATGTCTATTATTTACCCTTCTCATGGCTTGCTGCTGCCTATTGTTCTTCTCATTTACTAAACAGTTTATCTTATTCTGGCGAGACTCAACGTACATGGTGAACTTGAAAATAAACACTCTTCCTCTCCTACTGGCAACCTTGTCAATCTTATCCACAGAAATGAATAACAAACTATCATTTATAATTGTGGAGTACCAAGCGAATGAGTGCCTAGACAATAGTTCATTTTTTCTGCGACCACAAAAATCAGCCAAAGGACTTTGGCTTATTGTCCGATGATAGCCCTCATTTGCGTTTGCCACTTTTATTTTTAACACAAACAAACTTGCTTCCTAACGCTAATCGCGTTTCTTTTATGCATGTGTTTGAAACCATATTTCTAACACACGAACTCCCTATTACATATGTACAGATTATGTATAGATAGCATATTGTCGTAAATTTATTTTGAGAGAAAGAGTCTAGAAAAAGTAGTCCGGTTTAGAGTGTAGAATGATGATGAAAACTCAGTGATAGAAATGTATAGATTTAATATGATGCTCCACAGAGTGCTGGAGGAGAGTAAAGACAGACTTATTTACGACAAATCGTTTCTCTCAATCTTCTCTTCCACTCTCCTGGTCAAACAATTATTTGCCAGTTTTCCAGACACACGTTTGGTGCTTCAAACACTCAGACGACGTGGATACAGCTATATTAAACAAATAGGGAATTTTTTGGGGGCTTTTGGGTATTCCAACACAGTCCGATATAAGTTTATGATGTTTATTAACCTAAAAGATCAAATCACAAAAAAACAATATCAAGTGTTACATAAAATTATCATAAGTACAGAAAAATGCAAATATCAAGGTAGGGAGGGGGTGAAGAAGATTGGTATCAACTAAGCCCTTCCCGCTTGTATTAGACAAAGATAAACCCAGTCTCTTCTTCTTCTTCTTCTTTCGTTCGCTTGAAATATATTGTCTATATCTGCAATGTTGTTTCTTGTATAAACTTCACTGTCTTTTGTAGTTCATACAGGGGTCCATATAGTTTTGCTTCCAGTGTTGTTTCTCTGGGCCAGTGGGTTTGCCTCAATATATCATATTCGGGGCAATCTTGCAGTACGTGCTCCGCTGTCTGGGGTGCCTGTCCACATGTACACATGGCTGAATTGCCAATCTTGAATTTTGTATACATGTGGCTGCGGAGGCGGTTGTGTCCTGTTCTGAGGCGCAGAATGACTATTTGTTCTGATCTGTTCATAGCTTGGTAGTCATCCTGCGTTGATGTTGGTGGCTTTCTGATAGATTTGATCATCTTTTTCTTCTGATGGTACGTTACTGGTACATCCGGTTGTTCGTCTGCAGCACCTTCTTTAGCCAGTCCGTCTGCTCTCTCGTTTCCTGGTATTCCACAATGAGACGGTATCCACTGCATGGCGACCCTGCGCTGGTTGCACAGTTCAGAAAGTAGGGCCTGTATAACTGGCAATTTTCTGGACTGAAGTGCTTGGAGTGCTGATCTTGCATCTGTCAGGAATACTACAGGCTGTGGACCGAGATTGGTGTTCAGTAGTTTCTCAGTTGCCACCTTGATTGCCTGGACTTCTGCATCATAGTTGTTACAGAATTTCCCCGTTGGTACTCTGACCATATCCCTAGTGTTGTTTGGGTATTCTATGTACACTCCTGCTCCTCCATTCTTTACTGCATTCTGTGCTGACCCATCCGTGTATACTCGGACCCAGAGGTCCTGTGGGTATTTATCATCCAGGAAACTGAGAGTGACTGTCCTACGTTGCACGCTGTTCTGTTCATCCCTGTCGAATATTCCTTTCACTTTTGTGTGGATGTGTACTGGTAGTCCATGCTCCTCTCTCCAAGGGGTTTGTTCTGGCACAGACTTTAGAGGGCTGTTAACTTCAGGCAGGTCTGAGGTTTGTCTACGAAATCGTTTGGCCTGGTGGATAAAGCTGCTTCTTTTCAGTCGCCCCATTGCTAGGTTTTGGAATCTGTCCTTCATTGGATGGCTCGGCATACAGAGGAACTTTTCTGCCTGTGTTAGCACTTTCGTGTCTCTGCGTTCTCTCAGTGCTTGTATCCTCCCCATTTTCTCCATCTCCACTATAGGCGTTGATTTCATTGCCCCCGTGATGACCCTAAGCGCCTGGTTTTGCACCTTATCTAGCTCTTGTAATGTGGTGTTTGATGCTGGACACCACGCAGCTGACCCATATTCCAGGTGTGGTCGTATGCCCTGCTGGTAAACTTTACTAAGTATTTTCGCGCTGGCTCCCCATGTGGTTCCACTTAGTTTTCTCAGGATGGCTAGCTTCCTCCTGGCCTTTGTTGCTGCCTTGTTGATGTGCTGCTTCCATGTCAGCCTATCATCGAATGTAACTCCGAGATAGGTGGGTTGTTTATCTTCTCTCAGGAGCTCTTTGTTTATCTTGATGACACCAGCTTTTTGTTTGGGAGAGAGAAACCCAGTCTCAAGATAGATAGTTATCAGGAGCATAGGAAAGTTAACCCAACAGTGAATTTAATTACTCTGAAAGAGGTGTTACAATATTAGTTATGGTGGTAGACAAAAAAAATACTGTTATCCCAACTGGTGTCTTCCCTTTACTAAGCAAAGAAAAAAAAAGGGGGGGGGGGGATGAAACAGAGTTAACAAATTATCCCACTAAAGGAACAATGCCGGGTATATAGAAAACGTATTACCCGGTAGGCAAGTTAACAAATGGTTTGTTGCAAAAAAATTAAATCTCCTGTCATTCATGCACACTGTGAGGATCCACACTCATATACACCACACACTTACCGATTTCAGCATCAGACAATCCATAGCATGATATACACAGTACTTAAACTCTTTACGTGTGACAACTGTCCAGTTCTTCTATGTCCCGCCCCAGATAATGCGAGGTTTCTCTGACAGCAAATATTCCCGCTTATCGCCGGACTTGAAGTTCTAAGAGTTCTTGTGTTTTATTATAAAGAAACGAGTCTATGGGATGGCACTGACGCAGTTCGACATAGGGGTGAAAAATGAGGTGATGGTATAATCCTTCAGGGCGTGATGATAGCCACTGACCGGTAAAGTTTTTAATCCAGTGAGGAAAAACTAGGCTCAGTCACAGTCAGGTAAATCGGTAATCTCTCACAATAGAGCAGTATATAAACTATCGCTACTGGCACTGTTCATCTTCCAGTTTATCTTACAGATTGGAAGTTAAATTTGATGATAATAATCAAATGATCTTGGGTAGGCTTTCTTTCATGTAATTATGTTAGCTAGGCCGCACAGGACCACCACAAGATTTACTTTAAAAAATGTCTCATCAAACTGTCTGGAAGTTTAAGAACCGAGTATGGAAACTCTGAAAGATTTCGTTATTGCTGGGATTGCAAAAGGTGATCAATCTAGAGAAAAAGATAGAAAACCCATAACAACATAATCATACTTTAAAAATCAAATAATCTTCTAAGCGCGCGATAAATTTCCCGTTAAGACTATTTTATATATACGCTCGCGTATTTAGTTATGTATTTAATAAACACTGCGCGAGTTCTAGTGGTTAAATCACACATCTATAAATATAGGACTTAACTAAATTTATTAATTATAAATTCCTTCGCGACTTTAAAAGTTAATTTAAGCATTAACATCTATTATCTTTTTGGAAATAGTATAGCAGGTATATCATTACATTTACAACTGGAACTATTGAAACGGTTTAATTTAATAGGCTTAAATTAACACAAAATCCAATGAAATATAATGAATGAACTAGACCACTGATCACTTTACACAATATATATATATATATATATATATATATATATATATATATATATATATATTTCCGTTTTGCACAGAAATAGAATTCCCTGCAAATATAAATGAAAATCCATGGGATAATCTAGCAAGATTTCAAATATCGCTAGTGCTTCTATCAAGTTCTGGCCAGCGAATGATGAAGTGTATTTCTACGTGATCTGTATATCTACAACTGGAATGCAAGATGAGTGGGACATGAGAAACTTGACAGCTTTTGATCTCGGACGGATTTTGGGGATCTGACCGCCAGACCACAAAGAGAAGCCGCCCCTGGCCTCTCGTATCTTCGCTCGCTGCTTGCGTCAGCTTTCCCCGTTCGCTCTGGCTGCGATCGGTTCCGTGCTAAACACCGAGATGCGAAATCGTTTCAGGGACCCCTACTGTCTTTGATAGCATGCCGCCCGTCCTTCCTGAGATCTCCACCAGTGTCTTTCTTCAGATCGCTCTGGTCCATCTTGCGAGCGGTTGAGTTCGCGCGGAGATGATAAATACCAGCGAGAAACAAGCTTCTCTGCTGGGGGATCGTCTCAGTGTCTTTGATCTCGTGCCGCATACTAAGTGAGTCCCGGTGGAAACGGTTCGCTCTGGCGAAACGAAAAGTTACAACAAATGTTCAGGGGTTCTAATGTTATGAAAAGCTAAAAGTCCCTTTAATCATCCATCATATCAGGGAAAATTCACTTGTCGAACTAGACGTACGTCACAATCGTCCCCACTTTTAGACATGAAACCATTTTTCATGTTTCATTTTTTGACAATGGAGGTGACCTGATTGGTGATTTTTAGGATGAGTGGTATCTTCAGTTTGCTCTTCTTCCTCTGTAGATTAGTTTCTACTCAGGAAATTAGCCCCGACATTCTGTCTTCCCGGAATATATTCCACTTTGAAAGAATAAACGCTTAAAAGAAGCGCCCAACGCATGATCCTTGCGTTAAATTCTTTATTGGCACCCAGAAATGCTAACGGAGCGTGGTCTGTTTGCACCGTGAAAGATGTACCATAGAGAAACTCATGATGGCGTCTGATACCGTCAATCAAAGCGAGACATTCTCTTTCGACTACGCTGTAGTTCCGTTCAGCTTTATTTAATTTCCGACTGCCATAGGCAACTGGAAATATCATATTTGGGTCACTGTCATCGGTTTGAAGCAGTGTTGACCCGATGCCCTGACCTGACGCGTCGACCCGTAATACAAAAGGTTTGTTGAGGTCAGGCAACCTCAAAATGGGGTATGCAGACAACTGTCCTTTCAAAGTGCTGTACGCGTGTTCGCACTTTTGATCCCATATGACCTTATCAGGACAACCTTTCTTTGTGAGGTCAGTCAGAGGTGCTGTCAATCCGTTGAAGTTCTGGATGTATTTCTGATAATATGCACATAATGATAGGAAGGAACGTACGTCTTTCTTCGTTCGGGGTCTTTTGGCTGCAGCTATTTTCTCCACGTTCTTCTTAATAGGCCAACTGCATCCGTGAGAAATAGTATGCCCCAGGAAGTCTAACTGTTCAAACCCGATGAGACATTTGCTAGGTCTGGCTGTGAGACCCGTTTCCTGTAGTCTCCTGAGGAGCATAGCAACCGTAGCAATATGTTCTTCATAGGTTTCCGATGCAATTAATATGTCATCCATAAAATTATGGATATGGGGACTTTGCAAAGGTTCTAGAAGTTTCCTCATCATCCTGGTGAACACTCCTGGTGCGTTATGCAATCCGAACGGCATCACATTAAATGTGTAATGTCCTTCACTAGTGCTGAAAGCTAACAAAGGTTTAATTTCCTCCTTGACTGGTATCTGATAATACCCTTTACTGAGGTCAATCTTAGAGAAAATCTTTGCCTTGCTAAGCTTGGTGAACAACTCAGAAACAGTTTGGAGAGGTTCGGGCTGGAATTCCGTTACAGCGTTTAGCAGCCGGTAATCTATACACAGCCGAACTTCCTTATTGGGCTTCTGCAATAGCACTACACTGGAACTGTAAGGAGATGTAGACTCACTGATAATTCCTGCCTGACGCAGCTTGTCTATTTCTCCGCGAAGTGCATCAGCTTTAGCGCACGGTATGGGGTAAACTCTTGTTCGAACAGGGGTCTCGTTTGTTAATTTCATATCAAATTCGATGAGATTTGTTCGACCAGGTACATCCGTTAAGACTGAACTGTACTGTTTTAGTAGCGCCCTGGTTTCTGTTTGTTGTTCTGGTGAGAGATTGTCGCCGAACTTGACATCTTTAAAGGATTCTGTGGGTTGCAATGGATACTCCATGCAACCATCATCATCTTCCTCGTCTTCCGTTGCTATGGCGACGGCCAGGAGATGCTCGGAGGATGGCACCGGTCTTTCTAAATATTTCTTAAGCAGATTTACGTGGAAGACCTTCTCCTTTCCTTTGATGGAGATCTTGTAATTGGTACGTGAGATCTTTTTAAGGACGGTAAACGGCTTTTGCCATCCGATGCGAAGTTTATTGCTTCCGGTTGGAAGTAGCAACAAAACTTTCTCCCCTGGTTGTAGTTCTCTTTCTTTTGCAGCTTTGCTGTATCTTTTAGCATGTTTAGCGCGGGCTTTCTTAAGGTTGGTAGTAGCTAGATCCCATCCTAGCTTTAGCCTTTCCTTGAGCTCAGATACATACTTGCTTGCAGAGACGACTGTCTCGTCAGCCTTTTGGTCTGTCAGGGACCGAAGTAAGGCTTCTAGTGGCCCCTTAATAGGTCTGCCAAATAAAAGTGTAGCTGGCGCGAATCCCGTAGACGCTTGGGGTACCTCTCAGTAGGCGAATAAGGCAGCCGATATATATAGGTCCCAGTCTTCCGGTTTCTCCTGACCCAGCTTACGTAACATGGTGGTGAGGGTACCATTAAAACGTTCCACGAGCCCATTTCCGGCCGGATGGTAGGATTTGTGTGGATATGTTTGGCCCTCAAGATCTTAAGGATCTCCTCCATTAACAGGCTACGGAATTGGGATCCATTGTCCGTCAAAACTTGTTGAGGGAATCCCAACCGTGTAAAGATTTGCACGAGGGCTTCTGCAACATGCTTGGAATCTGTGCATGTTAGCGGTATAGCTTCGGCCCACATTGTGCAAGTGTCGACTAAAGTCAGGATGAACCTGTGCTTTCTTTTGGTCCTTTCCAGGGGTCCAATGATGTCGACAGTAACCCGTTCAAATGGAGTACCCACTATTGGCATTTGCCCCATAGGTACTGGGGGTGTCAAGTGCTTTGGTGCTACCCGTTGGCACTGGGCGCAGGATTTCACGTACCTGATAATGTCAGAGTTCATTCCTGGCTACCAATAGTGGTTTTTTATTCGCTGAATAGTGGCGTTTTGTCCCATATGTCCGCTAAAGGAAAGAGAGTGCCCCATTTCTAAGATCTGGCTTCTGTACTGCGTCGGTACTAGGAGCTGGTTATTCCCCGTGTCCGGGTTGCCCGTTCTACGATACAATACGCCATCCTTAGAAAAGATGTCTCCGTTGTGTCTGGGGTCCTTAACCATGGGCAGTTTTTTAAAGCAGAGCTCCAGAGTAGGGTCCTTTTGTTGCGCCTCCTTCAGTTCGTTCGGCAACAAATTTGGCGCAGGCTCCCTCTCCTTCTTGGCTTGCCCTCTTGTGGTTACCGCTGCCACAATCGGCTCCTTTGGTCTCCCAATAAACACATATCTACATCCCAGGATAACTTGGTAGATAGGATCATCCATAATGGCCGCTTTAATAACACCTCTGACAAAATCAGAGTGTATTTCTACCAGTGCGATAGGAAGCGTCCTGGGTGCATCACTCGGGAAAACTCCACTAAGTTTGACGGTTTCCTCTGTCTCCTGACCTGGTTTGACTAGGTGTCTAGCAACAATACAACTAAAGCTTAATCCAGTGTCAAAGAGACAAGTAGTTGAGGTACCATTCAAAATTACAGTTCCTCGAGTTGAGGGTCGGTCCCCCTCAGGTTGAGAATCACTGACATTGACTCTACCTTTCGAGGCTGTATGCAAACATCCGACGCGGTTTGGACCGGTTTGTTTGCCCTGATCAGACGTTCCTGGTGTAGGGGTCTTCCCTTTTCCTTGACCTTGGTGGCCGCGCTGCCACGTAGGCTTGGTGGGTTGATCAGAATTGTTGTTAGGGGGGTATAGGGTTTTGTAGAATTTCGATTTTTCCTGGGGAGGTCTCTGGGTATTATTTTCTCGTTGGTTATAATTCTGAGAGGAATTAGAGGAATAGGATGACTGCTCTAGATTTTGTTTACGAGATGGCTCATCTGTGGGTTTACGTTTTGTGCTGGGAAGTTCGGCCATTGCATTGGTATAGCGTTCTGCCTTATTGAGTATGTCCTCAAGCCTGACTGCGCCCTGTTCAGCCAAAAATCTACGGGTTTCGTTTGACAAAGTTGACTTTATCTGTTCCACAAGAACAAGTTCAAGTAGTCCCTCATATGTAAGAGGTAGGTCAGATAATTCAATGCACTTTGTCAAATAGCCCGTGAGACGTGAAGAGAACTGCGGGAATGTTTCCGTGCTCTCTTTCCGGCTGTTTCTGAACATTTGCAGAAATTTTCGGGCGGTCATCTCAAACCGCTCTAGCAAAGGCCTTTTTCAGCATGTCGTAATCATGTTGGTTGGTTCCCAGCTTTGTATATACGTCATAAGCAGTACTTTTCAGTGACGTTGAGAGTTTAAGTGCCCAGCGAGAACTCTCCAACCCATACAGATTTGCGAGCCTCTCGAATTTTTCTAGATAGCTGTCAATTTTCTCACTGGGACTAGGAACAGACTCTAAAGCAAAAGACATCGCAGTTTATTGGGCAGACTGAGTGCTGGAGAGATCCATTGGCTGCGACTGGGGCGAAGACGGCTCTCCGTTATTCGAAGTAGCGGCGCCCCGACTCTCTAAAGCCTTAAGCGCCAATTAATGCTGTCTTTCCTTGTCTCTCTCTTTGCGTTGTCTCTCCTTCTCTCTTTCCCTGCGGGCGTCCATCTCTGCCTCAATTTTCTTCTGCTCCAATTGACGATCGTCCGCTTCTTTCTTCCTAGCTTCTGCCCTATCTTCCGCTTCCTTTTTCTCTTTTTCTTCTCTCAGTTGGTCCGCATCATATCTTTCAAGTTCTTTGTTGACAAACAGGTTCGCGGCTTCTCCTTCTAATCCTGAGTCCTTCGCCTCCTGTCTCAAAATGGATCTTATCCTAATTATCTCTGCCATACCAAAGAACTGGATGCTTCTAAGACTAGAGAATAGTAAGATGGAACAAGAAGGGGAAGAAACTCGGAACCGCTACGAGAAAAACCAAAGTAAAATTTTACTTGAGTTACCTCCTACCTTAAATGTGTTAACTTATCGCTGCTATTATTGTCACTTAAGACTCTTAACGCAAGCGACTATGCCACTAAAATGGTAAGTTATACTAGAAAAGAATCTACTCTTACTAACAGTAGAGAAAAATTTATATTAAAACAATTTAAAGGAAAAAAAAAATTTCCCTGAAATTTTAATTCTCCACTACAAAAAACTCCCCTTGAAGTCAATTATATGAGAAGAGACGTTGTTAACTAGACTTAAAAAGTCAGAACAAGGCGTCTTTAGCTAAGCTCAACTCTTTTAACTTCAAAAACCCTTTAGTGACTGTAAAACAATCACGCAATCCTAGCAAATCTTATAAAGAAAAATGTAATGTTTCTCTGCCAGAGAATAATTTAAATAACAACTATTTTTGTTTATCCGTACTTTCTACTGCTGTGGAAAGAAAACAACCTGTAAATATGCTGTGTGGACGACCCAAATACTAAAAAGCGTTGTCTAGGGGTGTAATTACTTATTTATTTATTTCCCTAAATCACAAAGACAGATCTCTCACACTCTATCTAGTTAGACCCAGACTTAGATCAGACTCAAAATATCTTTATCCCGGCTATGCGAATGCCTCAAATGTAGCGCAAGATGCAGAACCAGCCCACAAATATGTGTGCATCAAATGTATCTCAAAATTATCCCGGCGAGCCAGCCAAATATTGTCGTAAATTTATTTTGAGAGAAAGAGTCTAGAAATAGTAGTCCGGTTTAGAGTGTAGAATGATGATGAAAACTCAGTGATAGAAATGTATAGATTTAATATGATGCTCCACAGAGTGCTGGAGGAGACAGACTTATTTACGACAAATCGTTTCTCTCAATCTTCTCTTCCACTCTCCTGGTCAAACAATTATTTGCCAGTTTTCCAGACACACGTTTGGTGCTTCAAACACTCAGACGACGTGGATACAGCTATATTAAACAAATAGGGAATTTTTTTGGGGCTTTTGGGTATTCCAACACAGTCCGATATAAGTTTATGATGTTTATTAACCTAAAAGATCAAATCACAAAAAAAAAAACAATATCAAGTGTTACATAAAATTATCATAAGTACAGAAAAATGCAAATATCAAGGTAGGGAGGGGGTGAAGAAGATTGGTATCGACTAAGCCCTTCCCACTTGTATTAGACAAAGATAAACCCAGTCTCAAGATAGATAGTTATCAGGAGCATAGGAAAGTTAACCCAACAGTGAATTTAATTACTCTGAAAGAGGTGTTACAATATTAGTTATGGTGGTAGACAAAAAAATACTGTTATCCCAACTGGTGTCTTCCCTTTACTAAGCAAAGAAAAAAAGGGGGGGGGGGATGAAACAGAGTTAACAAATTATCCCACTAAAGGAACAATGCCGGATATACAGAAAACGTATTACTCGGTAGGCAAGTTAACAGTAAATTAATATTAGACAAACTCCGTACGACAACTCCGCCTAGCTATCAAGCGAATCAAACTGACCCCACGGCCAGCTAGGCATCCCCAAAAAAAGATGCTTTGCTGGCTATTTATCAGTACGAAACTCACAAGATAACACCGGAAGTATACAGTGGGCAACTCAGCCCTTAAATGACGCAATCACTTCTGTTGTTCTCCTATTAACAGTATGTGTCAGTCCAAACAAGACAAAGACCTTGATACTGGGTCCAGTAAATAGTAGAAGACTTAAGGACATTAGTATAGAACAGAGGGTAGGTGATTGCGTCATTTAAGGGCTGGGTTGCCCACTGTATACTTCCGGTGTTATCTTGTGTGTTTCGTACTGATAAATAGCCAGTAAAGCATCCTTTTTTGGGGATGCCTAGCTGGCCGTGGGGTCAGTGTGATTAGCTTGATAGCTAGGCGGAGTTGTCGTACGGAAGGTACGGGGTTCGAACCCTGGGTATGCCACTCACGTCTGTTGTTTTTCTGTTGTCCAAGTGTTCTACTTCTTTATTTCTTACGAGTGCCTGAAAACATACCTTTATGTTTGTCTAATATTAATTTACTGTTTACAGGCCTCGGGTTTCCCTTCCTTATGTGTTATTTATGTTTATACAATACCAGAAACCTACCCTCTGTTCTATACTAATGTCCTTAAGTCTTCTACTATTTACTGGACCCAGTATCAAGGTCTTTGTCTTGTTTGGACTGACACATACTGTTAATAGGAGAACAACAGAAGTGATTGCGTCATTTAAGGGCTGAGTTGCCCACTGTATACTTCCGGTGTTATCTTGTGTGTTTCGTACTGATAAATAGCCAGCAAAGCATATTTTTTTGGGGATGCCTAGCTGGCCGTGGGGTCAGTGTGATTCGCTTGATAGCTAGGCGGAGTTGTCGTACGGAAGGTACGGGGTTCGAACCCTGGGTAAGCCACTCACGTCTGTTGTTTTTCTGTTGTCCAAGTGTTCTACTTCTTTATTTCTTACGAGTGCCTGAAAACATACCTTTATGTTTGTCTAATATTAATTTACTGTTTACAGGCCTCGGGTTTCCCTTCCTTATGTGTTATTTATGTTTATACAATACCAGAAACCTACCCTCTTTTCTATACTAATGTCCTTAAGTCTTCCACTATTTACTGGACGCAGTATCAAGGTCTTTGTCTTGTTTGGACTGATACATACTGTTAATAGGAGAACAACAGAAGTGATTGCGTCATTTAAGGGCTGAGTTGCCCACTGTATACTTCCGGTGTTATCTTGTGTGTTTCGTACTGATAAATAGCCAGCAAAGCATCTTTTTTTGGGGATGCCTAGCTGGCCGTGGGGTCAGTGTGATTCGCTTGATAGCTAGGCGGAGTTGTCGTACGGAAGGTACGGGGTTCGAACCCTGGGTAAGCCACTCACGTCTGTTGTTTTTCTGTTGTCCAAGTGTTCTACTTCTTTATTTCTTACGAGTGCCTGAAAACATACCTTTATGTTTGTCTAATATTAATTTACTGTTTACAGGCCTCGGGTTTCCCTTCCTTATGTGTTATTTATGTTTATACAATACCAGAAACCTACCCTCTGTTCTATACTAATGTCCTTAAGTCTTCTACTATTTACTGGACCCAGTATCAAGGTCTTTGTCTTGTTTGGACTGACACATACTGTTAATAGGAGAACAACAGAAGTGATTGCGTCATTTAAGGGCTGAGTTGCCCACTGTATACTTCCGGTGTTATCTTGTGTGTTTCGTACTGATAAATAGCCAGCAAAGCATCTTTTTTTGGGGATGCCTAGCTGGCCGTGGGGTCAGTGTGATTCGCTTGATAGCTAGGCGGAGTTGTCGTACGGAAGGTACGGGGTTCGAACCCTGGGTAAGCCACTCACGTCTGTTGTTTTTCTGTTGTCCAAGTGTTCTACTTCTTTATTTCTTACGAGTGCCTGAAAACATACCTTTATGTTTGTCTAATATTAATTTACTGTTTACAGGCCTCGGGTTTCCCTTCCTTATGTGTTATTTATGTTTATACAATACCAAAAACCTACCCTCTGTTCTATACTAATGTCCTTAAGTCTTCTACTATTTACTGGACCCAGTATCAAGGTCTTTGTCTTGTTTGGACTGACACATACTGTTAATAGGAGAACAACAGAAGTGATTGCGTCATTTAAGGGCTGAGTTGCCCACTGTATACTTCCGGTGTTATCTTGTGTGTTTCGTACTGATAAATAGCCAGCAAAGCATCTTTTTTTGGGGATGCCTAGCTGGCCGTGGGGTCAGTGTGATTCGCTTGATAGCTAGGCGGAGTTGTCGTACGGAAGGTACGGGGTTCGAACCCTGGGTAAGCCACTCACGTCTGTTGTTTTTCTGTTGTCCAAGTGTTCTACTTCTTTATTTCTTACGAGTGCCTGAAAACATACCTTTATGTTTGTCTAATATTAATTTACTGTTTACAGGCCTCGGGTTTCCCTTCCTTATGTGTTATTTATGTTTAGGCAAGTTAACAAATGGTTTGTTGCAAAAAAATTAAATCTCCTGTCATTCATGCACACTGTGAGGATCCACACTCATATACACCACACACTTACCGATTTCAGCATCAGACAATCCATAGCATGATATACACAGTACTTAAACTCTTTACGTGTGACAACTGTCCAGTCCTTCTATGTCCCGCCCCAGATAATGCGAGGTTTCACTGAGAGCAAATATTCCCGCTTATCGCCGGACTTGAAGTTCTAAGAGTTCTTGTGTTTTATTATAAAGAAACGAGTCTATGGGATGGCACTGACGCAGTTCGACATAGGGGTGAAAAATGAGATGATGGTATAATCCTTCGAGGCGTGATGATAGCCACTGACCGGTAAAGTTTTTAATCCAGTGAGGAAAAACTAGGCTCAGTCACAGTCAGGTAAATCGGTAATCTCTCACAATAGAGCAGTATATAAACTATCGCTACTGGCACTGTTCATCTTCCAGTTTATCTTACAGATTGGAAGTTAAATTTGATGATAATAATCAAATGATCTTGGGTAGGCTTTCTTTCATGTAATTATGTTAGCTAGGCCGCACCGGACCACCACAAGATTTACTTTAAAAAATGTCTCATCAAACTGTCTGGAAGTTTAAGAACCGAGTATGGAAACTCTGAAAGATTTCGTTATTGCTGGGATTGCAAAAGGTGATCAATCTAGAGAAAAAGATAGAAAACCCATAACAACATAATCATACTTTAAAAATCAAATAATCTTCTAAGCGCGCGATAAATTTCCCGTTAAGACTATTTTATATATACGCTCGCGTATTTAGTTATGTATTTAATAAACACTGCGCGAGTTCTAGTGGTTAAATCACACATCTATAAATACAGGACTTAACTAAATTTATTAATTATAAATTCCTTCGCGACTTTAAAAGTTAATTTAAGCATTAACATCTATTATCTTTTTTGGAAATAGTATAGCAGGTATATCATTACACTTACAACTGGAACTATTGAAACGGTTTAATTTAATAGGCTTAAATTAACACAAAATCGAATGAAATATAATGAATGAACTAGACTGATCACTTTACACAATATATATATATATAACCCTAACCCCGGGAACCATTAAAATTAAAGCTATGAACTTTTCTAACGAGACCTTTGATATCATCTTGAACGGGGAAAAACTACAGAAAGTTGAAAGTTTCAATTATTTAGGCAGTAAAATGACTCAGGATGGTGACACAACAAGAGAAATCCATACTAGAATTGCTTTGGCAGCTAGCGCCTTCAATAGATTATCTAACATTTGGAAATTACGATCATTGAATATACATACCAAGCTTCGTCTGTTTAATTCAAATGTTATCTCAGTGTTAACATACGGCTGTGAGAGTTGGAAAATAACAAAATCATTGGAGAACAAGCTGAATACATTCGAGAACAAATGTCTTAGAAAACTCATGAACATCAGTTGGAAAGAATTCAAGACTAATCGACAAATAAGAGAAGACTCTAGGCAGAAATATGTCTCCGACTATATAAGGAAAAGACGATGGTCTTATATCGGTCATGTCCTACGAATGCAAAACAACAGATACCACTACAGGCGCTCACTTGGGTTCCTGAGGGTAAGAGGAAAAAAGGAAGACCAAAAGAAACACTCAGAAGAACAATAATAAGAGAAGGAACTGCAAATATAAGATGGCCAGTCAAAATCCATGGTGTTTGGCGCTTATAATCTAGCATTAGATTTATATAAATATCGCTAGTGCTTCTATCAAGTTCTGGCCAGCGAATGATAAAGTGTATTTCTACGTGATATGTATATCTACAACTGGAATGCAAGATGAGTGGGACATGAGAAACTTGACAGCTTTTGATCTCGGACGGATTTTGGGGATCTGACCGCCAGACCACAAAGAGAAGCCGCCCCTGGCCTCTCGTATCTCCGCTCGCTGCTTGCGTCAGCTTTCCCCGTTCGCTCTGGCTGCTAAACACCGAGATGCGAAATCGTTTCAGGGACCACTACTGTCTTTGATAGCATGCCGCCCGTCCTTCCTGAGATCTCCACCAGTGTCTTTCTTCAGATCGCTCTGGTCCATATTGCGAGCGGTTGAGTTCGCGTGGAGATGATAAATACCAGCGAGAAACAAGCTTCTCTGCTCGGGGATCGTCTCAAACTTCCTGAGCTTACACAAATTCTAAATAAAAATTTTCATGTTTTTGGACTTTCCGAAAGTCGCTTAAACGACAAAATATCAGATGGTGAAATTGCCCTAAATAGTTTTAAAACAGTTCGGCGAGACTCAAGTAGAAAGCTAGAAACAGGTATTGTAGTATATATTTCCACTTCTATTAGTTATCGCCGCAGAAGCGATTTAGAGACAGCAGAGACCGAGTGCATATGGTTAGAAATAAAACTACCGACTCAGGGACAATTTCTAATCGGGTATCTTTATAGAAATCCCAGTGCAGGAGCCATCTGGTATGAAGATTTCACCACTATGATGGATAAAGTATTTACCACTGCCAAAGAAATTATTCTTCTAGGCGATTTCAACATCGACATGCGCAACATAAACCAAACATGGGAAAACATCATCCTATCATACAACCTAAAACAAATAGTCAACCAGCCTACCAGGGTAACAAATGCATCATCCACAATAATTGACCACATCTACGTCACCTGTGCAGACAATATTATAGAATGCTCTGTTCCTACTGTCGCGATGAGTGACCACTACCCTATATGTTGCACGTGGTCAAAGAATAAATATAAAGCTCCAAGAAATAAACATATCAGTATTAAATTTAGAAGTTTTAAACATTTCAACCGTGAACTATTTTTACATGATTTGCGAACTGCACCTCTTGCCAGTGTTTACCAGCTTTCTGATCCCGACGACGCCATTGCCCATTGGACACGTATCTTTCTTTGTGTGTTTTGATAACCACGCACCAACTAAAGAAGTTCGTGTGAAAACGACAGGTCAAATCTCCTTGGATCACACAAGCAGTGCTAGACGCCATGAGGCAGAGAGATCAAGCTCACAAAAACAAGGACTTTAACATATACAGAGAACAGAGGAACAACGTGCAATATTTAATTCGTAGAGAAAAAAAGAAATTACTTTAAAAATTTGGTTCAGAACAAAACAAACAGTAAAGATATATGGAAAGCAATCAATACCTTAGCGAACAAGCGAAATCTGTCAGTCTCGTCAACCCCTAATACTTCATTTACTCCCACAGACTTCAGCAATTACCCTTCAGGCAGAAATAAACAGTCTTAAATCTACAATACCAAATTCACCTTGTGACTTAGGCAGGCTGTCAGTACTTTGTGAGAACAAATGTACCAACACAATCCCATCCAACATTCCGTTTATGACAGTTAATGAAGTGTATAACTATCTTCTAGGACTTAAAGATAATAACTCATCAGGACTTGACGGAGTCAGTAATCGAATACTGCGTTATGCGGCTCCAGCTATTAGTGATTCGCTTACATACATATACAATCAATGTATCGCACGGAGCTACTTTCCGTGGCACTTTAAAGTCGCTAAGGTATATCCTCTCTTAAAACCTGGCTCTTCCGACAATAATAACCTTGGTAACTATAGGCCAATCTCCTTAATATCATCGCTATCCAAACCACTAGAAAAAACACATACATAAAATAACACTACAACACCTAGTTAACAACGGCTTGCTAATTGATAGTCAGTCGGGGTTTAGACCTAAACATTCATGTCACACAGCTCTAACTAAGATGATTGACAACTGGCACTTAAATATTAATAACGATAACATATGTGGGGCAGTTTTTGTAGACTTTAAAAAAGCATTTGATATGATAGATCACGCTATTTTAATTAGAAAACTAGAAACATCAAAAGTAAACCTTCAACTAGTGACGATAATTAAATCATTCCTGTCAGACAGAAAACATGTAGTTTCTTACAATAACTCTTGCTCATACCCAACCATAATAAATACCGGCGTTCCTCAGGGCTCTATTCTTGGGCCTCTACTTTTTGCCATATACATTAATGACCTTCCATTACACGTCGAACACGCATCCTGTGACCTATTTGCTGATGACTGTACTATCTACACGAGTGATACAAGTTGCAACACACTCGAACTATCGTTACAAAAAAAGATACAGACAATCTGATTAAGTGGAGCATCGGAAATCGCATGCTAATTAATATAATTAAAACAAAGTGCATGTTAATATCAACTAGACAAAAATTACAAAATTCTGAGAAAACAACACTTCAGATCTATATTGGTACCTCACCAATTGAAAACGTTAATGAACATAAAACTCTAGGAATAGTCGTTGACCAGCATCTTAATTGGAACTCACATGTTCATGCACTGACTAAGCAAACGGCACAGAAAGTTTACCAGTTAGCTAAAATCAAACATTTCCTAGATGAAGATGCACGAAAATTTGTTCTATGTATCTCACATACAAACAAACCTTGACTATTGCTCCACAATCTGGGATGGTTGTTCTATGTCCAACACAAAAAGACTCCATTCACTACAAAAGCGTGCAGTGCGTCTAGTTTCTGACAACTGCCAAACACAGTGTGTAGATCTATATAAATATCTCAAAATACTGCCTCTAAGAAAGCGCTTTCTGTTCAACAAAGCTAAATTTGTTCACAAAATCCTGTCACAGAATGCTCCAACATATCTGTGGCCAATGTTCAAATACAGTGAAAGACGCAGTCAACGCCTTAACAAAATACAAGTGCCCAAGCCTAGGCTTGACTTATTCAAGAAAAGCTTAGCTTACTCTGCTGCTCATCTTTGGAACTATCTTCCACATTATCTAAAACATAACAACCTCAGTCCCTATTCATACAATCGTAAACTTTTCGAATACTTTATGAGTTCTGATTATCTGCCCCCCCTAATATGATTATTTTTCCGAACAAATGGTATAATATCGAGTGTAGGTTTAATGATGATGTTAGTGCTTTTCAACATATTTTGTTTCATGGTAATACTTAGTTTGTACTTTTCAACATATTTTATTTCATGTTTATAATTAGATACTGTGAATGTGAGTATGCTATTATTTTACCTGTACAACGTTGAATTCCTTGAATTGATGGGTAAATTGTATGTGAGAATAAATGAAATCAGTATAAAAGACGGGAGAAAGGAAGGGCAGAATGTCAGACGGGCCTGCGTGCCCAATTCTCAACCTTTTGAAAATAAAGTTCGTTCGTTCGTTCGTTCGTTCAGTGTATTTGATCTCGTGCCGCATACTAAGTGAGTCCCGGTGGAAACGGTTCGCTCTGGCGAAACGAAAAGTTACAACAAATGTTCAGGGGTTCTAATGTTATGAGAAGCTAAAACGGATAGCATCATTTTATGGGGAGCTGCAGTGGTCCATGGTTCGATCCCCAGTTGAGGTGGGATTTTTTAGACCGCAAACGGCTTCAGGGGTCAACCCAGCCTCATGAAGTGGGTACCAGAGCAACTCTAGGAAGGTTAAGGCGGCCGGCGTGATGCTGACCACATCACCCGTATAGCGTACCGATGGTCAAGAAAATACGGGCCTAACACCATATTCCCAATATGCCTCAATGGGCGTGTAACGGGATCCTTTACCTTATATATATATATATATATATATATATATATATATAATATATATATATATTATATATATAATATTATATATATATATAATATATATATATATATATATATAATATATATATATATATATATATATATATATATATATATATATATATATATATATATATATATATATATATATATATATATATATATCAGTTTACATTTATATTACTCATGACATAACTTACATATTACACATAATTTAAACATTCCATACAGATTACAAATTATAGATTACATATTGCAAAGAGAGTATGTATTACATTGAGATTACATGTTACCTATAGTTGATGTATTGCATATAGATTATATATTACATATACACTATATATTGCGCATAGATTACATAGTACCTGTTGATTACACATTATGTGTAGACTACTCGATTTTATAGCAAAGAAAAGAGAAAAAAACGTTCGGACTCATCCTTTCGAACGCTCGAAGAAAACCAATAATGTAAGTCCTCTATTTTAATGCATACATCATATAAGGTAGTTCCCTAGCTAATACTGTCGTAGGGAAGTGAAGTATTAGAGACTTCACCATACTAGGTCCAGCATCAAAAGATGTGGTGACCAGTTCCCTTCCTTGCTGCCTTTTCTTTCCTTAACTCAAAGAGTCAGGTACCCATTTACAGACTGGGTAGACTGGAGCATGTCGGTACCGTGATTCGAACCGGCACCTTTGCCGCAAGAGGCCAGCGCTCTAATCCCTATGTTAATCGGAAGCATACAGCATACATGTATTAAAATTTATACGAACAGGGAGATAGTGAAAAATAGTTAGCGAACTAGAGAGAGAGAGAGAGAGAGAGAGAGAGAGAGAGAGAGAGAGAGAGAGAGACAGACAGACAGACAGACAGACAGACAGACAGACAGAAAGAAAGATAAAGATAGATAAGGAGAGTTAAAGAAGAGCGTCTGACGGTTAGGGAGTGTGAGAGAAAGGAGGCGAGAAAGAGGAGGCGACAAGGAGAAACTGATAGGATTGGCGAGAAAGAGCAGGCGACAACGAGAAACTGATAGGATTGGCGAGAAAGAGGAGGCGACAACGAGAAACTGATAGGATTGGCGAGAAAGAATCAGAAAATAATGAACAGACAAAGGAAAAAAGAACAATGAAGATAACAATGAAATGAAAAGATCACACGTGAGAAGAGAAGAAGAAATTCATTCTCCCCGGGACACACGAAGAAACTTCTGAGAGTAAAATAAGAAGATACATAATGAGAAAGGTAACATAAGCTTCATTTTTGGAAAACAAGGGGTGGCAGGGTGTTCTGAGGTGGCTCTATCTGGCGGACGAGTCTAAGCATTGCACAAGGGGCACTGGTCTATGTCAAATAACATAAAAAGAAGGTTAGAAAGTGAGAGAAGACAATGGCGAAGTATAAGGGGTGCGAGGGGGCAGTCTGCCCAGTGTGACAACTAGGAGGGGTGTCATCTGGTTCTATTACGTTAGTACTGTACTGCACAATACATTTTTCTGTATGATTTATGAGGGTGCTAAAGACATGATCCTACCTGGGTGCAAAATACTTTTAAGTAAGCTCTTGAGGGAAGCTGACATCGGAATGTAGCGGAAGGTAGCAGAAAATAACATCCATGCAAAAGGGTGGACAATTCTAAAGAATAATTCATAACTTAATTCTCGAAACAATAATTGACCTAAGAAATAATAAAAAGACTGACGTAGAAACGTGAAATCCTTCTTCTTCTTCTTCAAGTACCATGCCTAATGGTGTAGGAGATCATGTCTCTCCACAACGTCCTGTCTCCAGTACAATTTATTAATTCTGCTGTTGACTTTTTTCTATGCCACGATGTCAAACTGTCCAGTATTTGCTCTCTTTGTCTTCCCTTATCTCTTTTTCCATCAATCTTACCTGTTGTTACGATATATTCCCTTACCTGTTGTTACGATATATTCCCTTACCTGTTGTTACGATATATTCCCTTACCTGTTGTTACGATATATTCCCTTACCAGTTGTTACGATATATTCCCTTACCTGTTGTTACGATATATTCCCTTACCCGTTGTTACGATATATTCACTTACCTGTTGTTACGATATATTTCAGCTTTCCTCTTCTCATAACATGCCCCAATGAAAGTGGATTGCTTCTTTCTAACGTGTGGAATAAGTTTCCTTTACGCACTGACCTGATTTCAGGACACCTCATTACTCTTTTTGGCTGTCCGTGGTTTTTTTAACATTCTCCTGTAAAACCATATCTCTGTGGCCTCTGGTGCCTTCCCTACTTTTTTACCGATTGTCCATGACTCAATCCCATAAGTCAGGATTGGTTCTATATAACACTGAAGAAATCTCTTTTTTACTTCCAATGATAAAGAATTGTTGCATAAAATACTCTTCAGTGACATGATTAAGAAAAAACAAACAAACAAAAAACAACAAACAACAACAGAAACTCCAGAAGCTAAAGAAAGCTCTGAGAGAATTAAAACAAAAATAAAAAACAAATAACTGGAAAGACGCAGAAAAAATTCACCTGACATATTCTTCTTCTTCTTCCTCGTTCGCCCTGAAAAGGACGTTGGTTGCGTTGTGTCTGTTTACACCGGAGCTGTGATATCTGCACCTTTCGGTCGACACATCCGACTTCAGCACGGCATTTTTTGGGACCGGGTTTGCCTTCCCTCTGCGATCCCTATTCTCTCAGCCAGACTGCAGTGATGCAGCCTGTTTCCAGGACCACCACGTGGAGGTGGAGTAGGGTCTTGGTCAGCTCTGGTTCGCTGACCCTGACGCAAGCAGTCAAGCTATGGGTCGCTGACTGTATTCTCTGTTGCTGCGTCTTTGGGTCCCACCTGACATATATAGCGGTACACTGTCTCAACACAACCTCGATTCCTTCACTGACAGAATGTATTTCATCATCATCATCGACATCATCATCCTCGGCATCATCATCGCCATCATTGTCATCATCATCCTTTTCCCTTTCGCTTCTCATGGAGCATGGTAACGCCACTGCACCTGGTCTCCTTACAGGACGCCTGCAAATAAAGCATTCACATGCTCTTGCAGCGATGGCTTCTGTAGCTATTTGTTTTACATGATGAGGTTGCCAGTCTCATGCACAACCTCATTTTAACTGCCTTGCACGGTATACCTGAGGTGGCACTATACCTATTATTTCTTTGCCTCATAAGAGACCCCCCCCCCCTTTCCCCGGTGAACTACACGGGACACTGTTTTTTGTTAGTCTTTCTTTAGCTCATTACAGCCGGGTAACCACAGCACAGGTCAAAAGACATGTGGCAAGAGGGAGGTATGGGCGAACGTTAAGGCAATGAACGTTAAGTTCATCATTCTGGGAGTACGAAGCTGCCGATCACACTAAATGTTGTCTAGATGCGATGTTGTCTAGATGCAGGGTTTTCTAGATGTAATATTGTCTAGATGTGATGTTGTCTAGATGTAATGTTGTCTAGATGTGATGTTGCCTAGATGTAATGGTGTCTAGATGTGATGTTGTCTAGATGTAATTTTGTCTAGATGTGATTTTGTCTACATGTAGTTTTGTCTACATGTGATGTTGTCTAGATGCTGGGTTGTCTAGATATAATGTTGTCTAGATGTGATGTTGTCTAGATGTAATGTTGTCTAGATGTAATGTTGTCAGATGCGATGTTGTCTAGATGTAGTGTTGTTTAGATGCAGTGTTGTCTAGATGTAGTTTTGTCTAGATGTAGTGTTGTCTAGATGCAGTGTTGTCTAGATGTAGCGTTGTCTAAATGTAGTGTTGTCTATTCTAGACAGTGTTGTCTAGATGCAGTGTTGTCTAGTCTAGACAGTGTTGTCTAGATGTAGTGTTGTCTAGTCTAGACAGTGTTGTCTAGATGTAATGTTGTTTAGATGCAGTGTTATCTATTCTAGACAGTGTTGTCTAGATGTAGAATTGTCTAGAGGTAGGGTCATCTACATATAGTGTTGTCTAGATGCAGTATTGTCTAGATGCAGTGTTGTCTAGATGCAGTGTTGTCTAGATGTTGTGTTGTCTAGATGTTGTGTTGTCTAGATGCAGCGTTGTCTAGATGTTGTGTTGTCTAGATGTAGTGTTGTCTAGATGTTGTGTTGTCTAGATGCAGTGTTGTCTAGTCTAGACAGTGTTGTCTAGATGCATTATTGTCTAGATGTAGTGTTGTTTCGATGCAGTTTTGTCCAGAAGCAGTGTTGCCTAGATGTAGTATTGTTTTATTTCAGTGTTGTCCAGATGCAGTGTTGTCTAGATGTAGTGTTGTTTTGATGCAGTGTTGTCCAGATGCAGTGTTGTCTAGATTTAATGTTGTCTAGATGTTGTGTTGTCTAGATGCAGTGTTGTCTAAATGCAGTGTTGTCTAGATGCATTGTTGTTTACATGCAGTATTGTCTAGATGCAGTGTTGTCTAGATGTAGTGTTGTCTAGATGTAGTGTTATCTAGATGTTGTTTTGTCTAGATGCAGTGTTGTCTAGATGCAGCGTTGTCTAGATTCAATTTTGTCTAGATGCAGCGTTGTCTAGATGTAATGCGATCCCCAGTCAAGGTGGGATTTTTTAAGACCGCAAACGCCTCCCGGGTCGACCCTGCCTCTTGAATTGGGTACCAGAGCAACTTCTGGGAAGGTTAACGCGGCCGGCGTGATACTGACCACATCACCCCTAGTGTGCCGATGGTTAAGAAAATATGGGCCTATCATCATATTCCCGATATACCCCAATGGGCGTGTCACGGGGTCACCTTCCTGCAAGGGGACCGACTGCAATGCTGGTTCTATACTCTGTAAGGAGCAGAGCTGATGATGACGACGATAATGATGACAACTCACACAAACAACGTGTTTTCAGTATCTCACTTTTAACATTAATTAGCACAAGAACAAAGTATAACACACACACGCGCACATGCAACCTGGCAGGTCTAACACTAGTGTTCGCATGGGCATGGCCGCGTTAAAAAAATAATGAAGACAACAAGAACAATAACAATATGTCTGTGACAAGGTTCGCGTGGAGGTTTATGGCTGAAATTCCAGTCATATCCATAAAACTCCAGTCTCTATGGCCACCATAAATCTGGAATTATAATGACATATGGCTCTCACGGGGGATAACTAGCTAGAAACAAAGTAATAATATCTCGGGTTTATTCGCGTTCATCCAGCCTCCCCAGGAGGCTCGCAGCGTGAAACAATACCATATCAGAAATTATAACTCGATGACGTGCTCTCAGGAGAACCCTAGTCGTCAAGTCAAGTCATACATTCCATTGTACAGCCTCCGCATGCCATTGTTTCCAAGAAATCCCAAATAATGCTAATCTCCCTTTAAATCTGGAAACATTGCGAAGTCTTGGAGAAGCAGGCTGGAAAATTGGTCTCGTCATGATTATAATAGCGGAAGTAACTTCGTTTCTCGTCTGCGTGCAAATATATTGTTAGATTTTTTTTTTATGAGCGCGTTATTGCTTGATCGCCACAACGCGGGAAGAATAGCGGAACCTGGTTATGAGCTATGATCCTATCACGTTGTGTACTCAAACTGGAGTTCACAGTGGGTGGTTTCTTTAAGACGTTTGCCGCGGAGTCTGGTGTTTTGAAAATAAGAATAATTTATTGTATTTTTATTTTTTGGCGCATGTTCTATTGTGTGTAAGGGTTTATAATTTCTGATACAGACGACAAATTCAGGGAAAGGGAGTTTGGTGGTGGGGGTTAATGTATTGAGAGAGAGCGGTAGTTATTGGAGGAGGAATGAAGACAGCATTATCGAGCATAAGAAAGGAGAGAACATGTGGATACAGATGAAGTAAAGATAGACATCAGAGGTAGGGGGTGAGGATTTGCATTTTTTGTTGTTGCCAAAAATAAATGTACATTCATTCGTTACACTTTAGTTACCCAAGGAGCATAGACCTTCAACAATGCCAGGTCCTGTCCTGTGCCATCCGCTCAAGATGTTACCTGCCTTCTTTATGCCTTTCATTTCTGTCTCCAGTTCTCTATTCCATGCAGTCCTCGATCTATTTCTACCTGACATACCCTGGGGATTCACGAATAAGGAATGTCCTGTAATGCTATCAACAGGTTTACTCAGTGTGTGTCCTATCTATTACCAGCGTCCGGATTCCAGACAAAAATGCCCGAGCATTACTCGACGGCAGTTTGACTTCGATCCAAAAAAACAAAAACTCTGGTGGCTCCCAGCCATTGTTCCTAAGGTGTGATTCAACTGTAAATCTACTGCCTACCAACGGTAAATGTACCACTCACCAACTGTAAATCTACTACCCATCAAAGGTAAATGTACCACCCACGAACTGTAAGTCTACCACCCACCAACTATAAATCTACCACCCACTAACAGTAAATCTACTACCCACCAACAGTAAATCTACCACCCACCAACAGTAAATGTACCACCCAACAACAGTAAATCTCCCACCCACTAAAGTAAATCTATCACCCACCAACAGTAAATTTCCCACCCACCAACGGTAAATATATCACCCACCAACAGTAAATCTCCCACCCACCAACGGTAAATCTCCCACCCACCAACAGTAAATCTCCCACCCACCAACAGTAAATCTCCCACCCACCAACGGTAAATCTCCCACCCACCAACGGTAAATCTACCACCCACCATCACTGCTATCAGCACAAAACAAGAAGACTATACAAAATGACACATAATGTGCAAAGCCATTGTAACTTCTCGACGCCCAATATGGAGCAATAGACTTTGTGGATTGATACATTCTGTTGATTGATACATTCTGTTGATTGATACATTCTGTTGCTTGATACATTCTGTTGATTGATGATACATTCTGTTGATTGATACATTCTGTTGATTGATACATTCTGTTGATTGATACATTCTGAGAAAGCTATTGATTTTTTCTACTTTCGTTTTTCTCTTCTCCTCCTCTAGAATGACACATTTTTGTATTTTTCTACTGATTGTACCGAGATACCGTTAAACTATATCATTTATTTTGTCTATATCTTGAGTTCATTCATTTTTACTTTCTATACAACCACAGTAACAAAATGAACACTACCGGACATTCTGTTATTTGCATACATTATGCGAGCCGCCTAATAGTACTCTCCCCAAGTCATATATATATATATATAACAGATAAAGAAAAGGTAGACACAAGGGTCAGGTAGAATAACTGGACAAGTACTTGAAACAGATTTAGCAGCAGAAGACCTATTTAAGTACTTAAGTATACTTCCTATCTCAAGAAGAAAAAAATGCAGACGATTTAAACCATGAACATTTAAATAATAGAAAAGAAGACACTTGTATGAATAGGGGGGAAGGATGTAAGAGAGAGAACGTTACTTTCAGTACAAAGTAGCATTCTTAACAAAATAATCTTCATTTCCCAATTTACTCTCTGTGGAGCAAGGGGTCTATAGTAGCTGGCCGTCTTGCAGAAAGCCTACTCTTGAAGCTGTTTTTTCTGTACCAATTATTTTTACAAGTTGTGAGTGTGGACACCACGCATAACCTCATGTTAGTCTCCTCCCAGTTTTCTACTTCTTTATTTCTTACGAGCGCCTGAGAACATACCTTTATGTTTGTCTAATATTTATTTACTCTCCTCCTACCACATGCCCGAGGGAGCACTAGTCCTATTATTTTGGCTTCTCATAGACCACAGGAAACAAAAATAATAATTGATTTAATCCATTAGGTCCTGGAGTAGAAATAACATACAACAAGAGACGAAAGAGGTTAAGGAACGCAGTGATAACAAGTGTTGTAAAGGAAATGAAAAAACAAAAACAAAACTTACTATAAACCAGAGACACGCAGATTATGTGAAAGGATACGAAAAGAATGAACAAATGTAATCACTGAATATTGCACTATGAGACATGGGCTACTGATTACACATGCTTTGTTTCGCACACTTTTTTCCCTGTCCGAACCCCTCAAATAATTTTGCACAACAAGCGGAACCCCTCAAATAATTTTGCACAAGCAGCGAAACCCCTGTGACGCAATGCCATTACCGCACAATTACAATTAAGAGAAGAATGCTGTTACCGATCATATAGTTTACAAACGTTTTAATTGTTATATGCAAATACTGTTTGTCGATGCGATACGAAACGAACACAGAAACAAACAACTAAATATAACCTTAAACAAAAATATTATTTTCGATTTTTCACGGTATTCTAAACAGTTTTTTTTAATTTTATTTATTCCACAATTTCTCCCGGAACCCCTGAAGACAAATCGCGGAACCCCTGAAGATAAATTGCAGAACGCTAGGGTTCCAAAGAACACTGGTTGGGCAACACTGACCTATAGTCTTAGCTGGCAGACGTTTCTTTCCTGTAACTGTTAATTGAACGTACTATTGGCAGAGTGGATACAGCGCTTCTCTCTCACGGGCAGTTACCCAGCTGTAAACGGGCACCTGACTATACTCTTGAGTTATGGAAGGCAAAGCCGGCGGGGAAGGGAGCTGGTCCTTCCACTTCATAAAAGCTGGACCTAGTGTAATAAAGTCTCTAACACTTCACCTTCCAGCGGCACTATCTGCTATAGCACTACTTTAACATTTACTACGCTGTCATAAATGACGTCACGACGGTGTGGCCCCCCCCTCCCCTGGGGGAGGCGGGAGAAAAAGAGAGAGAGAGATAGAGATAGAAAGAGAGGGAGAGAGAAAGAGAGAGAGAGAGAAAAGGAAAGCAAAACTTGATAATCAAGGACCAGTTCTCTACTCGCAATGAATAAAAAATTAATTGACCATAACCTTAATCAGAGGGGGAGGATGTCTGACGATCTGACTAATTCCTATTGGAATGTTTTACTACAGCATTTCTAAAAAACAGCTTTTTCAAACTAACAAATAAAACAGAAAAGAGTAAAATAAGCAGTATATTCTCAAACAGAGAAAAGCTTATAAACACTGTTTCGAATCATAAACCCTGGCATTCTCTGAAGAAAGGTATTAAAAAACTCAACGAGGTTCCATTATCTTAGTGAGCTATGATTATAATATCGGTCAGCCCTAACTCCATTTCCCGACCAGCGCGGACCGCTACATCCTTTTCCGTATGCTAAAACTATGAGTAATGGAAACGAGCCCTTAAGCTCAGGGTGCTAACGTTCGGCGAATAACGGCTCTCGGTCTCCCATGACCATAAAAACGGCGAAATGATGTCCCCTGTCGGACTGAGGAGTTGTTGAGAGGGCGCGGAGGGGACGCGAAGATGTCGGCCGAGCGCTAGCAATAATGAGGACACATAACTTCTCCTCCCATAAACGAGTGTGTGAATGTCTCCTTTAGGCACGCTGAATAATTCATACTCATAATAGCTAGCAAAACGCGACATAATCTGTCAGGATAGACCAAGGGCTCTGTTTTACAAGATGATCGACATAAAAAGTCCACGTAAACCATACTTTGTGGGCGGCCGACCCGGCAGGAACGGACAGCCGGTGATGGCGGGGTCATTCTAGGAAAATTGGAGGGTTTTCTTAGGGATTTATACTCATTTTACGTTGTGTTTTCTCTGGTCATAATATTATTATGCCCGGATGAGTTTAGGTGGTAAATCTTGATGATGGCGTTAAGAAAGACGTGTTAGCGGGAAAATGTGGAGATTAATGATTGTGGAGGGTGTTAGCGATAATGGCGATGATGATGGAAGTGGTATTAATGACTGGTTGGCGGTGTTTGTGATGTGGGATAGTGGAGAATGAAAGAAAGACGTCTATGATAACGAATTTGAAGACTAGGTTTGGGTTTAGTAATATTTAGATGCCGCTGATGATTCTGATGCTAAAAAAACTATCGTCATTGCTTGCCAGTTCCCCAGTGATCATAGGCCTTCAGCAAATTCATATCAAGTTCCTCCTGTCACGTGCCATCAGCTCAGGGACTTTCTATGTCTGTCTCGTAATTTTCCTTTATGTCTCCAGTTCTCTTCTCCGTGTGTTTTTCTGTCCATCCCTAGTTCTTTTAGCCTGGGGATTCCAGAACAAGGACTGCCTTGTAATGCTATCACCAGGTTTCCTCAGTGTGTGTGTCCCATCCTGTAATCACCAGTGCCATCTTCTCACTTCTTGTGCCACTGGCGTATGTCTGTCTGGTTCTTGTCATCAGTTCCACATTAGTGACCTTGGAAAGACTTTGGCAGCAACAGAGAAAGGCGGAAGCAAATCGGAGCAGTGAGGATTGGAAGGAAGAGACTGACTAGGCTGACAAGGCTAGTGTTGATCAGAAAGGGTCATCTTTGTTGTGTCAAAGGTGGTCCTCTGATGTCGTGGAAGTGATGGCAACGCAGCGTTAATAATTTATGAAATTGCGCTAACGTCAATTCTAAAGGCTAGAGGAGCTTTCATTGCATTGAGAAATATATGGAGATCAGGTATAACACAAAAATCGGAACTTTCAATTCAAATGTCAAGTCAGTCCTATCGTATGGCTCTGAAGCACGGAGAACTACAAAAATTTAACCAAAAAGCTAGACTTTCATAAAAGAATGCTTGCGTACAGTAAGATGATTGAAGTTGTATGACACGATCACTAATGTGTAACTAATGACAAGAACTAGATAAGCAGCAATAGAACAAGAAATGAGAAGAAGACGCTAGAGGTATAAAGGTCACACAAGAAATGAGAAGAAGACGCTAGAGGTATAAAGGTCACACAAGAAATGAGAAGAAGACGCTAGAGGTATAAAGGTCACACAAGAAATGAGAAGAAGAGTCACAACAACAGACATATAAACAATTTAATTTAATCCACTACTCTTAACAACACTGTGACACTCACATACATATAACACTCTATGAGAATATCTTAAAGAAGTCACTCGTAACGTTTCAAATAACAATATGTATTCAGTGCTGTTAATAATGTATTTGTGTCCTGATTCAAATACAAAGGAACCAGGAATCACAATCAATTTTAATTACAAGTTATGTACAGAATGTATTAATATGAATCTGGTAGTGACATATATTATTACAAATATCCTATGTGTGTCAGTTGTGTAATGGTAGTATGAGGTAATACTGGTTTTGGTTTTGTTCAAGCTCTGTTGGTAGTTGTCATCATGACTTCAATAGTTTGTCTTAAGGAAATTAGTATTGGAGATGTTCTCAGTTCCTGATATTAAGACAATTAATTTCCCCTCTTAATATTATTTTTACTAAGTCATTTCAAGATGAGGGGATATAATGTTGAGCTCAGCTGGCCAATTCGCTTATCTGGCGTGATGGCGGCAGGAAAGGACTCCTCTGCTCGAATTCTCCTCTGGGCTCAGGAGACACCTCACTGATAGCTAAAAAGACCAAGGAGTATGCTGTCCGACTCTGGATTCAGCAAAGCTCTGACCAGGTGCTGCTCAGTACCATCAAGACCACTGTCCCTGAAATCAAGAAGGATGTACCTTCTACTTCATAACTAACTTAAACTCTCTTGTTACATTGATCACAACACAGCACAAACATTGAGTTCAGAGCATTAGGCCAACTGTCAGCTTCATTTGAAATACTTTATTCCAGTATTACCCTTCTTAATGGTTACTACGCCTCTGCACTTCCAGCATTATTTCTTTCTAGTCAATCATCCAGGTGTCAGTGTACTGTTTGGCCATTCCATGCCGTTTTACTTCTCTCCGACACCCTCTGTTCAGGCTGGAGCATTACAGGCTTTACCTCACGTTGGCCACTGAACTACACATATATATACAGGCATAAATCAACAATTCACATTCAATTTTCATTAAAAGATATTGAATGGTTCAAGCTTACCACAATTCATACGAATAAACACAGATACGTTGATTAGCAATGAATTCTGGCACAAACTGGCACAAATTCCCATCTGCTTATCTTCCAGGCTTTTATTTAGCAAAATATATGCTGGCTTCAACGCACTGATGCTTTATCAAGCTATTTTAAACAAGTGGTTTCGAACTAACGCTCCCAAGTGTGTATATCAGCGAGTCTGACCAATGAGCCCCGTTTCGACAAGTGTTTGAAAAAATGTTACCTTTCCCCGTTTCCCCTAACAACCAAGATAGTATTTATAGCCCGACCAATCGTGGTTAGGCTTTCATTTGTTGCGCTCCAATCAATTTGGAGTTTACATGGTAGGCTATTTCTGTAACGTAAATTTTTTTTCAAACACGTTAAAAAAAAATCTTATGAGCAGAAATGATTTTATGCTGTCAGGCACCCCCAATATTTTATTTTGGGTATAATTTATTAATTCCTGGACTATTTGCGTAACGTTTTACATATTATTTGTCAGCAAGCCCTAAGGAACCCAAAAATACAAATTTAAAGGAGCTACGTGGCTGCATTCAAAATATGCAATTTCTTCTACCTCCTGTTTCGAAGATGTGCTGTCTGGGTACTGTTATGTTCTCAACCGTAAACCCATCTAATGTTATCTTTTCTAATAAGAGTTTTTTTATGATTTATAAACCTAACTCTGGGAAAGGGTAGTGTATTTTATCACTGTCCGTCTGAAAAAAAATTAGTGCATGTAGACTTACACGCGTGATGCATGCGTTCCTGATTTTCAGCCCTCCCCTCTCTCTTTATCCTTTTGTCCATCTGTTCGTTCGTTTTGGTAACGCAGTATAATTAATGTTAGGATTAATTTAGGTCATTACGCAGTACGTCTCAATGTTTTTCTTAGAAATGCAGCACACGTTTCATTGAAGAAGGCGGGTAATAATACAGTAAGCTTTTATATCAACGTGAAAGCGTTACAATTTGCAGACGAAGCAGAAAACAAGGGGGATTTCGAGTACATTCTTTGTGACAGCACTGTTATTTTACCATTGCTCTTCTCTTTATTAATTTTATTTGTTAGGCTTCATATTTACCTAATAATTTATATATGTGGATTAGAATATTTCATGACACCTCCCCTCTTAAAACAGACATTATATGTCAGTCCTTTATTCTATATACACATAGAGAAATTTATTATTATTTCTGGGGTTTACGGTGATTCTCATCACACGGATGGCGGCTTAAAAAATCAGCTCCCAAATTGGTTTTTCCAGATATATACTCAATGCTAAAATTATATGGAGCCAGAAGCAAAGACCATCGGAGTAACCTAGAGTTCTCATGCTTAGCCTGTGCTAAAAACGATAAAGGTTTGTGATCTGTTTGCAACTTAAATGCCTTCCCATATAGATAAATATTGAATTTCTTTATTGCCCATATTACTGCAAGACATTCTTTTTCGCTAGTTGAGTAGTTGATTTCAGCTTTATTCAACTTTCTGCTAGCATATGCCACTGGGCTTAATTCCCCATCCAATGCATCTGATTTCTGTAGTAGAGTTGCACCTAGCCCAATATTACTTGCATCCGTCCTTACTATGAATTCTTGACTTAAGTCAGGTAATTTCAAAATGGGTTTACTTGTGAGCTTTTCCTTCAATTCTTGGTAAGTCATTTCACATTGTGGTGTCCATGTAATGCGATCTGGATGTCCTTTACGTGTCAATTCAGTTAACGGTGCACATATGGAATTAAAGTTTTTGATATACTTCTGGTAGAAACCACATAATGAGACAAAGGATCTCACGTCCTTCTTGGTTTGTGGTCTCGGGGCTTTCTGTAGTTTCTCTAAGTTCTTTGGGTCAGGGGTCATGTTTCCCTGATAAACTGTGTGTCCCAAAAATTCCAATTCTTTACATCCAACGCAACATTTGGTTGGTCGGGCTGTTAAATTTGCCTCCCTAAGTCGATCAAACAGCATGTTCAGAGAGTCAATGTGTTCCTCAAATGTTTCTGTTGCTATAAGGATATCATCCATAAAATTTGTTATACAGGGATTATTCAGAGGATCCAATAATTTTCTCATCATTCTAGAGAAGACACTAGGCGCATTCTTCAATCCAAATGGCAATCTATTAAACTCATAGTGTCCTTCTGAGGTACTAAAAGCTAGGTATGGTCTAACCTCAGGCTTTACTGGAATCTGATAGTATCCTTTACTCAGATCCACTTTTGAGAAATATTTAGCTTTATTTAGTCTGGCAAACAGCTGATTTGTATCCGGCAATGGATCCACCTGTCCTTCTGTAATAGCATTCAGTCTCCTGTAATCTATACAGAGTCTATGTTCTCCAGAGGGCTTCCTTAAGAGTACCACCCCGGAACTATACGAAGACTCACTGTGCGAAATAATTCCTTCCTTCAACAGATAGTCTATCTCTTCCTTCAAAGCTTTTTCCTTAGCAAACGGAATCGAATATGGTTTCATACAGACAGGTGTGGAGTCTATGAGTTTCATATCATATTCCAATAGGTTTGTATGCCCTGGTCGGTCTGTTAACACCTCTGCATGATTATTTAGAACCTGTTGCACTCTCTCTTTCTGAGTTTTCGTTAAATGTGTACTGATTTTCACCTGTGCTGCTGTCTCACAGGGGTGTAATGGATATTCAAATGATGAAAGTGGTTCCTTTTTCATCTCCATGGCGATGGACAAGGTCAACAAGTGTGTCTCTTCCTGATGTTCTCTCTCCAAATATTTCTTCAGGAGATTCACATGATAGATTTTTTCTTTCCCCTTCTTATCTATCTTATAATTTGTTCTAGACACCTTCTCTAGAACTGTATATGGACCCTGCCATCCAATTTGTAACTTATTCTGACTCCCGGGCAAAAGAAGCAGTACTTTCTCTCCCACAGCCAAATTTCTGTCTTTCGCCTTCCTGTTATAATAGGCAGCATGTTTCTTCCTGGCTTGTTTCAAATTTTCATTGGCAAGTTTCCAGCCAGTTTTTAACCGAGTGGTCAGCTCATTCACATACTGGTATGAAGATGTAATGTTTTCCTCTGCCTTTTCATCAGTCCACGTTCTTAACAAAGCTACATATGGACCTTTAATTGTGTGGACCTATTTGTCCATGCACCGGTATGGTCTCTTCCACTCGAAGCTTTATAGCGTTGATTTTTCCTTCCACAATTATCATTCACAAAACGACCGCTACCAATTTTTCTTTTGGGGCTTTCTCCCCACTTAAAATTCTTGATGAGAGATTTCCTCTCTACTTCTTCTTCCTCCAGTTTGTTTAAGTCCGATTGAGGGATTTTCGGCTTATCCTGGGGTAAGACATCTTTTTGCACTCTCCGCATAGTGGCCATTGTAAAACAGTTAAGTGAAGCTTGTCCGTGAAAAGGGGCTTCCCATTCCATTTGGTCCACTTTATCAAATCTATTTTTCCTTTTATTGTCAGGCCTGATTTTGCCCCGTGGCGTGTCCAGGTCCTGATCCATGTTCCCACTTGTGGGTGTTCCCTCATGTGCTATGCTACACCTTTCTACAAAATTTTCAATGTCCCATCTTGCTTTGGGCCAATAATAATTGTGAGCCACCTTTTGAATGATGGTACCTATCTTCTCATGGTCCCCATCTGGTTTCACATGTAGGCTCCTTATTAATTCTGTCCTATATCTTTTTGGAAGAACCAGCTGTCCGTGACCATGGGATCTAGTTCCAGTCCTTCCTATACATCAACTTGTTTTTCATGTAAAAATCTCCCTTGCCTGGAGTTGTATGACAAGTTGACAATTTTCTGAAACAAGGCTTGAGTGTTTTATCCCCAGCCTGTGCCTTCCTCATCTCTTCTGGAGTGGTATCTAACATAATATCCTCCTCCTGTCTTGAGGTCGACCTGACCTGAAGGGTTGCCATATACACAGGTTTCCTTCTGCAACGGTCAGTGTCATGATTGTCCATCTGACAATTCTTACACCACCTTTTTCCTTGGTTGAAAGATTTTCTTTCATCATATTTCCTTTCATCGAATTGTGGGAATTTATTTTTATTTTCATACCGTGGCCTATCAAATTGGTGCTTACCTTTATTTTGATCCCTAGGATCAAATTTATTAAAGTTCTGTGGTGCCCTAAAGTTATCCACCTGTTTCTTTTTATTACCTGTTACCTCTGCTTGAGCTGCTTGATACCTTTCAGCAACATTTAGCACTCACCCAGCCTCTCTGCACCTTGTTCCATGAGAAACTTTCTCAGGTCTGGAGCCATGGACTCTCTTAGTTGCTCTATAAGGACCATTTCCTTAAGATCTTGGGTTTTCCCCAGAGAAGTCCATTTCTCCAAGTATGTCTCGATTCGTGCAGAGAACTGGTGATAGGTTTCACCTGACAGTAGTTTAGCATTCCTAAATTTTTTTTCCTGTAAAACTCTGCATTCTTTTCATACCTTAACAAAAGAGCCTGCTTTAGCATGTCATAATTTTCCTGATCACCTCTGCTCATTTTTGCAAAAACTTCATAAGCTGCCCCACGAAGTCCCTGAGATAACTTTAAGCTCCACCTTTCTCTCTCTAACCCATACGTGGTAGCTAATAGTTCGTACCTATTTATATAGCTCTCAATATCATCGTCTTTCTCAACAAAATGATCTAAATGAAAGTTCATAGCTGAGGTCGAGGCTCCCTGAGTAACCGTAGCATCAGAGGCAAAGGGACTGGCACCATTTTCAGGAGCATGGCCTTGAAACTCAAACTCCCTTAGTCGTAACTCATGTTCCCTTTGTAATCTCTTCTCCTCCTTTTCTGCTTCCCTCTCTGCAGCTAATCTCTTCTCTTCTCTTTCTGCAGCTAATTTCTTCTCTTCTCTTTCTGCAGCTAATCTTTTTCTCTTTCTGCTCTTTTGTCTTCTCTTTCTTCCAATTTCTTAGCCTCTTTGTCAGCCTCAATCTGCAACCTCTTAGTCTCAGCCTCAGCTTGCAACCTCAGCCTCAGCTTCAAATTGTAACTTCTTAATTTCCCTTTCAGCCTCTAACCTTCTTTCGGCTTCTTTTTCTAATCTTCTTTCTTCGCGTTCAATAAATTTGTCACATTCCGTTGTGACATAGGCAACCATAACTTGCCCATCTAATCCTAACTCTTTTGCAGTCTGAACCGCAGCAGATCGAAATTTGGCCAGGTCCGCCATTGTCTATCAGGTAAATTTTTATAATGTCTACCCAACAATTCAATTTCTAACTATATATCTAATGGACAACACAGGCACCGTGAGCTCAACCTTATTTAATTCCACCCAAGGATACCTTTTAATTCTTATATTCCCTGAAGTGAATTACCCCCAATATTTTTAATAGTTAAAGATTCAAAATCCCAAGAGCGAGACCCCAATATATGTGGTGAAGTGGGATGTTATAAATACTTATAGGGAACTTAGTGTACTGACTGAGATCAGCTGTGAAGGTATCTATATCTATTAAGAGTAGTGTATTATAGATAACCTTACTTGCTACCACATATCTATATATCTCAGTCAGAATTATTCTGGAATAGTGTGATGCTACGTTATGTGTCTAGGGTATGAGTATGGTGAAGTGTAAGTCACAACAACAGACAGATAAACAATTTAATTTAATCCACTACTCTTAACAACACTGTGACACTCACATACATATAACACTCTATGAGAATATCTTAAAGAAGTCACTCGTAACGTTTCAAATAACAATATGTATTCAGTGCTGTTAATAATGTATTTGTGTCCTGATTCAAATACAAAGGAACCAGGAATCACAATCAATTTTAATTACAAGTTATGTACAGAATGTATTAATATGAATCTGGTAGTGACATATATTATTACAAATATCCTATGTGTGTCAGTTGTGTAATGGTAGTATGAGGTAATACTGGTTTGGTTTTGTTCAAGCTCTGTTGGTATTTGTCATCATGACTTCAATAGTTTGTCTTAAGGAAATTAGTATTGGAGATGTTCTCAGTTCCTGATATTAAGACAAGTAAATTCCCCTCTTAATGTTAATTTTACAAAGTCAGTTCAAGATGAGGGGACATAATGTTGAGCTCAGCTGGCCAATTCGCTTATCTGGCGTGATGGCGGCAGGAAAGGACTCCTCTGCTCGAATTCTCCTCTGGGCTCAGGAGACACCTCACTGATAGCTAAAAAGACCAAGGAGTATGCTGTCCGACTCTGGATTCAGCAAAGCTCTGACCAGGTGCTGCTCAGTACCATCAAGACCACTGTCCCTGAAATCAAGAAGGATGTACCTTCTACTTCATAACTAACTTAAACTCTCTTGTTACATTGATCACAACACAGCACAAACATTGAGTTCAGAGCATTAGGCCAACTGTCAGCTTCATTTGAAATACTTTATTCCAGTATTACCCTTCTTAATGGTTACTACGCCTCTGCACTTCCAGCATTATTTCTTTCTAGTCAATCATCCAGGTGTCAGTGTACTGTTTGGCCATTCCATGCCGTTTTACTTCTCTCCGACACCCTCTGTTCAGGCTGGAGCATTACAGGCTTTACCTCACGTTGGCCACTGAACTACACATATATATACAGGCATAAATCAACAATTCACATTCAATTTTCATTAAAAGATATTGAATGGTTCAAGCTTACCACAATTCATACGAATAAACACAGATACGTTGATTAGCAATGAATTCTGGCACAAACTGGCACAAATTCCCATCTGCTTATCTTCCAGGCTTTTATTTAGCAAAATATATGCTGGCTTCAACGCACTGATGCTTTATCAAGCTATTTTAAACAAGTGGTTTCGAACTAACGCTCCCAAGTGTGTATATCAGCGAGTCTGACCAATGAGCCCCGTTTCGACAAGTGTTTGAAAAAATGTTACCTTTCCCCGTTTCCCCTAACAACCAAGATAGTATTTATAGCCCGACCAATCGTGGTTAGGCTTTCATTTGTTGCGCTCCAATCAATTTGGAGTTTACATGGTAGGCTATTTCTGTAACGTAAATTTTTTTCAAACACGTTAAAAAAAAATCTTATGAGCAGAAATGATTTTATGCTGTCAGGCACCCCCAATATTTTATTTTGGGTATAATTTATTAATTCCTGGACTATTTGCGTAACGTTTTACATATTATTTGTCAGCAAGCCCTAAGGAACCCAAAAATACAAATTTAAAGGAGCTACGTGGCTGCATTCAAAATATGCAATTTCTTCTACCTCCTGTTTCGAAGATGTGCTGTCTGGGTACTGTTATGTTCTCAACCGTAAACCCATCTAATGTTATCTTTTCTAATAAGAGTTTTTTTTTATGATTTATAAACCTAACTCTGGGAAAGGGTAGTGTATTTTATCACTGTCCGTCTGAAAAAAAATTAGTGCATGTAGACTTACACGCGTGATGCATGCGTTCCTGATTTTCAGCCCTCCATGAGAAGAAGACGAGAAAGAAAAAACGATAGAGGTATAATGATCACACACTGTGAAAGCCTCTTGATAACACTACAAGACAATCACTGTTCTGGAATCTCCAGGGTAAGAGGGGCAGAGGAAGATCAAATAACACATGGAGAAAAGAACTGGAGACATTGACATGAAGGGGATGAAGAAGTCATGGACAGACCAAGAGCTGATGGCACGTGACAGGAAGACATGTCATAAGTTTATGAAGGTTTATACTCCTTGGCGAGTTGAAAGGTGAAAGAAGAAAGGTCGCTTACGTCAAGGTTGCTATGGTTATTTCTGAAGCTGACTTGCTGATTCTGTTCTCAGGCGGGTATGTAGTTTTGGCATCCTCATCACTATCATTATCATTTCCCTTTTCGCCCCTTACGACCGTCCGTTTAGCAGAGTGGTTAGAGCGCTGACCTCAAGCGGCAAAAGTAACGGGTTTGAAACACGGTGGCGTCACAATGCAGTCTGCCCAGTTGTAAATGTGTACTTGACTCTGCTCATGATTTAGCGAAGGAAAAGGCAGCGAGGTCCTGGTCACCCCCACCTCTCGCAGCTGGACCTAGTATTGTAAAGTCTTTAACACTTGGGAATATGGTGTCAGGCCGATATTTTCTTGACCATCGGCACACTAGAGGCGATGTGAACAGCATCACGCCGGCCGTCTTAACCTTCCCAGAGTTGCTCTTGTACCCAATTCATGAGGCTGGGTCGGGAGCCGCGCTAGCGTAGTGGTTACAACACCGCTCTGGCGACCGGGTGATACAGGATCAAACCCGGGCGACGGCATTTGAGGATTTTTCGTCGACCGGGATTTGGACTGGATTAACTCGAGACCTGGCGAGAACATTTGAAGGAGTGTCGTCGACCAGGGACTGGCGGCTCCTGAGCCGACCCAGCTGCAATGGGTACCTCCGAAATCGGCGAGTATTTGCCTGAATGGCGAGGGACACCTGTCTCTGTACAAGAAATAAAGGGATACTCACGTAAAATCAATGTCAGGTTAAACATAAATAATAACCTGAGATTTCGCCTCGAGTATTAGCGGGCGTACGCAAAAAAAAAAAAAAAAAAAAAAAATGAGGCTGGGTCGACCCTGGATCCGTTTGCGGTCTAAAATATCCCACCTCAACTGGGGATCGAACCATGACCGCCGAGCTGGGAAGCCAGTGCACTTACCACTGCGCTACCGGCGGCTCTTTAAAGTAGCAGAAGCATATTCTTGTCTTTTTCTCTTCAGATATCTATCGATGCAGATTTGGAACGCCGATGTAGTATTGATGTTGGGGCTGAACGTTTGGAGATGTTGGTGCAAATGACGATACTGATGAATTCATAGTTAGAATCTAATAGTTATGTGTTTTCTTAAGTCGAGGTGATGATGTTATAACAGAACCACAACGCCCTTGTGTATGTCGTAAGATGTGACTAAGTTGAGGGTGTGCATTGGCACTGGTAACGTCATCACGTAAAACAAATTACTATACAAACTTCTTCTTCTTCCTCGTTCGCCTTCAGACTTCTACATTAATGACTTTAATAAAGGTAGTCGTCAGCTCCTGACATCTCGTTCGCCTTCAGACTTCTACATTAATGACTTTAATAAAGGTAGTCGTCAGCTCCTGACATCTCGTTCGCCTTCAGACTTCTACATTAATTCTTCTTCTTCGTTCATCCTGAAAAGGACGTTAGTTGCGTTGTGTCCGTTTACAGCGAAGCTGCGATATTTGCGCCTTTTGGCCGACACATCCGACTTCAGCACTGCAATTTTTGGGACCGGGTTTGCCTTCCCTCTTCGATCCTTACTCTTTCAGCCAGACTGCAGTGATGCAGTCTGTTTCCAGGATCACCACTTGGAGGTGGAGTAGGGTCTTGGTCAGCTCTGGTTCGCTGACCCTGACGCAAGCAGTCAAGCTATGGGTCGCTGACTGCATTCATCACTTTTGCTGCGTCTTTGGTCCCTTCTACATTAATGACTTTAATAAAGGTAGTCGTCAGCTCAAGGTTCGTGACATCTCGTTCACCTTCAGACTTCTATTAATGACTTTAATAAAGGTAGTCGTCATGCTGGGGATTTCCCCCCTCCCCCACCATCACTCCCCTCCTCATAAGGCCTGACTGCGAGTTATGGCCTAGTTGTGACGATGTTTATATAACTATCAAGCAATTATTCAACAAGTGTTATGTTAATGCACCCGTGTGTTAACCGACCCGAAAAGAATAGTATAGTAACACTGTTCCCTACCATGCATGTCGCAAATAAAGACTAAGGAGGGTTGGGCAAGTGACCAGTTACCCCATCCTGAAAAAAAAAATTTTTTTTTGACCACGAACAACACGGACATAACTACATAAAATAAGTCAATTCAGCCATCCAAGACAGAAGAAGGTACTATTGTAAGGAAATTCATGACGCAATCCAGAGAAAGCCGAAAGGAGTCTGGGTTTCTGTCTCACCTGTATTCTTCTAGGAATATCTCTAGTATCGGCAACTGGAAGTTTCGTACTTTAAACGAACAAGGGAAACTATACAGGTGACAGCAGAATTAAAGAATTACAAGTTAGATATCCTCGGACTCTGCCGGATAAACTGGAAGGGCATAGGGAACCGCGGTACCATAGTGGTTAGTGCACTGGCTTCCTAGCGCAGTGGTCTATGGTTCGATTCCCAGATGAGGTGGGAATTTTTTAGGCCACAAACGGCTCCTGGGTCGACCCAGCCCCAAATGGGTACCAGAGCAACTCTGGGAAGGTTAAGGCGGCCGGCGTGATGCCGACCACATCACCCCTAGTGTGCCGACGGTCAAGATAATATGGGCCTAACACCATATTCCCAATATGCCTCGATGGGCGTGTAACGGGATCCTTTACCTTTACCATAGTCACTGATAGCATTAACAAGAAGTCCATGTTCTTGAATCTCCAGAGTAAGAGAGGTAGAGAGAAATCAAGTATCACATCAAGAAAAGAGCTGGAGGCAGACAGGAAGGGATAACGAAGATGTGGACAGACTTCAAGCAGACGGCAAGGAACATGAAGACTTGGCAGAAGTTTGGTGAAGGCCAGAGCGCCTTGGGGGAAGGGGCTGAAGAGTGATGAATGAATGTTGTATTAATATAGTGCCTATGAAGCGGAGCTGCAATAGTGGCGTATTAACTTATTACAACGCGTTCTTTGCATTGTAAAATACATTTTATTATCTATTTTCAATGTTCAATTAAAAAAAAAATTTCAATTGCTTGTTTTACTTGGTTGGAGTAGAGGCACTGAACTTGTATGACAAGGTAGCCAATGTAGATATGGGGGGAAAGGACAAGATATATATACCAAAGAAATGAATGAATCGGGGGAAAAAGATTGTAAAAATTGTTTGGTCAGATGGTGAGAAAATAGTCGGCTAACGCAACCATGAAATAATAATTGTACCGGAAGCTTAAGAAATAGAGAAAACAATACAAGGAACAAAACTGGCATAGACAACACGAAAGGAGAACGAACGAACGAACGAACTTTATTTTCAAAGGGTTGAGAATTGGGCACACAAGCCCGTCTGACATTCTGCCCTTCCTTTCTCTCACCTTTCATACTGAATTCATTTATATGCATTTTACATATCAATTTCAAGGAATTCAACGCTGTAAAGTAAAATAATAATATAGCACACTCATATTAACATTAATTACTTATAAGCGTGACATAACATATGTTGAAAAGTACAAACATCGTCATTAGGACCTACAGATGATATTATAAGAAAAGATAATCCGATTAGTGTTGAAGGTCTAAGCTCCGCAGTAGAGTCCGAGTGACAGAGAGGTTACAGCACTTGCTTCTCGAAGCAAAGGGACTTTGTTTGAAACCTGGTCACGCCATGCTCAAGTCTACCCAGCTGTATAACAGATACTCGACTAAGCGCTGAATAAGGGAAGGAAAAAGCAGCTGGGAAGGAAACTGTAAACGCCACCTCATATTTTTTAAAATCTAGTACGAGTTAAGCCTTTAACATCTCATTCTCACGGATATATCTGCTACTGGACTAACTTTAGCTTTTTTCCCTTTTACTAACAGACTGTTATAACATTTTTTGGTGCTATTATTTTCTCATAACAATTATCATGCTGGTAATATACAAGTAAATAATCTGTAAATTCACCCAAAAAAATGTGAAATTGCTAATACGTTTTGTAAAGAAAAATGAAAATATTCCATTACATAAATACGATGCTTAAATGTAAATGTTAGAATATGAAAGGTCTGGACTACTTCACTCCTAAGGTTAGTCACATTCTGGACCATCTCATTGGCACAAACACCCGGGTCGTTCCAAGTTAACCTCTAGTTATGCGCGTTTGTGATGGGTTAATTTCATTATCCACGATCCCTAGCCCTGCAGACAAGCCCTGTCCTCGCTTCATCTCTTCGTTGTCAAACACATTAACCCTCGGGTGGCGATATAGCGCTCCTATTGAAAACATATGAATTACATTTAATAATCTTGTATGACACGGAGAGCCGAGAAGGCCAAATCAAATTTGGCTTCCATAATTCTCAGCCGAACGTCGACAAAATGATGACTGTATATTTCTTTTCTTTTCGAGGTGTTTCTTGTTTCTATGACGGACATATAATTCTAGACTTCATCATCACCATCAACATCATCATCTTAATCATCATCGTGATCATCATCATCGTCATCATCATCATTCATCTTCTTCATCATCATCTTCATCATCATCGTGATCATCACCATCATCATCATCGCCATTCATCATCATCATCACCATTATAATCATCATCGTCATCATTATCATTATAATCATCATCATCACCAACTCCGCCTAGGCCGGTACCTAGCCCGGCTGAAAAAGGAGGAGGGCGGCCTGCATGGAGGCCGTAAGGAGGCAATCCCTCCACCATCCAAAGGCACAACAGGCCAATCACCTGTTTGCTTTAAACTTTTGATTATGAGAACTACAAGCGAGAAAACCAGACTGATTCTAAAGGCGACGAACTGGAACGGACTACGAACTACGACTTATGGAACTTGGAACACAAGAAGTATAAATGGGAAAGAAGAGGAGCTGGTGGAAGAGATGAGGAAAGCAAAACTAGAAATCCTGGCTATAACGGAAACAAAGAAAAAAGGACAAGGAGTCATGGATCTCGATGGCAACATGCTGCTCTACAGTGGTGTACCCACATCTGAAAGAGCTAAAGGGGGCGTGGGTTGCATTGTGGCCAAAAACCAAAAGATAGTATCAAGGGATGGAACTTTGTCTCGAAGCGCATTATGGTTGTAAAACTAAAAGAAGGAGAAACCATAGTCAACCTGGTCATAGATGTATGGGCCAAATGAGGATGAGAGAGCAGAGGTCAAGGAGGAATTCTTCGAGCTGCTTCAAAGGACAGTGGATGACTGCCTAGATGAAATTATCATGCTCGGAGATTTCAATGCGAGAGTTGGAAATGACCATGCTAGATGGGGTGGAGTTATCGGAAGATATGGAGAAGATACTCTCAATGACAATGGAGAGCGACTCCTTAGATTCTGCAGTAAGCAGAATCTGATCATTACAAACACAAAGTTCCCCCATAAGCGCACACATGCATACACTAGATGTGAACCAACAAAGAATGAGAAGTCAGTGATCGACTATGCCATTGTTAGAAGAAGCTCATTCAAATATGTCCGGGATGCTAGAGTCTGGAGGTGATCACTACCTGTTTACATTAAAAAGAACAACTGAAAGAGTTGCTCAGCCTAGGAACTGCCCAACATCACGCAAGAAACTAAGTAAACGAACGGGAGGAATGAGCATTAAGACATACATGCTGAGAGAGCCAGAAATTAAGACCAGATATCAGGGGCTTATTGCTGCAGCAGTGAGCAACACAGAAGAACAACCTGATGACTTGGAAACCCTCTGGCTTAAATTCAAGTACATCATAAAGACAGCTGCTGCAGAAGCATGTGGTGAAGTCCGACTTGGGAACAAGAGAAAGAGGACACCTTGGTGGACAGAGGAAGTCAAAGATAAAATAAGAGAGAAGAAAATGGCATGGAAACAATACTTAGGAGCTAACAACACAACATGACAAATTGAGAAATATAGAGAATATGTGACACTCAGAACAGAAGCAAAGAACAAGGTGCTAGCAGCAAAACAGAAGTCCTGTGAGGAATTTGGAGAAAAGCTGGAAAAGATGTGCAAGAAAACCAGAAATTGTTCTATAAGACCCTAAAGAACATGAGGAAGGAGAAACAATGCCCTCTCAAATGTATAAAGGACAAGCAAGGCAAATTGCTTACTGCCCCGAAGGAAGTAATGGAAAGAGGAAAGAATATTTCTCAGAACTCCTGGATGGTGAGCATGGTGAAGCATCAGAAATGATAACCACTAGCACAGAAGAGAAAACCAATGATGGTGAAGATTACATAAAGATGGAAGAACTGAAGGCAGCACTGGAGAAAATCAAGATGGGCAAAGCAGCAGGGCATGATGGTATAACACCAGAAATGGTTAAGTACATGGGAGCATCAGGCGACCTATTACTCTTAAGGGTTCTACAGGCAGCGTGGTACAACAAGACCATACCAAAGGTTTGGGAGATTGCCATCATAACACCAATTTTCAAAAAAGGTGACAATCGACATTGTGGAGACCATAGAGGCATATCCCTTCTCAGTGTCCCTGGTAAAATCTACTCTAGAATCCTAGAACAGAGACTCCGACGCCTAGCTGAGCCACAATTGGATGAGGTCCAGTGCGGATTCCGAGCAAACCGAAGTACTCAAGACCTAATCTTCACACTCAGACAGCTGAGTGAAAAGGCCCTTGACTATAAAAGTGAGATCCATCTTTGTTTCATAGATCTGGAAAACGCATTTGACAGGGTCCCCTGGAGCAAACTTTGGGACTGTTTGGCAAGGAAGAACATTCCAGCACCTCGGATTCATGCTATAAAGAGCTTCTACAAGTCTTGCAGAAATTATGTGCGGACAGCAAACCATAAGTCAGAAGAGTTCAGGACCACCACTGGCGCAAGACAAGGTGATATCCTGTCACCTTACCTTTTCATACTCCTCATGGACGATGTCACCAAGGCATGTAAGGAGAGAACAAGAAAGTATTCAGTGGGGTACTGGAAGATGAGACAGGTCTGTATTTCAGAGCTGGCATTTGCTGATGATGTTGCCCTGATTGCTAAATCAGAGGCACATCTCCAATCCAACCTTCAAGTCTGGAAGGAAGAGCTGGAGAATAGAGGGATGGTCATAAGCAGCCCTAAAACAAAATCCATGGTGATATCACGAGAAGAAAGAAGACATCAGATTAAACTGGGAGAACAGGTCATGGAGCAGGTCGACCACTTTAATTACCTTGGAGCTATTATAGACCGAAAGGAAGGCATCAAAGAAGAGTTGGTCACTCAAAAAGCAGCAGCTGGAAGACTTTTTTCAGGCCATAAACCGAGGATTCCTCATCAAGAGAGAGGTTGGTAAGAAATCGAAGATGGCTGTATACCGCTCCACCTATGTCCCAGTCTTGACATATGGATGCGAGTCATGGGCAACCCACAAAAGCCAGATCCAAACCTCAGAAATGACGTATCTGAGGAAGGTGGTTGAAGTAACAAGAAGATACATGGTCCGCAACCAGACTATACGTCAAGGCCTAAAATCCCACCCCCTGCAGACCCAAGTAGAACAGTCCCAACTAAGATGGTTTGGCCATGTCTGCAGAATGGGAAAAGATCGGCTACCACGACAAGCATGGGAAACAAAGAGCCAAGGATCCAGACCCCCAGGACGACCCAGAGTCCGCTGGGAGGACAACATTAGACAATCTTTGAAGGACCGAGGACTAGAATGGAACCAGGCCAGGAGGAAGACAGCCGATAGGATAATCTGGCGCTATCTCTTTCAAACCTCTACACCTCACGGTAGAAGGGGAACGGCTAAGCAAGTAAGTGTCATCATCACCATCATCATTGTCGTGAGTTGGTCTGCTTTCACAACACGTCCTTCTGTGTAACTATGACCAAACAGCGCGCCATACATTGGAAATACTACAGGATATCCCGACCAATGAAATCGCAGCATCAGGCCATGTTTACAGAAACATTAGGCAGTCCAGAATGGAGTCCGAATGTGTGCAAATCACTTGAGAAGGGAATTTAAATACAACCTCAGGAGAGAGGTACCACATGAAAGAGGTCACCAATGCGATATTAGATATATTGCTCTACATGTCGGTGCAGAGACTTTTACAACAAGTACTAAAGGACGGGAGAAATCGTTGGTCGAATGCATCGAAGCCTCAGGTTAGTCCATAATTTTGCTGTTTAAAGTACGCATAGAATAAAATGCACTTAGGAAAGTAAAAGACAATTAGATAGGAAGTTAAAGGATAATTCAGAGCGTATTTTAAACCTTAGATGAATACAATCGCTCCAGGAATAACGAAGATATTTAAATTCTTAGTTTTTCTTAATTGAACAGCAGGACAATTTTTGCATATATTTTGAGAACTCTAGCACACATTTCGGCAACTGTCGCCTCAGTCGCCGGATGTGACCTATATAAAGACCCTGCATAATGCAAATTGAGGCCGAATAAAAATTCAAATCACAGCGAGCGCCAACAAGTGTTAATGAACAGTGCCTTTGCCTTTTGTATCTGACAGCTGACCATTGCAACCATTAACAGCTCGACTGTGTGTGCCTGAGGGTTGTATCCTGCAATTACTTCCACTTTAAAGAGCCAGACTCTACTATAGCATCGAGTGGTGCGAGCGCCCTTTGATTGCTATAGGGAAAGATACCCAAATCCAAAGGCCTGGAGGAGACACAGTTCTTGCCAGACCAGAGGTGGAATAGGCTACAAACTCAAGAAGTGAAGATAAGTGGCCACACCAGGCTACTGTACAGTTTAACCCAGCATCACCACAAACTAGATAGTCAAATGATGAATAAACAGTGCATTTTAGCTAGGAAAACATCCTAGTCAGTACTAAACTAAATTTCTAGAACTGTGAAAAAATAGCATTAAGCTCAATATACAAACCTTCGACAACCAGAGTGAGTTAATCCAAGGAAGAACCTTCTACCAGTTTCAACGACCTGGATAATTTTTTGAACACTTTTCAAATGTTTATTTAAATTTGTGATTGGATTTTAAGTTTTCTTGAAAGATTTTCAAGCTGAAAATAATACTTGTTAAAAAAAATTGTAAATATTTACCAGCAGACTTACTTAATCATTTAAGTTGAGTTAAAGTTCTTGTTGGTAAATGATTTAGTTAATTCCCCTAGCAGAGTCAATAACAATAATATAATCATAGGAGGATCTTGAGAGGGAGCAAATAGGGATTCAGGAACATATAATATCATCATACCTGGAAACGTATACAGCTTGATCCTACCTTTGATGTCGATACTCCCTTATTCTTTTCAGAAAAGGGGGTATTTCTTATAAGACCAGTCTCTTATCTGGCACTATCCTGGTATCATCTGATACAATTTTGTTTCCAGGATATTAATTAATTTCAATAACATCTACCCTCTCGTGACACTGGGGTCTCAGTCCTGGGATTCATTTAACACCCTGGGGTCTTTTCTTTGAGACATTCAGTCTTATAGTATAACTTACATCCTCTGAGTTAGCGGTAGGAGTAAAATATAATAATAAAAATAAACAAAGCACTTTGTAGTACCATTGAGTACAAACTAAAATTGTGGTGACTGGATACACTGAACGTGGTCTTTTAATTAATTAGATTTGTATTAATTAAGACGGAAAAGAGGTCACCTCACGGTAGAAGGGGAACGACTAAGTAAGTAAGTAAGTGTTGTTGAATTTTTAGATTAGTGTATAAGAGAGTATAAGAGTCTGCAAGATAATGTTGTATGAGTATTGCAGACTTGGCAAAGTTTCGATCTGCTACAGTGCAGTCGGCAAAGGAGTTTGGGTTAAGTGGGGAGGCTCTTATTCAATATGTCACTACTGAGTGTGACAAGTTTATAGAAAGAGAAGATAAGAAGTTGGAAACAGAAAGGAATCTGCAAATAGAAGCTGACGCTAAGAGATTGCAAATAGAGGCTGACGCTAAAAGATTACAAATAGAAGCTGAAGCTAAAAGATTACAAATAGAAGCTGATAGGGAAGAAAGAAGACAGGCTGCTGAAAGGGAGGCTAAAGATAAGAGACTGCAAATGGAAGCTGAGAGAGAGGAAAAGAGGTTGCAAAGGGAACATGAATTGAGAATGAAAGAACTTGAACTTCAAGGAAATGTTACTGGTAATGGAAGTAGCCCAACTACCTCTGACACTAGTGCAAGTCAAGGTGCCTCAAATGGAGCCATGAACTTTCACTTGGATCCATTTGTGGAGAAAGAGGATGAAATTGAGTGTTATCTAAGTAGGTCTGAGAGGTTAGCCACTAACTATGGCCTAGAGAAAGAGAAATGGAGCCTTAAGTTATCACAAGGGCTGAGAGGAGTTTCTTATGAAGTTTTTGCAAAACTTGGAAAGGAGGACCAGGAGGATTATGAAATCTTGAAGCAGGCATTGCTGGTTCGATATGAAAAGAACTCAGAATTTTATATAAAGAAATTCAGAAATGCTAAGCTACTTTCTGGAGAAACCTACCACCAATTCTCTGCCTGATTAGAAACCTATTTGGAGAAGTGGGCTGCTCTGGGAAAATGTCAGGACCTAAAAGAAATGGTCATGATGGAACAAGTGAGAGAGTCTATGCCTCCAGACATGAGAAAATTTCTTATGGAACAAGGTGCAGAGAGGTTGGGGGAGATTTTAACAGTTGCTGAGAGATATCAAGCAGCCCAGAAAGAAATAGCAGGAATTAAGAAGAGGCAAGGAGAAAATAGTAGACCTCCCCCAAACCAGAATGAGTATGATAATAGGGAGCAACAACAACACAGATACAAACAAGGTTTTGACAAACCTAAATATGACCTAAGAGACAGGAACCCTCAGGTACAAGATAAGAAACCCTACAGACAGGAAGATAAGTGGTGCAAAATTTGCAAAATGAACAACCACAATACAATGGAATGTGGTAAGAAAGTCCCTCCATATCACGCTGCATGCCTTATAACAGTGGACAAGGGAAGGAAGGAACTGACAGCCAGTCAGATAAACCTCCATCATCCCCCACCTGTGAAGAAGTAACATGTAACGGCACCAATATAAGGTGTCTGTATGATTCAGAATTGGAATTTGACTCAGTCGTGAGTGCCGCCTTGGTGAACCCTGATCAATATACCACAGAAAAAGTGGAGATACAAGGGGCATTAAAAGGAAGAGCCACCATGACACTTCCAATAGCAAGGATCAATGTCAGGACTCGCTACGTGGAAGGAGTGATTAGTGCAGCAGTGTGTGATGATCCTAGTTACCCGCTGGTGATAGGAAGGAGATATGTCTTCTTGGGTGACCCAATAAAACCTGTGATCATGGCAACACTCCAGACCAGGTCAAGCCCTAAGAAGGAGGAGGGAATTCCACTAAACATTCATCCGAGAAAGATGAAAAAGGCCCAAGCTAAAGATAGCACATTAAAACCTTGCTTTGGTAAATTGCCAAACAGCCATAACCCCCCTAAGAAAGGACAATTTTATTTGAATGAGGGATTGCTTTACAGGAATGCTGGAGCAGGACAAAAGGGGCATGGACAGTTAGTACTGCCATTGTGTTACATGGACAAGGTTATGGAACTATCACATGTTTTATCAGACGGTGGACATAGGAAAATAGGTACAACCTGTCAAAGAGCAGCTGTGAATCATTATTGGCCAGGCATTGCTGAAGACCTAGCTCGGTATGTGAATGCCTGTGCACAATGTAGCAAGGAACACCCCACACGTTGGAAAGCATTGGGGCGGACGTAGGCCTGAAAATAAAAATACGAAGGTAGACATAGTGGATAGGACAACCCCTTCTCACAAAAAGTCTTCCAATAAACCGGTTACCCTGGCGACTCTCCGTGTTGTACAGAGAGGGGACACAGCCCATCCCATACCGACAATTTGTTCGGAATCCCAGGAACTGGCTATAAATATAAATGTGGTTAGTCAGCCACCCTTGATAACGAAACTGCGGGGAATCCCCAAGAAATTAGGTAGTGGACGATTGGTTTGTGCGAACCAATTGACGAAAGCACAGTCAACACCAGCATACTGCCGTTTGAATTAGCATGATAGGAAGGGTACCGGCAACAGTGGTAGTTGGACGGCCCATATGCACGGTCCATTGGAAGTATTGACACGGACATGGACTGAGATTATATATTATATAGCAAACGCTAACGGGAGAATTGATTTCTTGGTGCAGGAAAATTCATTTCTCCAAATGAATCATATTAGCGCCAGTGTGGGTTAGCTGAGGAACCCCTCTGGTGAACATAGACTCTGCCTGGATTACGGGAAAATAAAGGATAACAGAGGGACAAGCGAATCTACGAGTAAGTAAAGGGCATTACCAGATTCCCGTCAAGCCTGAAATCAGACTGTTACTGGACTTTAGGACCTCGGAGGGGCACTATGAGTTCAATATGTTGCCTTTTTGGGTTGAAGAATACTCCGAGTGTTTTTTCCAGGATGATGAGGAAATTATTGGATCCCTTACACAACCTAGCTATCACCAATTTTATGGATGATATCCTCATAACTACGGAGCTTTTGAGGAACATCTATTATCTCTGGACATGTCGTTGGACAGACTCAGAGAGGTGAAAAAGGAATAGTAGTCGATAATCAGCATTAGACAGGCAGCAGCACCTGTACTGTTTACTAACACAATATGCGGGGCATATCCCTGGATCTCAGATGTTGGGGCAGATTTCTTAAGTAGGCACCCACCTGAAGGAAACCAGGAGAGTAGGAAGGCAGAGTGAACCCCATATTGGGAGAATGACGTGATTGTGAATCCAGACAGGAAGCTTCAACAGAAGGTTTACGCTTTTGAATTGGGAGGCTATTGTCGTGAGTTGGTCTGCTTTCACAAATTTCTAGAACTGTGACAAAATAGCATTAAGCTTAATATACAAACCTTCGACAACCAGAGTGAGTTAATCCAAGGAAGAACCTTCTACCAGTTTCAACGACCTGGATAATTTTTTGAACACTTTTCAAATGTTTATTTAAATTTGTGATTGGATTTTACGTTTTCTTGAAAGATTTTCAAGCTGAAAATAATACTTGTAAAAATAAATTTTAAATATTTACCAGCAGACTTACTTAATCATTTAAGTTGAGTTAAAGTTCTTGTTGGTAAATGATTTAGTTAATTCCCCTAGCAGAGTCAATAACAATAATATAATCATAGGAGGATCTTGAGATTGAGCAAATAGGGATTCAGGAACATATAATATCATCATACCTGGAAACGTATACAGCTTGATCCTACCTTTGATGTCGATACACCCTTATTCTTTTCAGAAAAGGGGGTATTTCTCATAAGACCAGTCTCTTATCTGGCACTATCCTGGTATCATCTGATACAACTTTTTGTCCAGGATATCTTATACTTTTACTAATAACCAACCCTCTCGTGACAATCATCATCATCATAATCATCATCATCATCATCACCATCATTATCATCATCATAATCATTATAATCATCATCACCATCATCATCATTATAATAATCATCATCATTATAATCTTCATCATCATCGCCACCATCATCATCATCATTATAATCACCATCATCATCACCATCATTATAATCATCATCATTATAATCATCATAACCATCATCATCACCATCATCATCATCGTTATAATCACAATCATCATCATCACCATCATCATCATCACAACCACCATCATCATCATCACCATCTTCCTTTGCACTTCTTACAGAGCATGAAGTCACCACTGAAGTTGGTTCCCCCGGCATAAAGCTTACATCAAGCCTTCACATGCTCGTGCAGCAGTGGTTTCGGTGGCAATTTGCATTACATGATGAAGTTGCCAACCTCATGCACATCTCATATTAGTTGCCTCGTGAGCGTCCGATTGGCAGAGTGGTTAAAGCGCTGGTCTCTCGCGGCAAAGGCCCTGGGTTCGAATCACGGCATCGACACTCTCCAGCCTACACAGCTGTAAATGGGTACCTGACTTTGAGTAAGGGGAGGAAAAGCCAGCGAGGAAGGGAACTGGTCACCCCCCCACCTCTCGATGCTGGACCTAGGATGGTGAAGTCTCTAACACTTCACTCCCCTACGGCAGTACCCCCTATGGGACTACCTTGACCTTTGAGTACTACACGCCTGAGGGCTCAGTAGTTCTAATCGAGGTTCGTCTCTTCAGAGACCCCTGGTAACTACTTACTGCGGCACAGACCTACTACAGACAGTTTGTAGGTCGCGGTGGCTAAGAGGTATGGCGTCAGCCTCGAGTTCTAGAGGTACCGAGTTCGATTCCCAGTTGAGGGAATATAATTTATGGAAATTGTTTTTTCAGAACCAATGGTCCTAATGATGTAATACTCTCCCTGGTCTCCTGAGTAGTGAGATCGGATGCATAGCCTTCTCGGATAAGGGCGAAAGAATAGAAAGTCCCGTGTGTATGGTGCGCATGTTAAAAATCCCACGGCAGTTGGAGATCGTAATAAGTAAGCCTATCAGGCCGCTGCCCTGGCAAAACTTAAAAATTAGAAACCTACCCACCACAATAATATTTATAGAATGTGTGATTCCTATATATATATATATTCATTGGCGTTGGGTAACATAGAGATATGGATTTATTGAGGAATGTTGATGACTTCTCAAGAATGCACCATCAAAGTTAATGTGTCAGTTTTAAAGCATGTCAATATACTCAGATATCTAGACACGTTAATAACATCACATGGAAGATGCATCTTAGCGGTAATGAATAGAATGGACCAAGCCCAACCAGCGTTCCATGAAACGAAAAATAGTTTATGCAATAAATCTGTGTCAATGAAGTAAAAAATGGAGTTCTATAGTGTTGTATACAGCCATTCTTGACATATGGAAGTAAGACATCGATAATTAACTGACGAAAAGTAACTGACCTGATAGTCTTACCAGGGAAAAGAACTCAGGACCATCTAAACGGCTACTGGAGCGAGTCCTGACTAAACAAACTGTAATCTCAGCACCACAGAAACAGTGCTTCATTGACCGTGGTCATTCTCACAACACCCCAACCAACTATGGAAGATAGGACAGGGGAAGCGACTCAGACTAACTATAGCCACAATCACCTCTACAACTTTCCTATGCACAAGTATAGGGGAGTGACGTAGGACAAAAACCGTAAAACAGTATATAGTAAATTATGGAAGAATAATAGTGTCACGGATTGCCTCCCCTGCTTTGCAGTAGTGGTCCAACAGTGGCCAGAACTCAAGAGTATCTAAATGGGTCGTCAAAAGGTGTTTACCTTCACACAAGATTACTCTCGGCAGAGATGTAGATAGAAGTGTAATGACGCTTCTATCCGAAAAAAAGCATTCACAAAATAATCCAGAAGTCAAGAACCATGCTCCATAGCGCTGAGCAATGGTTAACTTAAATCTGTCCTTCACCTTTTGTGAAAGAATTAAGCAATGGTTTTTAGCCCGTTCAAGCCCCCAGCTGAGTTAATTCAGCGAATTCCTCTTATAATGGTATAGCTCTGTTTAAAGGAAAATATGTGTCTAGGTATAGATATCATCATCATATGACGTATTCTTTCCAGAACGTTGTCTCCATTACAGCTGCTCTGAACGCATCACGATTCTGGGCAAGTCGACCTGCATCAGCCAAAGACAAGTTCAGACTCTCTGTGATGTCCTGGGTCCACCGTCGTCTAGGTCGACCCCCTTCCCCCTTTTCCAGGGACCATGCCTTCCATCACTATTTTTTCCAGACTATTATGCCTTTTTATATGACCAAAAAATTTCAGCTTCCTTATTGCGATGGTATTTAGGAGCCAATGTTCCTGTACGTTTAGTGAGTGCAGTACTTCTCTGTTGGTCTTCTTTTCTGTCCAGGGTATTCTCAACATCCTTCTGTAGCATTTCATTTCGAATGATGTAACCTTCGTTGCAACTGTTTTATTGAGTGTCCAAGTCTCGCAGCCGTATGTTGCTATTGGCAATATACATGCTCTGATCAGTTGTGACTTTGTTTCTTTGATTGTGCCTTGCCATAGGTTTGTAATTTGTATTAGTTTATGTAAAGCAATTGCAAGTCTTCTTTTAATTTCTACTGCACAGTCGCCAGAGCTGTTGATGATTGATCCTAAGTATTCGAATTCATTAACACTTTCCAGTTCTTCGTTATCAATTTCAATTTCTGGTTTGGTCTTTACTTTGTCTGTTGTCAATACTTTGGTCTTCTTGGCGTTTAGGTATAGATTCTGGGCATCGCTGTGTTTTTTGGTGGACATAATTGTGACGTACGTCTAAGTATGACAAATGAATTTCCCTGACTCGATGGATGATAACAGAATATTGGCCTCTCATAACTTTAGAACCCCTGATCATCTGTTGTAACTTTTACCGGCATGCAGCGGTACCATCAAAGAACAGGCTGATCTTCAGAATGCAACGTGGAGCGGCCGCGATCTAAAGAATCAGGGACTTGCAGCTCACAGAGTTAGCTTCTCGGGAAATTTTCGCACTCTTATGCGAGCAGCCTGAGACGGAAGAAAATCGGTAGACCGGGGAAAACGAAGGAATCGCAGCGTTTAACACATCGGCGAGGTACCCCGAATTTTGCTCAAGATCAAGAAAGGTGCGAAAATTTAACACACCCTATTCAAGTTACATTCGATAAGTATAAATAGAGAACTCCGAGAAACTGCATTTTATCGTTCGCTCTGACAGAATCCTAGTTGCACTAGCATAGTCGGATTCCTGCTGGATTTCATCTACCTTCGTGACTATTGGAGTGTATTCTTTCTGTGCAGACGGTAATTTATACATTAGCTTCGAGTGATCATTGGTCGAGTTATTTCTATTGATTTCAATGGATTGTGGTGTAAATTTAACCTTATTAAATAAACCCATTTTCAAAGTTCTAGTGCAAACTAATGTTACAGCTAAAAGTATTTCCTAATACAATTGACGCGTAAATTTATTTTGCAGACGTTAAAGAGAATTATAACTTTAATACAGTTTAGTTCTGTATAGATAGATGGGCTTTTAATTATTTTTAACTCACGGGAAGTTTTCCTGATTTGTTAATTGACGACGCTAATAAGTAAATAGGCTAACTATAATTTATCGCGTCAGATTATAATATGATTTGTAATGCATTTCTTGTTTTTGATTATCTTTCATTCAGAACGATCATTCAACCTGCATCCCAGCAATTATTAACTATATACAGAGTTCTGCCAAACTCAATTTGATAACTCCAGTAACATATGAACTTTTTTAAAGCTAAACTTGTGGCGACCTGTAATGGGCCCCGCTCCTCTGAACGTAACTGAGAAAAAAGCCATTCAAGAAACACTTTAAAAATACTAGTTCATATAGAGCCCTTAACGACAACTGGAAGCAGAACATATTTTATTCACTGCCCCTATTTGTGAAGAAAAAGCATCGATACCTGAACACTGTCTGTCACGCATATTCAGTGGATTTTAACCCCCCCCCCCCCCCCCGAAGAAGAACTTACCTCAGGGTTTTTCTTAACTTGTGACATTATGGAAAAAGGAAATTATCTCCACCAGCTGTGCCAATTTTAGGAACCACACCATACCTCACGCTTAGCCAAGTGCCTGTGCCTTTCTTTAGGAACTTTATCTAATAAACAAACAGTACCGTTAAACTTCAACGTCCAGCGATTTCGGGACACTTTGTTAACTTAAACAACCCGCAAAATCTGGGGCTGTACACGGAAGAAATTACTTTTACCTAAGCCAAGGTTTAGTGCTGTTTTTTTTTTTATGTATTTCCTATGAAGTGCCAGAATTCACCTTTCGGTAAGTCTGCGTGTGTGTTTGTTGGGATGGCCAGCCCTAGTGTGTTTTTTTTTGAATGAAAGGAGATTTATCTTTTCTTTACCCTTTTAATTAGTTCGACCTTATACTAAGGTGCATTATATTCCTTGTACGGGATCTCTCCTAGTGGGATTGGGTAACTGTGTTCATTCCCCCTCCCGTAAAATTTGTTGATTTAAAGGGAGACAATTGAGAACCCTAGCTTTCCTCTACCCCCCCCCCCCCCCTTTTTTTCTGTAACCCCTTGCCTCAGAGTAATAACTTTACCAGTGGGTTAAATTGCCTATCTCTGATCACCCCCCCCCTTTTTCTTGTCTTTGGGACCGGGTCTTGTCTGTTAGTAAATATAAACGGGAAACGGTGGATGGGATATTTCTCCTAAAAACCCCCTCTTCCCTAGTTATATTGGTATTTTGTAACCTTTGATTTTTGACTGTAAATGTACAATTATGTGTGAGTCCTTTAGGATAATAAAGGTATGAATATTTATTTGTGTTGGTTGTCGGTTGGCCTAAAACTCCAAACATTTCCATCTGTGTAGTTTGTATTCATGTACGTTGAGCGACAGAATCACCAAATCGGTGAGCGCGCCTGAGCGACTGGAACTGACAAACAATTGTTTGTGCAGAAGAGAGATAGGAGTAGTCTGTGAGAAAACAGATATTGTCGTAATAAGAGACTGTCCTTGCTCCTTCCCAGCGCTTGTGAATCTACTACCTCATTCACCTAAATCCTTATTCTCACAGAGCCTTCAATATCACTTTACACTCTAAAGGGACCAATATTCATCAGCACCCTCTCAGATAAAAAATTACGACAATATATGGTTAGCTCGTTCGAGATTTTGCACCTAGTAAATAGAGTGTGGTTGATTGTTAAAAGATTGCCACATTTGTATTCTCTGGCAGAGGGAATTGAAAATTTTGGTTATATAATTGCTGGGACTGCGTGATTGTTTTACAATCACTAAAGGTTATGAAGCGTTTGAGTTGAGCTAAGCTAAAGACGGATTGTTCTGATTTTAAAAAATTAAGTTAACTACGTCTCATCTCAAAAATTGTCTTCAGGGACGGAGTTTGTTGTTAGAGAATTAACAATTTCTGGGAAAATTTTTTTTTTCCTTTTAAATTGTTTAATATAAATTTTTCTCTACTGTTAGTAAGAGTAGATTCTTTTCTAGTGTAACTTACCATTTAATTGGCATAGTTGCTTGCGTTACGAGTCTTAAGTGACAATAATAGCGGCGATAAGTTAACACACGAGGCCATTCAGTAAATTTTTTTTTACTTTGTTTTCTCGTAGCGGCTTTGAGTTTTTCCCCTTCTTGTTCCATCTTACTATTCTCTAGTCTTAGAAGCATCCAGTTCTTTGACAATGGCTGAGAGAATTAGTATAAGATCCATTTTGAGACAGGAAGCGAAAGATTCAGGATTAGACACAGAAGCCGCGAATCTGTTTATCACCCAGGAACTGCAAATATATGACGCGGAGCAACAAAGAGCAGAAGCAGAGAGGAAGGAAGAGAAACAAAGGGCAGAAGCTGAGAGGAAGGAAGAAAAAGAGAGAGAAGAGAGGGCAGAAGCTAGGAAGAAGGAAGCGGACGATCGTCTATTGGAACAGAAGAAAATTGAGGCAGAAATGGAAGCCCGCAGAGAGAGAGAAAGAGAGAGGGAAAGACAACATGAATTAGCGCTCAAGGCTTTAGAGAGTCGGAGTGCCTCTACTTCAAATAATGGAGAGCCGTCTTCGCCCCAGTCTCAAACCATGGATCTCTCCAGCACTCAGTCTGCCCAATTAACTGCGATGTCTTTCGCTTTAGAGTCTTTTCCTAGCCCTAACGAAAAAATTGACAGCTACCTAGAAAAATTCGAAAGGCTCGCAAATCTGTATGGGTTAGAGAGTTCTCGCTGGGCACTGAAACTCTCGACGTCACTAAAAGCGAATGCTTATGACGTGTACACAAAGCTGGGACCGAATCAACATGATTACGACATGTTGAAGAAGGCCTTACTACAGCAGTTTGAGATGACTGCCCGAAAGTTTCTGCAGTTGTTCAGAAACAGCCGAAAAGAGAGCACGGAAACATTTCCCCAGTTCTCTTCACGTCTAACGGGTTATCTGACAAAGTGCATTGAATTATCTGACCTACCTCTTACATATGAGGGACTACTTGAACTTGTTCTTGTGGAACAGATAAAGGCAACTATGTCAAACGAAACCCGTAGATTTTTGGCTGAACAGGGCGCAGTCAGGCTTGAGGACATACTCAATAAGGCCGAACGCTATACCAATGCAATGGCCGAACTTCCCAGCACTAAACGTAAACCCACAGATGAGCCATCTCGTAAACAAAATCTAGAGCAGTCATCCTATTCCTCTAATTCCTCTCAGAATTATAACCAACGAGAAAATAATACCCAGAGACCTCCCCAGGAAAAATCGAAATTCTACAAAACCCGATACCCCCCCCCCACCCCCCCCCCCCCCCCAAACAACAATTCTGATCAACCCACCAAGCCTACGTGGCAGCGCGGCCACCAAGGTCAAGGAAAAGGAAAGACCCCTACACCAGGAACGTCTGATCAGGGCAAACAAACCGGTCCAAACCGCGTTGGATGTTTGCATACAGCCTCGAAAGGTAGAGTCAATGTCAGTGATTCTCAACCTGAGGGGGACCGACCCTCAGCTCGAGGAACTGTAATTTTGAATGGTACCTCAACCACTTGCCTCTTTGACACTGGATTAAGTATTAGTTGTATTGTTGCTAGACACCTAGTCAAACCAGGTCAGGAGACAGAGGAAACCGTCAAACTTAGTGGAGTGTTTAAGAGTGATGCGCCCAGGACGCTGCCTATCGCACTGGTAGAAATACACTCTGATTTTGTCAGAGGAGTTATAAAAGCGGCCATTATGGATGATCCTATCTACCCAGTTATCCTGGGATGTAGATATGTGGTTATTGGGAGACCAAAGGAGCCGATTGTGGCAGCGGTAACCACAAGAGGGCAAGCCAAGAAGGAGAGGGAGCCTGCGCCAAATTTGTTGCCGAACGAACTGAAGGAGGCGCAACAAAAGGACCATACTCTGGAGCTCTGCTTTAAAAAACTGCCCATGGCTAAGGACCCCAGACACAACGGAGACATCTTTTCTAAGGATGGCGTATTGTATCGTAGAACGGGAAACCCGGACACGGGGAATAACCAGCTCCTAGTTCCGACGCAGTACCGAAGCCAGATCTTAGAGATGGGGCACTCTCTTCCCTTTAGCGGACATATGGGACAAAACGCCACTATTCAGCGAATAAAAACCCACTATTGGTGGCCAGGAATGAACTCTGACATTGTCAGGTACGTGAAATCCTGCGCCCAGTGCCAACGGGTAGCACCCAAGCACTTGACACCCCCAGTACCTATGGGGCAAATGCCAATAGTAGGGACTCCATTTGAACGGGTTGCTGTCGACATTATTGGTCCTCTGGAAAAGACCAAAAGAAGGAACAGGTTCATCCTGACCTTAGTTGACACTTGCACTATGTGGGCCGAAGCTGTACCGCTAACATGCATAGATTCCAAGCATGTTGCAGAAGCCCTCGCGCAAATTTTTACACGGTTGGGATTCCCTCAACAAGTTTTGACGGACAATGGATCCCAATTCCGTAGCCTGTTAATGGAGGAGATCTTTAAGATCTTGAGGGCCAAACATATCCACACAAGTCCCTACCATCCGGCCGGAAATGGGCTCGTGGAACGTTTTAATGGCAGCCTCACCACCATGTTACGTAAGCTGGGTCAGGAGAAACCGGAAGACTGGGACCTATATATATCGGCTGCCTTATTCGCCTACCGAGAGGTTCCCCAAGCGTCTACGGGATTCCCGCCTGCTTCACTTTTATTTGGCAGACCTATAAAGGGGCCATTAGAAGCCTTACTTCGGTCCCTCACAGACCAAAAGGCTGACAAGACAGTCGTCTCTGCAAGCAAGTATGTATCTGAGCTCAAGGAAAGGCTAAAGCTAGGATGGGATCTAGCTACAACCAACCTTACGAAAGCCCGCGCTAAACACGCTAAAAGATACAACAAAGCTGCAAAAGAGAGAGAGCTCCAACCAGGGGAGAAAGTTTTGTTGCTACTCCCAACCGGAAGCAATAAACTTCGCATCGGATGGCAAGGGCCGTTTACCGTCCTTAAAAAGATCTCACGTACCAATTACAAGATCTCCATCAAAGGAAAGGAGAAGGTCTTCCACATAAATCTGCTAAAGAAATATTTGGAAAGACCGGTGCCATCCTCCGAGCATCTCCTGGCTGTCGCCATAGCAACGGAAGACGAGGAAGATGATGATGGTTGCATGGAGTATCCACTGCAACCCACAGAATCCTTTAAAGATGTCAAGTTCGGCGACAATCTCTCACCAGAACAACAAACAGAAACCAGGGCTCTACTAAAACAGTACAGTGCAGTCTTAACGGATGTACCTGGTCGAACAAATCTCATCGAATTTGACATGAAATTAACAAACGAGACCCCTGTTCGAACCAGAGTATACCCGATCCCATACGCTAAAGCGGATGCACTTCGCGGAGAAATAGACAAGCTGCGTCAGGCAGGAATTATCAGTGAGTCTACATCTCCTTACAGCTCGAGTGTAGTGCTGTTGCAGAAGCCCAATAAGGAAGTTAGGCTGTGCATTGATTACAGGTTGCTAAACGCTGTAACGGAATTCCAGCCCGAACCTCTCCAAACTGTTTCTGAGTTGTTCACCAAGCTCAGCAAAGCAAAGATCTTCTCCAAGATTGACCTCAGTAAAGGTTATTATCAAATACCAGTCAAGGAGGAAATTAAACCTTTGTTAGCTTTCAGCACTAGCGAAGAACATTACACATTTAATGTGATGCCGTTCGGTTTGCATAACGCACCAGGAGTGTTCACCAGGATGATGAGGAAGCTTCTAGAGCCTTTGCAAAGTCCCCATATCCATAATTTCATGGATGACATATTAATTGCATCGGAAACCTATGAAGAACATATTGCTACGGTTGCTATGCTCCTCAGGAGACTACAGGAAACGGGTCTCACAGCCAGACCTAGCAAATGTCTCATCGGGTTTGAACAGTTAGACTTCCTGGGGCATACTATTTCTCACGGATGCAGTTGGCCTATTAAGAAGAACGTGGAGAAAATTGTGGCAGCAAAAAGACCCCGAACGAAGAAAGACGTACGTTCCTTCATATCGCTATGTGCATACTATCAGAAATACATCCAGAACTTCAACGGACTGACAGCACCTCTGACTGACCTCACCAAGAAAGGTTGTCCTGATAAGGTCATATGGGATCAAAAGTGCGAACACGCGTATAGCACTTTGAAAGGACAGTTGTCGGCATACCCCATCCTAAGGTTACCTGACCTTAAGAAACCTTTCATACTGAGAGTTGACGCGTCAGGTCAGGGCATCGGGTCAACATTGCTGCAAGCCGATGACAGTGACCTGAACATGCTATTTCCAGTTGCCTATGGCAGTCGGAAACTGAATAAAGCGGAACGCAACTACAGTGTCGTTGAAAGAGAATGTCTCGCTCTGATTCATGGCATCAGACGCCATCATGAGTTTCTGTATGGTACTTCTTTCACGGTGCAAACAGACCATGCTCCACTAGCTTTCCTGGGTGCCAATAAGGAATTCAACGCAAGGATAATGCGTTGGGCCTTGCTATTGAGTGTTTATTCCTTCAAAGTGGAATATATTCCAGGAAAACAGAATGTCGGAGCTGACTTCTTGAGTAGAAACTGGACCACGGAGGAAGAGGAGAAAATCGACGATGCCAATCACCCTAAAACTACCGATCAGGGCAGCTTCATTGTCATAAATTAAACATGAAAACGAGTTTCCATGTCTCAAAAGTGGGGACGATTGTGACGTACGTCCAAGTATGACAAATGAATTTCCCTGACTCGATGGATGATGACAGAATATTGGCCTCTCATAACTTTAGAACCCCTGATCATCTGTTGTAACTTTTACCGGCATGCAGCGGTACCATCAAAGAACAGGCTGATCTTCAGAATGCAACGTGGAGCGGCCGCGATCTAAAGAATCAGGGACTTGCAGCTCACAGAGTTAGCTTCTCGGGAAATTTTCGCACTCTTATGCGAGCAGCCTGAGACGGAAGAAAATCGGTAGACCGGGGAAAACGAAGGAATCGCAGCGTTTAACACATCGGCGAGGTACCCCGAATTTTGCTCAAGATCAAGAAAGGTGCGAAAATTTAACACGCCCTATTCAAGTTACATTCGATAAGTATAAATAGAGAACTCCGAGAAACTGCATTTTATCGTTCGCTCTGACAGAATCCTAGTTGCACTAGCATAGTCGGATTCCTGCTGGATTTCATCTACCTTCGTGACTATTGGAGTGTATTCTTTCTGTGCAGACGGTAATTTATACATTAGCTTCGAGTGATCATCGGTCGAGTTATTTCTATTGATTTCAATGGATTGTGGTGTAAATTTAACCTTATTAAATAAACCCATTTTCAAAGTTCTAGTGCAAACTAATGTTACAGCTAAAAGTATTTCCTAATACAATTGACGCGTAAATTTATTTTGCAGACGTTAAAGAGAATTATAACTTTAATACAGTTTAGTTCTGTATAGATAGATGGGCTTTTAATTATTTTTAACTCACGGGAAGTTTTCCTGATTTGTTAATTGACGACGCTAATAAGTAAATAGGCTAACTATAATTTATCGCGTCAGATTATAATATGATTTGTAATGCATTTCTTGTTTTGATTATCTTTCATTCAGAACGATCATTCAACCTGCATCCCAGCAATTATTAACTATATACAGAGTTCTGCCAAACTCAATTTGATAACTCCAGTAACATATGAACTTTTTTAAAGCTAAACTTGTGGCGACCTGTAATGGGCCCCGCTCCTCTGAACGTAACTGAGAAAAAAGCCATTCAAGAAACACTTTAAAAATACTAGTTCATATAGAGCCCTTAACGACAACTGGAAGCAGAACATATTTTATTCACTGCCCCTATTTGTGAAGAAAAAGCATCGATACCTGAACACTGTCTGTCACGCATATTCAGTGGATTTTAAGCTCCCCCCCCCCCCCCCGAAGAAGAAGAACTTACCTCAGGGTTTTTCTTAACTTGTGACATTATGGAAAAAGGAAGTTATCTCCACCAGCTGTGCCAATTTTAGGAACCACACCATACCTCACGCTTAGCCAAGTGCCTGTGCCTTTCTCTAGGAACTTTATCTAATAAACAAACAGTACCGTTAAACTTCAACGTCCAGCGATTTCGGGACACTTTGTTAACTTAAACAACCCGCAAAATCTGGGGCTGTACACGGAAGAAATTACTTTTACCTAAGCCAAGGTTTAGTGCTGTTTTTTTATGTATTTCCTATGAAGTGCCAGAATTCACCTTTCGGTAAGTCTGCGTGTGTGTTTGTTGGGATGGCCAGCCCTAGTGTGTTTTTTTGAATGAAAGGAGATTTATCTTTTCTTTACCCTTTTAATTAGTTCGACCTTATACTAAGGTGCATTATATTCCTTGTACGGGATCTCTCCTAGTGGGATTGGGTAACTGTGTTCATTCCCCCCTCCCGTAAAATTTGTTGATTTAAAGGGGGACAATTGAGAACCCTAGCTTTCCTCTACCCCCCCCCCCCCCCTTTTTTCTGTAACCCCTTGCCTCAGAGTAATAACTTTACCAGTGGGTTAAATTGCCTATCTCTGATCACCCCCCCCCCCCTTTTTCTTGTCTTTGGGACCGGGTCTTGTCTGTTAGTAAATATAAACGGGAAACGGTGGATGGGATATTTCTCCTAAAAACCCCCTCTTCCCTAGTTATATTGGTATTTTGTAACCTTTGATTTTTGACTGTAAATGTACAATTATGTGTGAGTCCTTTAGGATAATAAAGGTATGAATATTTATTTGTGTTGGTTGTCGGTTGGCCTAAAACTCCAAACATTTCCATCTGTGTAGTTTGTATTCATGTACGTTGAGCGACAGAATCACCAAATCGGTGAGCGCGCCTGAGCGACTGGAACTGACAAACAATTGTTTGTGCAGAAGAGAGATAGGAGTAGTCTGTGAGAAAACAGATATTGTCGTAATAAGAGACTGTCCTTGCTCCTTCCCAGCGCTTGTGAATCTACTACCTCATTCACCTAAATCCTTATTCTCACAGAGCCTTCAATATCACTTTACACTCTAAAGGGACCAATATTCATCAGCACCCTCTCAGATAAAAATTACGACAATAATTAATTGTTCAAGTCCTTCTGTGTTGGTCGATAGGAGGACTGTGTCGTCAGCATATCTGATTTCCGGGATCTGGTATCCACCGATGTTAAATGAGTCAAACACTGCGTGTTCTTGGTCATCTCTTACGTTTCTCAAGATATTCTGGGCATAAATGTTAAACAGGTAAGGGGGAAGGGTACAGCCTTGTCTTACTCCTTTCTCTACTTCAAACCATTCTGATATTTCCCCCTCTATTCTTACGGCTGCCTGTTGTTCTTGGTACAGCAGTGCGATGAGTTGTATAAGGTGGTTTGGAAAACCCATATTTTCCATAATAATCCATAACTGCTGATGTTGTACACAGTCGAAAGCTTTGACGTAATCAATGAAACAAGTAAAAAAGTCAACGTTGAATTCTCTTCACTTTTCTATGATGATCCTCATATTGAATATATGATCTCTAGTGCCTCTACCTGGTCGAAAACCAGCTTGTACTTCGTTTATTTATATTTCAAGCTTTTGTTGCATCCTTTTCATTATGATTTGTAATAGTACGAGTATTTTGCTGGCATGGCTTATAAAAGCTATAGTTCTGTAGTTTGTGCACAGTTTCAGGTTGCCCTTATATATATGTATATATATATATATATATATATATATATCTGTATATATGTATATATATATATATATATATATATATATATACATATATATATATATATATATATGTATATTCAAAAATTCACCAATATTCCTCTGGGTATTAACTATAAAAGTGTGTCTAGACAGCGCGAATAATGATTTGTACCTGAACTAACATTAACAGGCTACATATATCTCACAAAATGATATGATACACTTGAGGCACATGTGATGTAATAATCACTCATCACTGCTCCAGTCAGAGTCTGGGGTCACCTCTGCTGTCGAGTTTTCCGCACGATTAGTCAGAAACAATCACCAGCGCTTACTGTAGTGGTTTGTGAATATACTATTTTCGTATGTTGAGGTTGCCAGCCTCACATATAACCACTTACCAAGAAAATATGTTAATTCCCATTTTAAAAAAGAAATTTTCACAACTTACCCCAAATTTTTGGGTTATACACAATCTCCTCGCACAGGTTTCGGATGGACACGAGCAATTTTGGTGCAAATGCTCTCGAAACAATTTAGTCTGAGAAATTTTGAATCCCTTCTTATGACGAGTGATCTGCGATACACTTGGCCTGGGAAACTAGTAATTCCTCTTCGACGGGTGTTCTGTGATACACTTGGTCTGGGAAAGTTTTTCTGATGACGGGTGATCCAATTCCTAGGTTTCCAGTCTTGATATTTAAAGTTCTGGTCCCTCAAGTTTTTCAGTCTCTGTATTTATAAAGGCGGGCTTATTATACTTCGATCTGTCACTTATAAATATGGAATTCTAGGTCCGATCCTTCTCTTTCTGGCTTTTTCGGAGCTGCTCGTTTGAAGTTGCGAAGGTGTCTGTTCTGTGTCTCTGAGTTCGCTAGATTTTTTTTCAGTTTCCAGTTCAAATCACAGATTGTACTTAACGGCAAACTTGCCAATGGCATTCATTGTAGATTCCAGCTCTCACTTCAATCCAACCATGAGCTCTTTTCGCACTACATGGGTTGGGGTGTTTAAGTTCATAATTTCCCCCACGTGTTTAAAATATTAAATTTAATATTCCTACGCGTGACCTTTTTATAATAAGACGTAATATTTCCGGTGACATATCGTGCACTCTCACAAACAAATGTGTGAACTGATTCCCTGTCTAAGTGCCTTCCGTCCAAATGTCTGGCCAGACAGATTATCTTCGATAATCACACGAAGGGAGGGTGCCGTGAAACGATTATCTCATTATCGCCTGAGTATGTGAATATGGTATCCAATTCACCCTCGTACGAGACCATATTGTCAAACGAGGATCGTCTCCTATCAAAGATGGTCAGACTGATTCAATGAGATAAACGTACTACCGCTGACCGGTGATAATGACCGGCTATTGTTACGATAATACCACAGTTCACCTGGCGGAACGTAAATAAGTCTGAGGAGTGGGAAAGCGAAAATGTAAAAGATAAAGATAGTCATATAGCAGATACTTCCGTAGGGGAGTGGAGTGTTTGAGACTTCCCCTTACTAGATTCAGCATAGAGCAAAATAATGAATGGAAGAGCAAAAAAATTGCCAAACAATAAGCGATCGGAGAGAAAAATGAAGAAGAAGAAATGATACGGCCATAGTGCTGAAGGTGTGAGAAGGCCACCAAAAGAACACGTACAGATGTTTTGTCACATACCCTATCACCTAAGATATTGCATCAATTATCCAGGTTTGGACGTGAACTTTTGTGTGGTGTGTGCCGTCCTCTACCACTGTCCTAGGTGACAGTGTTCTTCTCCTCATTATTCGGTGGGCGAGTGTTTAAATTGCTTGCTTGGCAATGTGAACAGTTTAACACGTACTGACGAACGTCTTCCCACCGTTTGAGCCAAAAGTAAATCTCTTGAAGGTTACTCATTGTAGTACCCGCGGGAACATGTTTCCCCGATGAGGATATATGCGCCGCTTTCATAACGGAGGGTCTTAAAGGGAGAGGCACCACGAGTTGCTTCCCTTGCCTCGTCCGTCGATAAATAATTTCCCCTTCTGTGTGGAAAGTTCCAGATGAAGCATGTGTTGTTTTTATCCGACTCTGTTCAGAGTATGGCGCAAGGGTAATATCGTCCATCTGCGCTTGGCGTAACTCGGCTTTACTACACAGAAATATTGAGTTGAGATACGAGTTATCCCATGCTGAGTGTTGGGTACTCTGCTCAAACTCTTTCTTCGTAATTTAATACTCCTGGTTGTCCAAGTTATGGCGAAAAGAGCAATCTCTCACAAACTGTCTAATATCGTCTCGCATACCTAGCCAGAAGTGATTAAAAGATACTTTTTTCCCAGGGCAAATGAACATTTAATGGAATGGGGCAGGGTGGAATGCATTCCCTGCATTAGGCGGGTGCGATATGGGTATGGGACAACTAATAGTCTCTTATCCCCATACCAGTGTGTAAACCAAACCTTTCTTCCTGTAAAATGCTCCCTGAAAAGTATGGTAGTAATTGCAATACAACTTTGAAAAGCAAGGCTTTATGGTGTTATCGGCCCTTTGTGCCTGCTTCAGCTCCGAAATATTCGAGCTGTTTAAAGATAAGAGCTCAAAGGCCGCTTGGGCTTGTCCTGTGTTCTCTCTCTCTCTCTCTCTCTCTCTCTCTCACACTCTCTGATGTCGGCTTGGAATAACGTGAGGGTTCTCCAAGAAAGAATTATTTTCTCCCTAAAATGAGAAAGTAGACTAAATCGTCTACTACTGCGGCATTGATTTTCCCCCGCACATATCGGGTTGAGACATCAATTTCCGCAACCCGAAGAAGCATAGGCTTCATACTCTTCCGTGGCCCCTGTATTTCTACAGTTTCACCAGTGTACTGGTGGGCCTTCACCACAGATGGGGACACTAGAGCTGAATATTCGAGACCCGAATCATACAGACACCGTATGGTTTGGTTACCCACGGTTACTTGCTCAGTAAAAGAAGGGTGGCTGGAATTTTGTTCATTCGCCTGAGGGTCATGTTTCCCTATCGGCCCCCTGATCAGGCAAGCGACATTATAAGGGACTGGTTTCGGCCTCTTACAGTCCGAAATAAAATGCGTGTAATTGTTGCACACTTTACAATATCGTCTTCCAGTTCCTTGGGCTGAATTGCTCTCTGCCTATGGTGATCCTGTGGTTGTTGCTGCTGTTGCTACTGTTTTGTCGTGTTCTTGGAGTCAGTGAAGGGGCGCTCCTCTCCTTTGGTGTGACTATCGTTGTGGTGCCTTTTAGCCGGGTTAGCTTCCGACTGGGCGCTCTGGTACCGAGCAGCAAACAGTACCACCTGATCAAGAGTTTCGGCTCCGTGCTCCGCCATGAACCGTCTCATGTCCTTGAAATGCTCCACGATAATCATTTCTTGTAATCCCTCGTACGATTCGTCGAAGGCGCTTAGTGATCCCCACTTCTCCAAGTACATTGTCAGACGTGTAGCAAACTGCTTATAAGATTCGTCTTTTTGTCTCTTGGCTTCCCGGAATTTGCACTGAAACGTTTGTGCGTTCAACTGAAAACGTTGAAGCAGGGCTTTCTTCAACAAATCACAATTGTTGTTGCCTTCCGGGGCCATTTTGAGGAAGACATCGTAAGCAGGTCCTCTCAGACTCTGAGATAACTTCATGTTGTATCTTTCCCTATCTTATCCATAGGTGGCAGCTAAAGACTCAAACCTAGCAAGATAAATGTCTATTTCCTCTGAAGCCTCAGAGTAGACATTTAACTGGAAAAAAGGCCACGCTCGGAATAGTCGCGTGAGATATATTTACCCCCTCACTACCTTGAGAACTCCCCGACCCATTAGTGCTAGAGCTAGAGTCGATTCTTCTTCCTTCCATCTCTAGTTCTTTAAGTTTGAGTGTGTCTGCTCTGTCGGCCTGTTCTTTCCTTTCTGCTCTTTCGGTCTCCTTCAAAAGCTCTTTGTTTTTCTTTCTCTTTCTGTTCGTGTTCCCGTTGCAGCTCCTTCTCTTCCTTTTCTAATCTTCTCTCTTCTCGGGCCATGTATTTCTGGGTTTCCTGTTCTGCTTTGGCCTCTTTCACAGAAGTGGCAACAAAGTCTGATAAATCTTTTCCTGATAAGTCCATCTCTTTAGCAACATTTAAACAAAACGTGTAGAGATTTTGTGATTCGGCCATGGTAAAGCGAAACTGTAAGAGATAAAGATAGTCCTATAGCAGATACTTCCGTAGGGGAGTGGAGTGTTAGTGACTTCCCCTACTAGATTCAGCATAAAGCAAAATAATGAATGAAAGGGCAAAAAATTGCCAAATAATAAGCGATCGGAGAGAAAAATGAAGAAGAAGAAATGATACAGCGGTAGGGCTGAAAGTGTGAGAAAGCTATCAAAAGAACACGTACAGACGTTTTGTCACAAAGGGCAATACAGAAAAGCTGGTACCTTTTTATGTCAACACATGTATGAATAGAGAAAGAAACCAAGAAGGTAACCTGAGACCTGTGAATAGTAAAATAAGACATAGAAATGGGTATGTTGCAGACACTTGTAAGAAAACTAAAGACAAACGTAGTCCAATAGTAGATACTGCCGTAGTGAAGTTAAGTGTTAGCTTGTATTTATTGTATCTTCACAGCGGAGAAGGGAAATTTCCACACGCTACCTGAGACGGAAACATAGAAACCAGCATTTTGTCTAAAGGTTTGGTATCATCGCCTGGATCGAGTTCTCGAGTGTGGACTAGTGGTTAAATCCTAAAACCCCGTTCCCGGAAGGCAGAGTTCGGTACCCAGCTGCTGGTACCCCATGCTTCTGGAGCTGCTTAACCTCTGAGATCATTAACATTCAAGCTCACCAATCTTCAGAATAACGCGCCCATCCAGTTTTAAGTTACAGACCGGTGGGCCCTTTCTTTATACGCCCAGTCACAATTGAACTGGCTGTATCTCTCGGGTATATTAAGGCGCATCGCTTGCGCAAACCCGAGTTTAGACTCATTTTAACCCACAGGATATCAGGGTTCATTATCATTGAGTCACACTGAAAGGAAATTTCCCTCTGACCTTGTCAATCGTGGATTTAGTTAAATTCTCCTCTCGTCGGAAAGGCACAGAATTTCCAAGTAATTGGGTCAAGCGTGCAGGATACTACCACACCGACAGACAGGGAATGTTATCTTTAAGACGTGTAGCGGACATTAATTAATTGTTTAAGTACTGGTAAGACTGGAAGAGGGTGTTTTCTTCTCTACATTATTGTTGGGAATTTTTGGGTGGTGTGTTCTTTTGCTGTGGGGAGTTTACTTTTTTAAAATGTCTGTAGCCTAGTTGCAGTCTCCTTTATTTGAGGTTAGGGATTGTAAGACGGGGACACAGATTAGAATTTGGTGGTTATTATATCTAGTACCCATTGTGGGTCTTTTTATATTGGTTTAATTCTTGGAGTTTTTTGTGTACAAATTGGTTGCCAGTTTGGATTATTAACCAAACTTGGGTTGGGGTTGTACGTTTTTTTGTGTGTTATCCTTGTGGTTATTGTTAGTGAATTTATACTTTTGTTTGGATTGATTCTATACTTCCTGCCATCGCGCAGATATAGTAATTTTTAAATATACATGTATATTTCAATAAAAGTAGAAAACCCTTTAGTGCGGATCAGAAATGTCTTCTTACTTTCACATCTGTGATTGGTGATCGTGAAAATCACTTGGTGTGTATCTGTCCCTTACTGCATATATCTATTAATTTGTTGATAGGTAGGAAAGCAAGGGTGAGTGGAGTTGATATCTAAATAAGTCCGAGTGGCAGGGTAAAAGAGTGTTTATCATCTTTGTACGCCTGACTGTCACACTTCTACTCAACATTCACTTTTTCAGACTTTCCTCCATTTTCTACTCCTCACTTTTGTCTTGTCTCAGACAGACTCACATCACCACTCGTGACAAAGTGGAAGTCTGAAGGCGAAAGAGATTTCAGGAACCTTGAGCTGACTACTGCCTTTATTAGAGTCACAAATGTGGAAGTCTGAGGGCGAACGAGGAAGAAGAAGACTCCAAGGTATCGTGTTCGTGAAGATGCAGAAGCGAAATAAAAGTAATTACATTGGTATTCTTGAGTTAGCAACCAATTGGCAAAGTTGTGCTCTGGCGGCATAGTTACCGGGTTTCGGGATCGGAACTGGGTAGCGTAGCACCTCAATCTACTCAGCTGTAAATGGGTACCTGACACTGCTTATGAGTTACAGAAATCAAAAGCAGAAAAGAAGGAAACTGGTCACCCCACTTTTTTCAAAAGCTGGACCTAGTATGGCGAAGTCTCTAACACCACTCCCCTGCGTTAGTTTCTGTTGTGAGACTACGTTTACCATTACCCATTCCATCAATGCCATATACACATTAGATCTTGTAATACCGTGGTACCGGCCTGTATTAGCAATCAGCCAATGGAACCCTGAACTCGGCATTGAAGAACAAAGAATAACATCACGGTGCCTTGTCAACTGTGTCGTTTAATGAGTACTAAACAGGAGTGTGCATGGTGTTAGAAACCTCACAAAATAAAACAAGGTGCTACATGTACAACGGCTGCAAGAGTACATGGAGTTCTTTGAAGTAGACCTTCCGCAAGGACAGTTGTTGTCCCTTGATGTTTGTGGAGCGGAGCATAAAGAACCTACAATGTTATTGATTATGTGATATTGTCACAAGGTAGACAAATATGGTGTGACTAAGATGGCATGCGCCATTTGTAGTTTCCGGTAGTCTCAAAAGGTTCCTATCAAGGAACTGCTGTTCCCTCAAAACTATTAACATTGGGTTGTGAATGATGGCTGGCAGCCTGATCATGTAAAACATAATACTATAGAAAACACAACTGTAAGAGGGCATGAATGCTTATGTGCTGGCTTCAGGCAAAGGGGTCAACTACAGCAATGTCCCATACCCTATATGGAGTGAAAAAGGAAATGAATAGATGCAGATTGTATGTATAATTTGTAACATTGTAACATTGTAACATTGTAACATTATAACATTGTAACATTCTTGTATGTAAACACTGGGGATGGATAGGAAATAAATAAATATTACACACACATAAAGGTCACGTGTTTCAGGCGCTCGTGAGAAATAAAGAAGCAGAAAACTAGACAACAGAAAAACTACAGAAGTGAGTGGCTTGCCGGAGAATCGAACCCAGGACCTTCCGAACGGCATCTCCGCTTAGCTACAGAAGCCAAATATACTATCCTCCCTGCCAGCTAGGTTCAACTGTGCAGTGAAATACGAAGAACAAAAAAAAGACAACCAAGAATTTACAGACTTTCATAAATGGGTGATTGTGTAGAACAGAAGAATTTAATGGTATATTGTGATCACCATTGTGGAACTGATGACAAGATCACTAATGTGGAACTGATGACAAGATCACCAATGGGAAACTGATGACAAGATCACCAATGTGGTACTGATATCAAGATCACTAATGTGGAACTGATGACAAGATCACCAATATGAAACTGATGACAAGATCACCAATGTGGAACTGTTGACAAGATCAATAATTTGGAACTGATGACAAGATCACCAATTTGGAACTGATGACAAGATCACCAATGTGGAACTGATGACAAGATCACCAATGTGGAACTGATGACAAGATCACCAATTTGGAACTGATGACAAGATCACCAATGTGGAACTGATGACAAGAACAAGACAGGTGCCAGTGGAACAAGAAGTGAGAAGAGGACGCTGGCGTTGATGGGGATACACACTGAGAGACCTGTTGATAGCATTACTAGATAGTCCTTTGTTTTGAATCCCCCGGGGCAAGAGAGGTAGAAGCAAACTAATGAACGCATGGAGAACAAAGCATGAGACTGAAATTAAAATGATGAGGAGACAACTCTGAGCTGATGGCACGAGACATAAGAACTTCGCATGTCGTTGTTGAAGGCCTATGCTCGGGGGGAGGCTAAAGAGTATTTATTTATTGATTTATTGAATATATGTATAATTGTTTTTCTGTTTGTTTGAATATTTATTACTGATTGATTGTGCTCACTTTTCACTACCGCGCCTTGCTCAGAAATATACTCCATTCGCTACTTCACCGAAGCAACAAAATGGACGGCCCTTATCCTCTTCGCACCAAGAATTTGGTGAGAAGGGAGTCCGCACGAAGACCGTTTCTGAACGTTGTTGTCGTTGTGTATAAACCCCTTCCTCCATCATTCCTCTCCTTTTTTTTATGCGGAGTTGACGCGAAATCGATAACCATGGCAACCAAGTTCCCGGCCATCCCAGGCAGTGCTTCCCGTAAATTGCTATAACCATGTCAAAACGAGGACCCTGCAATTTCCCCGTGTCATGGACCGGGTTATCATAAGTGCTGGCGGTGACAGGGAACAGACGTGGACTACTGAAAGCCCTGGTCCTGCATCCTTCGCTCTGTCTTAATCCACCAGAAGGAAGTCCCTCGTCTAACAACCTCGTCACAGCGTAACAGTACTTTCATACTGTCATGATTTTTTGAAAGTCTGTGACATGTCAACTTCCCACCGGAATGGACATTTTTGTCTCTCTATCTCACACGTATTCTGTCACTGCTAACATGTTCTACCTACTCATTATGTCTGAACCCATGCACTCTCCATATCTCTCTGTTTCTCATTACATGAGTTCTGCTTAAATGGTACGTTCATCTGTGAATGTTTCACATTATTATCTAATATACTCTATGCAGGGTTTGATTGTTGTTTTATTTGTTTATTTATTTGTTTGTTTGTATCTTGCTTAGGTTTTTTATTCCTTTTTTAACATACATTATTTCTTGATTATGACTGGATACTTTTTACGTTTCCTGTTATATTAACTTTACATTATGAGAATGAATGGATACAGTACACAGGATAAGGGAGAGATAGTAAGGGCAGAATGTTAGACGAGCCAACGCGCCTAATTCTCAACCCTTTAAAAACAAAGTTCGTTCGTTCAGTCGTTTTTTCTCTCTAACTCTCTCTCTCGCTCTCTCTCTCTCTCTCTCTCTCTCTCTCTCTCTCTCTCTCTCTCTCTCTCTCTCTCTTTTTTCTCTCTAGTCATTCAATAGCAGACTGTTCGAATATTTCATGAATATTTATACCCCGCCATCCTAATATGATTGTCTCAAATCATTGTCTAATTTACTGTATGACGAATTCAATTTTTGTCTGTTTGTTTGTTTCTTTTTTTTTTTTAAATTTAATTACATTTTTGTGTATCTTCTTTTTTTTTGTCGTTACTTAATTTTGTTTTTTAATTATGTTATATTACTTTTATAAATGATAAGTGCCTAAATAATGCTTAAAGTAAATGTGAGGATGAAAGGATACGGTTTGCATGATGAGAGAGAGAGAGAGAGGAAGGGCAGATTGTCAGACGGTCTGCGGGCCCAATTCTTAACCCTTTGAAAATAAAGGTCGTTCGTTCGTTCTCTCTCTCTTTCTGTCTCTCTCTTCCTTTCTCTCTTTCTCTCCCTTTCTCTCTGAAATTCAAACAAAAATACACAAATTTACATATATACAAACACGCATACTCTAATACATACAGTTATACACATATATTGACGTTCATATGAGCATGTGTACCCTCACATACAGGAGCGCACTGAGCAGTCGGACAACCCAGCATTGCCCGAGGGTCCACAGCAGTAAGGGGGCCCATTCTTCCATAGCCTCCGTCTAGCTGTAAGGGGCCAATGACCCTTATTACCCGAGGGGTCCAGAAAACTGTCATTCCGCCCCTGCTTACATGTATACAAACACACCCATACACACTCACTTATATTCTCTCCGCCAATCAAAGTCGTCTATTTTTAATCCCTACTTTTCCCCTTAATGACATCAAGATTCTCTGTCTCCCTATCTCACACACAAAGATACCAGCCATACATGTGCAAACACAAACAATCCCACGTACACGTTAGTAATTACTCACTCTTTCTCTGTGACATCTAGTCACTACGTTTGTTTGACAAACGCTTCGGGTACACACTTCGTGTCTTATCAACTCAGCCCTAATAACCCTTTGCTAAACACACATATCTTGTTATTTAACCACACCACATAGTCAAACAAACATACATAAACGTATGCTTATTCAGTGAAAAATATGAAGAAGAAATATTTGATGTAATCGCAAGAACAGAACATCTAACTTTTCCACTGAGGACGTGGCCTTTTCATTTACACATCGCGTGGAAATTATTAATTTTCTTTTTGACTATTGTACTATTACGATCATTTTGCACAAATTGAATATGAAATAGTAGATATTGATTTAAGAATATAACGCATATGATATATTGTGGAGTCAATGAAAGTGAAATTTAGAATGAATGACTTGAGAGAAATGAACATAAACATACATGGAGAAATTGTCGTGGAATGGTGTCTTTTGTGATTTCGTCGTCTTAAAAGATCAGGTCGCCAAAAGTCAAGGTGTTTCTTTAATACATCAAGTTTAAATCAGATTTTTTTTTTTTTTCGTACGCCCGCTAATACTCGAGGCGAAATCTCAGGTTATTACTATGTCTAACCTGACATTGATTTTACGTGAGTATTCCTTTTTACTTGTACAGAGACAGGTGTCCCTCGCCATTCAGGCAAATACTCTCCGATTTCGGAGGTACCCATTGCAGCTGGGTCGGCTCAGGAGCCGCCAATCCCTGGTCGACAACACTCCTTCAAATGTCCTCGCCAGGTCTCGAGTTAATCCAGTCCAATTCCCGGTCGACGAAAAATCCTCAAATGCCGTCGCCCGGGTTTGATCCTGAATCACCCGGTCGCCAGAGCGGTGTTGTAACCACTACGCTAGCGCGGCTCCCAAAATCAGATTTGACTCATATCGTATCCATGTTGCTGTTATATTTTGAACAACCTGTTGCCAAGGGAAGTGGCTATTATAATTCATAAACGTTCAATCCAAAACTCAAGAATGTGTGTGACACAGGTATTTAGTGTCTGCTGCGGGGGGAACGAAGGTTATCGTTAGGACAGTTGAGTTTGGCTTGTGTTTTCGAAGTGTACGGATTTTTATGTGAGAGCGACAGACCAGTGTTTATTGTTATAAAATATTTCAGAGTCAGGATAATTGACTCAATTCATTATGATGTGTGCCTGATTGTATGTGGCTTAAGGAGAAGGACAGTAAGTGATTTGAATCAATACGGATTTGTAAAGTATGAAGGCGTTGTAGACGATACATAGACATTCTGACTTTAAACCGGCACAACGACATTATTGCTTATGGCTGCTACTGAACACATTTGTATGACTGATGTAACGTCATATCATCATATGCTCTCAAAAGAAGTGAAGTACACTTATGTTGTATTGTGACATATTAAATGTGGTAAAACGTACAACAAGCTGTTGATCAAGATTATTCAAGTTGGCCATTCCGTACGTTACTGTTGAGACTGTTGTCTATTATATCAAAATATCTTACAAGACCAGTGCAGCACATTAATATACTCGTTACCCAATATCCTTCAATAAGTATAAGGTAACAGTATAAAGTGGTGGCCACTATACACGGGATTTCGTTCTACCCACAAGATTTTATCAAACGATACTACTGTCCCTAGCCACATCGACGAATTTTACAGTATCGAAAAGCAATAGAAATTTCTGCGCAACCTATGCCAACCGGTTTTCTTCAAACTAGGGCCGGCAAGCAGAAACTTAAAGAGTAAACAGCACACTTCAATCATAATATTTGCTGAACTTTACCAACAGAAGTTCGTATTTTCTTCATCAACATTTTTGAGACGAAAGTTATCATCACTCTACGCAGTTCCAGGTTGGATTCGTCAGGAAAAATTAAAGTAATCAAACAACATTTCTGCAGTCAAAACGAAGCACATTCATTCAATCAGCAAAACAAGATGGATAGTTCTACATGTGGGAGCAATCTGCAACGATGAAATTTCGCTCTACCTGTTGCATAGGTTGGAGGCAACAATACTGTCACGTGCATTTATACTTCGGAGGAAGGATCATAAAAAGATAAGTGGACTAGTTTGTTGTAGCCTTAGTCTTACACAATTCTATAGTAGAGCCTTTTTGTTTATCTGTTTTATGTTTGTTGGGGTTTGTGGGGCCTTGATAAGCAGAATTACATCTCATCTTCGGACGGGTCTGCAATCAAGGGTGTCAGTAGGGAAATTTATGTAATATTTTCTCAAAGAGGCCCGGCTCAAAATGCTGTGTGGAAAGCGCTCTTTGTGAATATACTATATTTACTTTATGTTATAGACGTGCTGTCCTGTTTTTTCACTGTTGTTTGTATTTGTCGGTTGTTTTTTTTAATTCAGTTTTTCTGCATTTTTGTACGTCTACTGTTGGTCTTCTCTAGCTATCATTATGTTGATATATGGATTTTTGTTGTAAATTCGTCTTGTCTAGTCTAACCTTATAGTGTAAGCATTCATTTCAAACATTATCTTTTTTTCTATACCTTAGTATTTTCTTCTGTTGCTACACTATTGTACTACGTGTTCTGTCTTATAGTGTACGACACTATTTTTGTGTGTTTGCATTGATTACTTGCTAGGTCACATTTGCAGAGTACTCAATTTTAACGAATTGGCATTGGGGCTGTTTATCGCTCATCAGTACCCATATTCATATTCAGACTAAATAACTTATAAATATATATATATATACTTAAACTTACATAATGTCTAGTCTGGAGCATTTTATACAGCTAGGTAAAGAGATGGGAATGCTAGGCCAGGAGCTTAAAGAGTTTGCCATGGAGCAACTGGAAAGAGAAGAAAAGAAACTGGAAAGGGATGAGAGAGCAAGAATGAGAGAGATCGAAAAAGATGAACGAGTTCAGTTAGAAAAAATAGCAGAAAAGAAAAGACAAGAAGAATTTGAAGAAAAGAAAAGACAAGATGAAATGGCAGAAAAGAAAAGACAAGATGAAATGGCAGAAAAGAAAAGACAAGATGATTTAGAGGCTAAAAAAGCCCAATTTCTGCATGAAGAAAAAATGGCTTCTCTAGAGTTGGATAGACTCAAATTGGAAGCTAGTAATAAACAGAGTAATCAAGAAGGTGCAGGTTCGGTCAAGAGAGAACATGCTTCATCATTTAAACTTCACTTACCTAAATTTAATCAAAATATAGACGACATTTCGTGCTTCCTAAACCGATTCCAGACAGTGTGTGAGGAATACAAACTGGAAAAATCATCAGGGGTGATACATTTAATGTCATTACTGACAGGTGAAGCGTTGACAGCTGTTTCAACAATGGATGAGGAAAATATAAAATCTTATGAGGCAGCTAAAACATTACTTTTAAGAAAGTATGAATTAGACGAAAATGGATACAGGCTAAGATTTAAAAAACTCACACCCGAAAGCAACAAGGACTTTAGTGAGTTCATTTCAACTATAAAGTTATGCTTCAATCGTTGGATTGAGTTGGCTAAAATCAAACATACATATGAGGACTTGATGGACCTTATTTTGAGAGACAAAGTACTTTCCTCCATTAGCCCTGATTTTTTGGCCTATTTACATGAATGGAAGCCAGAATCGTTACAATCCCTTGAGTTGTTAGGGCGCCAGTTTATGACGGCACACCCAGGGAAGAGTGTGAACAACTCTACTATTAAAGAGGCATTACCTGTTGCATCAGCTCATTCGGTGCAGATAAACAACCCTAGAGCTCGATCGCAAAGTATGGATAGAAATTTTGGCAGGAATAATGACCGAAATAGTGGATCTTTCCGAGGACGGTACAATTTTGGCAATCAACCTTATCAATATCAGAGAAACTCCCAACGATATTTTGATGGAAATAGACCATCACAGGGTTACTTTCAATCTAACAGAGGATGGCGTAGATCTGATAATACCTACATGAACAGAGGAGGCAGATCCTATTATACAAAGAACAACCAAAACTCTTCTCCATCTCAACACTGTCCAGGTTGTACGTGTCCTCAGCATTCTAATAATCCTCAGAATGGTAGAGAGAGTCGGAATTATTACCGGTGTAATAACAACTTTAATCGCTCTCGGAGCGTGGATCGAAAAAACTCGAACTGAAGTCATAATAGTAACACAGGAGCAGTTAATCCCAATGGGGAAAACACAAATATTGCAAATGCGTGTGCAGCTGATTTATTTAATCCATCAAATTGTTCAGAATGCAGCACTCTGTTTCAGCCAGATGTGGTCTCCAGACTTTCCTGCGGTCATCCTGTGCCCGCGTTGTTACCTGCATTAGCCTCTCATGATGGGAAAAGCTCGCTAATGTTTCACAGGGGTTTTTTAAATAATCAACTAGTTTCAGTCTTGCGTGATACAGGTTGTACAACTGTTGGGGTACGCAAATCTTTGGTAGACCCATCTTGCTGCACTGGGGAGAATGTAAAATGTGTCCTATTTGGGGGCACGGTGGAATTCTATCCTGTGGCCATTGTGCACATTGATACTCCATTTTTCTCAGGTCAAGTGAAAGCATGTTTATTACAGGAACCAATTGCTGACATAATCATGGGCAATATTGTGGGTATAAAAGCGTGTTCACTCCAAGATATAGAAATCTGGGAACGTCAGCATATACTACACGCTAATATGGTCGTTACAAGAGCACAGGCACAGGCTCAAGAGGAAGAAGAAATGACTAACAATCATGACAAGGAGGAAGATCAACATCTTATGCCGATGTTAACGAAGACATCATTTATTGATATGCAAAAGAATGACAATTCTTTGAAAAGATTTTTCAAATTGGTAAAAGCAGATGATGTTGATTGCTCAGAAAGGTCACAACCTTGGTATACAATTAAAAATGACATTAATTCGTAATAATAGAGATGCTACATCGGTACAGCAGCAAATTATGATACCAACCAATATTCGACCTTACATTCTCAGACATGCGCATGATACAAACTGTGCAGGCCACATGGGCTTTGCTAGGACGAAGTATAGAGCCTTACAGCATTTTTATTGGCCTGGAATAGTCAAGGATGTCAAATTATTTTGTCGTTCGTGCAAGACATGCCAACAAGTGGCTACAAAGGGTGCTTACCATAATGCACCTACACAGGCTGCGGATATTTCGGTGCGACCATTCGAAAAAATGGCCATAGACTTAATAGGTCCACTGTCAGTTCCGTCAGCCAGAGGTCATAGATATGTCCTCACCTGTATTGATATGTGCACTAGGTGGCCGGAGGCAATACCTCTTAAACATACTGCTACAACCGATGTGGCTGATGCACTATTCCTCATTTTTACGAGAGTGGGGTTCCCTGACAACATTTTATCAGATAGGGGAACACAATTTGTTTCAGATGTCATGTCGCATGTCATGAAACTATGCAATATTGATAGATCTCTTAGCTCTGTTTATCATCCTATGTCCAATGGCATGATAGAACGCCTAAATAAAACACTAAAACAACTACTGGGGAAGGTGACCACGACGTATCCACAAGACTGGGATAGAGTGCTCCCAGCAGTGCTGTTCGCTTATCGGGAAGTCCCAAACGAACACACTGGGTTCTCACCTTTTGAGCTCATGTATGGTGCTCCACCACGAGGACCCATGTCGATAATAAAACAATTACTTACAGGTTCGGAGATGACTCAGGAATGCCAGTCATCCTATGATTATGTGGTGAATCTACGAAAGACACTTATAGACGCTTGGAAAATAGCGACTGATTCATCTGAAAAGGCAAAAGGAAAAGCTAGATCTCTTCAAAACCGTTGGAAAAAGTTAAGGAAATTACTTCCTGGAGACAAAGCTTACGTCCTGCTACCAACGAGAGAGAATAGCCTTCTCATTTCGTGGAGTGGTCCATATGAAATTATTTCAAAATTAACAGATGTTGATTACATTCTTGACGTGAAAGGCAAGAATAAAACCTTTCACATCAACATGCTCAAACAATTCTATGATAGACCTGAATATCTCAAACCTATCTTAGATGCTGTTAATGAAGTAATCACTGATCATCCTACATCTTACTCTTCACTATCAGTGATTCAAGAAGAACCCACTTCTTTTCATGATGTACCTTTGCAACTTCCTGTCATGTCTCTTTACCCGACAGAATCATGGGTTAATGTATCTATTTGTCCGGATCTATCCAGCGAACAACAATCTCAAATTCTTTCTATTCTAGAGTCATATCAGCAAGTTCTGTCTAATATTCCAGGCCGAACGTCTATAATCACTCACGATATTAGACTCACAGATCACAAACCTATTAAATTAAAGCCTTACCCTATCCCTATCCACTTTCAGGATCAGGTTGAAAAAGAATTAGGCCAAATGTTACAGCTTAACATTATTGCTCCATCAGAGTCTGCTTATTCTTTCCCAATGGTTATAATCAAGAAAAAGGATAATAATATCAGATTATGCATGGATTTTCGTAAACTCAATTCCATAACGGAGTCTGACGCAGAGCCAATGCCAATTCTTGATGAATTACTGTCAAAACTTTCGAAAGCAACCTACTTTAGCAAATTTGACTTAGCCAAGGGATATTGGCAAATACCTCTCACGGAAAAAGCAAAACCGTTCACTGCTTTCGCTACCCCTAAGGGCCTCTTTCAGTGGAATTTCATGTGCTTTGGCTTGGTAAACGCACCAGCTACATTCGTTCGGATGATGAGGAAACTTTTTTCTCATAGGTCTGATATCATCTCCTATATAGATGACATTTGTTTGTTCCACAACTCTTGGGACGAACATGTTTCTGGATTGAAATCTCTTCTCGAAATTCTTCGCTCTAATAATTTGACAGCGAATCCTTCGAAAGTTCACATAGGTTTCAAAGAAATTTCTTTCCTAGGTCACAGAGTGGGCCATGGATTTCTGAAAACTGAGGATAAAACTATCTCGAAGATTCTTAACCTATCTATTCCTAAGACTAAGAAGCAGGTGCGGAGTCTTCTCGGCCTTATAAGTTCTACAATAAATTTATGCCTCATTTATCTTCAGTTACGTCAGTTCTATCTGAGTTAACTACAAAAGGCTCCCCTAATAGAATTGTCTGGACGGAGGCCTGCAACATAGCTCTAGTCCATTTAAAGCATTACTTTTCATGTGCACCAATTTTAAAACTCCCTGATCCTCATCTCCCATTTATTTTTAGGACAGACGCTTCGATGTACGGTATTGGTGGCTCCTTGATGCAAGAAGTAGATGGAATGCTTCATCCGGTGGTGTATGTGTCGAGGAAGCTCACAAAGACAGAAACCAGATATCCAATTATTGAGCGCGAGCTTCTCGCGATCATATGGGCTGTCACAAAGCTTCAGCGTTACCTTCTTGGTTCTCGTTTCATCATTGAGACAGACCAGAAGGCCCTGTCGTTCCTTCAAAAGTCCAACATGAAAAACGCACGAGTCGCACGTTATGCAATTAATTTGCAAATATATGACTATATCATTCGACCTATTGAGGGCAAGTCCAATGTGCTTGCAGATGTTCTGTCGAGATGTACACAGACAGACCTGCCCGATTCTCAAGAATATGACATTGCTGCGACCCATTGACCAAGGTACAGTGCTGATTGTCTACAGATACCTCGCTAACTTAACAGCGCTATCTTGACAATATCCATAACCAGATACAGATTACCATTGTTATCAAGAGAAACAACTCAAGTAATTTGAAGTCATGATAACAGACGTTTTATGTGAATACATTCAAATCGTTTCACACTACATCAAGTTCCATGAACAGTACACAGGATCTGATTTCCGGACAGTCATGACGTATGCGGTAAAGGAACCAAATCAAACAGTATCTCAGATAAACAGTATAAGGCTCTTTGTCATATCTTAATGGCAATCCTTCACAAAATGACTGGGATGCAGAACTTTAAAAAGATCATATTTCTTATTCCAGCAGCCGAACTTCAAAATGTTGGGCGCAGAGACTGTGACACTCAAGACGCAACATATGAAAAGAAATCTCACACAAGAAGCAATTGATTCGATACGCCTATGGAGAACTTCGCCATTTGAACATTCTTTTTTGTTATTACTTAAACCAGTTATGTGTCTCTAAAGTGCTAAAATTACAAATAGTAATCTTTCACACTAACGAAAGATGAAACTATCATTGATGACACTCAGTAACTTTAGTTAATCAGTTTTACACAATGCTACAGACAACACACACAGGATCATGTGGACATTTACATTAACATAATGATTATACTTACTTAATACTATTTAATTAGTTAGATCTTTCATTTCATTCATCTTTTAATTAAATGCATTCAGATATTTCATTTTCCAAAACTTCACAATTTCATTATCATATTTCTTCACATTTTCATTCATTTTTCTCATTTTTCCATGTTCCTGACTAAATTCCATAGACTGTTGATTAGGTATGACATAGACTGGACGGTAACTTTTACATTTTCTAACAATTGCTTCCTATATGGAAAACTTTCAGTTTTCGCTGGGGGGCGGGGTAAAAGTGTTACCTATCATTTTGCTCACAGGCTTGTAATTCATTGCTGTGCGCAATGGAGCAGAACGCGAATACGCTTCGAGTGTAAAAGCGTGTGAGTTGTGGAATGTGTGTGACACAGGTATTTAGTGTATGACGTGGACAGGGTATGCTGCGGGGGGAACGAAGGTTATCGTTAGGACAGTTGAGTTTGGCTTGTGTTTTCGAAGTGTACGGATTTTTATGTGAGAGCGACAGACCAGTGTTTATTGTTATAAAATATTTCAGAGTCAGGATAATTGACTCAATTCATTATGATGTGTGCCTGATTGTATGTGGCTTAAGGAGAAGGACAGTAAGTGATTTGAATCAATACGGATTTGTAAAGTATGAAGGCGTTGTAGACGATACATAGACATTCTGACTTTAAACCGGCACAACGACATTATTGCTTATGGCTGCTACTGAACACATTTGTATGACTGATGTAACGTCATATCATCATATGCTCTCAAAAGAAGTGAAGTACACTTATGTTGTATTGTGACATATTAAATGTGGTAAAACGTACAACAAGCTGTTGATCAAGATTATTCAAGTTGGCCATTCCGTACGTTACTGTTGAGACTGTTGTCTATTATATCAAAATATCTTACAAGACCAGTGCAGCACATTAATATACTCGTTACCCAATAGCCTTCAATAAGTATAAGGTAACAACTACCTATTTCATTACATTATGTACTATGTTACATTATCATTACAGCTCAGCATGAGATGTTGTTTTTTTCTACACATGATTTAATAACTGGCAGATATTTCTTGCTGTCTCTTATTACGCTAGTTTATTGGTCATTTTAGCTTAAGATCTTAATATATTTTATTACGTATCTAGGAATAAAGACAAACAAGCTTACTTTTCAAACGCCAGTTATTTCTCATTATTTTCACATTTGTTTCGTGGACACCTAAGAGATATAAGTGAGGATATCAAAATGTAAAAATAGAAAGTGACTTTTCAATCTTCTTGCTCGTTTGCCTTCAGACTTCACATTAATGACTCTAATAAAGGCAGTAGTTAGCTCAAGGTTCATGACATCTCGTTTGCCTTCAGACTTCACATTAATGACTCTAATAAAGGCAGTAGTCAACTCAAGGTTCCTGATATCTCCAAACAGTTTTTCGTTGACAGAAGTGGGCTGTTGCCATCTGCTACTCCGTTCATTGCTGTAGGTTGGGCAGGACTGCAGCAGGGGTCACAGTGTATATACACAGACACAGGAGTGTGCATACGTAGTACAAACATACATAACTGTGCCTTTTGAATCCAGATTTGACGAGCAACACTCATTCAAAGTGTCCAAGTATAAGGATCTGGTCACGGACTTGAGACACGACGGGTTCACTGCAAGGTTCAAGGCTGTTGAGGTAGGTCTCGTGGCTGCCTCAGTGTATGATCTACTGAAACTGTTGGGTTTGAAAAGGACAGTCAAGAACAAGGGCACTTAAGAGGCTCCGCGAAACTGCGGAAAGGGCATGGTGCTGGCTGTTGAACAATCGCAACGGGCTTTGGAACTCTGGACAGTAATTTGTTTTCAACATAGAAGTTATTTCTCCAAATTTCCTCCAGCTGGAAGAAAACAGGAGTGAAGTTGAAAGCTGCAACCAGGGTGGAGTGGGTTCAACAATGTAAGACTAAGGTACTCATTCTAATAAAAACATGTACAACACATGTAGTGGAAATTTCCAGATGAAACTAACGTACAATCCCTCCAAAGAAACAATTAAGGATAAAAAAAAAAACATAAATCTTATAGCTTCTTGAATTACCTGATCGCCTAGACCGTCGTTTGACCACATCCATGATCAAAAATATAAAAAAAATGACTGGAAAGGCTAAGCAACTCACTAGGGTGAACCGATAAAAGTTCCACGTTCCCAAGTTTGACAAGAAACCGTACTCAACACCACAAATTGTACCCAAGAAAAGTACGCACATCAATTATGGACTCTTTGCGAAACCAATCATGTGATTTGAATTGAGCTGTAAAACGCAAGATGTTAGGAAAATTTACAAAAATTAAACAGTAATGATTTCTTAATAAAATGTTTGTCAACAAAAAATTAGCAGGCCGGATTTGCCTCAACTTAGCATGAACTAAGAAGGTCTAATTTGTAACAAACGGAAAGATAAAATAGACGTCACATGACACAATACTATGTATTACACATCAACGACCGACTGTAGATGAAAAAAAAAAGGACGCACTTTGCACACCAAACCACTACCTTAGGACTCAAGTGAAAGATTTCAAAATATCCTAATTATTGAGGCCATGATTTGATCGGTTAATCTGGTTACCTAAAACACCCCTTTAACGCCAAAAAACAAACAAAAAAAACATAAGGAGGTGTAATAACTTTATTGGATCACACAAATCAAGCACAAGAAATAATTAGTAACCCCACTATACGACATACTAACATATAAACAACCCAACTTACTGAAGCAAGACATGTCAAAGAACTAAATGTTTATGAACATAATAAATAAAAATAAACCGAAGCATATGCAATGGCCCCCAGACAGATCTTATCAAAAAGCGCTCATACGCGAAACTATTTTGTCCATTCATCAATATTTTGTTCATATAACGCAACACATAATTATACCGGCGGTTAAACCATATGAAAGCACTTAGAAAAACAAAAAAACTGTGTGACGCCAACCTAAAGCCAGCACTCGCTGTGAATAATGTGCTATCAATATCATAAAATAATATTCCTCATCAGGTAAAATGCAATAATAACCGTAAAACAAATGTAATATATGTTTCAATGTTAGAGTTGAATTTAAACAGTCCAAATTCGAAATCTAAGCGCCATACCAACAGATATGGAAAAAGCCATCTTAACCCCCCGCCCAATACAGTTGGTCTCGGGACCAACAATTGTAACAAAAACACCAGCCAGGATTATTCACGACCGAACAATAGTATGAGAACTAATGCACCACATACCTATCTCTAGAGTGCCGAACACGAAACCATCAAACAATTTTCTATTCATGATCAATATTCCAGGTAGAACTATCTGATGAACAAACACCATGTGCAAAGTTGTCTTTTTAGGTCATAGAGATCTGACCTGACTTAGTACATTATGTGATGTTAGTCACATTTTATTCCATACGGTAACAATAAAAGCTTGAAGACACAATGGTCCCAAACTATAGATTTCCCTATCTGCGAATAATTCAGTACGAACCACAAAGGCAGTGTACTTATTCATTAGGTGCCTTATACTCCGCGTGAAATCTGTGCATTAATTTTGGTGCCCGAGACCACCAAAATTGTCCCTCCATCACGAGAGGTTGGACCATACCATAAATACATCACCAGCTCGACACTACCATATGTAATTAGCCTCTTTTTCAGCATGACTTTCCCAACGCCCTTTAGTTACTAAGAACACCCATAAATATTATCCAACCATTTCCTGGACACTGTGAAGTCAAACTAGACAGTAGGATTGATGATTGCCACCACAAACACACAAAACAGTACTAACCTCCCAAACAGATGAAATACTAAACATAATAATATAAAACTAACTAGTTTATCGTAAACATATATATGTAACACTATGCATATCTTATATAATATTCAATGGCAAATCTAATCAATAAACCTCTAAAACTATAAATATTCTGGTCAACCTCAAACATTGACAGCATACAAACTAAATGTAATATAACTAATCAACAAACTTTACACCCCACGTGAGTTTAGTTCAGTGGAATTATAACATTAATTAATAATTAATAGTCCTTGTTAAAATCTTTGGGATATATTTAATAATCCATATACACCCCACTACTTATCATAACCAAATACACTTACGTTAGCCACCAAACATTAAAAAAAATTCAATGTGAGTGATCCGTTTTAGGTATCAAGTGCCAACCTACTTACAATTCACCACTACAATTTAATCACAGTAGCCTTCACATCTGCCAACATACAAATTACATTTAGAAAAAACCCCATCATACCAACCATCAAACACCACAAACAATATTTTGTTTCTATCCATTTATAAAAAGCCCAACATTAAGATTTTGGATCTCTCCTTTTTGGATTAATAATAGTAGGTAACCATAAAATTAACAAATCCCTTAACAAAAAAATGTCCCTGTCTATAAAAGTAAGGACATCTTCACATCCAGATCAAAAAAGAACAATAGAAATTAAACTGTTTAGTTATTGTCATTAGTTTATAAACTATAGTCATAAGCAGTACATAAGTGTATTAACATGGTAAGAGATATATCATGTATACTTAATATATTGTCTAAAAAGTATAGGCGAGCTGTGCAAAAAAATATATCCAGCTGCTTGCTCACCGCGAAGGAGATTTGTCATTGAAGGGTCAAAATATAAATTCAATACTGTACCGCCTGAATGAGAAAAAATCCAAGTTGAAACGGGCAGATTATCCAGTTAGCTGACTAGCATCCTTTTAACAATTGGTATTGCAGATATGATAAATTAAGAGTTCTGCAGATTGAGGCAGAATAAAAGAAGGTCCCACAGCCTGAAACGGTAAGGCAGTAAGACCAACGCCGAGTCAACGTGAGGCAGAAGAAAAACGACAGCAAAGTGCGTCAATAAGATTAAAAACAGTGGTCCTGACCGTAGGCAGCAATATAGCATTAATCCCAGACGGGACGACACTAAACCTACTACTGGGCTTGTAATTACCAATGTCCCGTCTCCTACAATGGAGCCAGCCCTTTTTGCCATCCGAAAGCAGACTGGCCCAATACTGGGAAGCCACAAACCATCAAAGTGGATACGAATTCAGTGACCCATATGTGTTTGATGAACTTGTACGAAGACAGAGATGGTACCCTAGACGTAATTGCTTAATACGCTACTACCTATGTGATATGTAGATTATAGAGTTTGAGATTAAAATCTATCACACATGCTATAGGGTTCCCATTAAGCAGTAATAGTCAAAACAAGACCAGGTCAGACCAGACAAATAAGCCCATGATAAAGCATGTCTAATAGTATTCTTCAGTAACGATAAGAATGTGTGACATTTTAACGTACTACATTTAGAAATGCCCCCAGTAGATACTGGTGGAGACCTCCCAACCCAATTCACTTCTAGAGCTAGAACCCAATATTGGAGAAAATGCCTGCATCATTGTAATGACCCTAAGACATCAAGAACTGAAACAAGACATTGATCAAATGAGCGAGTCAATGCTACCAGACCTTAACAATATCTCCATGCAACAAGGTGCAGAGAATTATGTATGCCATAATATACAACTGGTGCCTGATTATGACACAGGCAGCTCAAGGCAGAGGACAGTGTTGCTAATAGCTAATCACAAATCCCATTTTAAAGCTACCACCTCAAATTCATCCAATAGAAAATGAGATAGCAAGTGCAATAAAGTTATGTGCCAAACTTTGAGCGTCCAGAAAGACAAACGCGACCTAAACTCCCAATTACAATACCCACCAATTCAAAGAAGAAACTAAACCGTAGTAACAAGAGAACAAAGATTGTAGTAAATTGGTGCAATGGGGTGAAAAGGAAAACCCCATAACCACCTGACATTAGAAGACGAAACCCTACAAACCAATGCAGCACAGAATTCGGGGGACGCAAAGATAAAAGGTTAACCTACGAGCCAACATGTAACCAAAATCGACCCCCCCCCCAGATAGAGAGAAGTTATATGAAAAATGGGGTTCCCCATAAAGGATCCTTAATGATACAGGTTTGGGATTATGGATTCAGATTGTGAAGTCCAAGCCTAGTAAACCCAAGTCAGAATACCCGACATAAACAGTTGTAAAAACAAAGTGGCTACTAAAAAACAACGGACAAACCACACATACACTATCCCATCGCAAGTATAAAGGTGAAAACTACGCTATGTGAGGATAATCCAGAGCAGCAGTGCTAAGATGACCCATCTACCCTCTTCTATTTGGGATGAATATAACGTCTACAAGGCCACCCGATGAAAACCCTTTATATTAAAGCGTACATTGCAGACCATTGTTACCACAGCAGAAGTATGAAGAAGGTGAACCTCTAAATGCCTCATCCAGAATTATGATCAAGAATGTTCAGGCAGCATGATGTATACAGCACAAGCCCATTAGTAAACAATATCCCAAAAAATTGCCACACACCTCCTAGGAAGTTTGAAAATTTCATGAAGAACAAACACTTATACAGGAAGGCCGGCAACAGTCACAAATAGTCCCAACCATCTTGTGTTACTTCCCACTTCCATTAATCGAGAAAAATGATGTAACTCTGGCCAAATCTATTCCCTTCAGTGTTACACAATGGATCCGCGCCACAGCGCAGCCGTATAGCTAGACAAACCTCTGGCCATGTCAAACGTTATGAGTTAACAAAGAATATGTCAAATCCAGCCAAAAGACAAAGGGTAGTCTCCACAGCCTGGACTAGGCACCCCTGCAACTCAGGGGAATATGCCAAAATGGGAACCCCTATTGAGAGGGAATTTTCATGTGATATGTTACTGGACCTTCTACACTCGGTGACCAAGATGAGGAACAGTAACAACCAAACTCCTTGGGTGAACACTATGTTCTAGTGTGGGGGAGAGTCGGAAGCCCTGCCATACAATTGATTCAAACCATTGATCAGAGGCAACAACTTACAATATTATTACGCCAGATTAGATTCCCCCATCAAACATCTAATACTTATAAGGAACTCATACAAGTGGCAAAATTCCTATACGTACAAAGTTATAAAGCAATTTCCAAGCCAGTCACATTCACTTGTATATCCCGTACCATCCCACAAGTTAACGGCCCATGTATCGATGGTTTCAATGGTACACATCTACAATATCTAACCTTGAGAAAGCTTGCACACGAAAGAACCGGATCTGAGGGATCAAATACCCTGCCCTCCTCAATGTATGCGTACCGGGATGTACCATACATATTTAAAGCCGGGAATAGGCTCCCGCACGCACAGCTAATTATTGATGCCAAATCAAATTGACCATATAGAATCTTTTATACGGACCATGAACGAGATAGCGACGGCGCAGATAACTGAAACAGCCATCATCGTAAACACTATTTGACCGAAACATGACCAACTACTTATTACAGCTTATGGAAACAGTTCACAAGATAAAATGAAACACGCCTGACCCACAATCAGCAAATAATAATAGGAATGCAAATTACAGGAAACTTTCCAGTTCGGATCGAATTTGCTCATACTTCGAACTAACCCGTAAGCCAGAATACAATTACAAAAGTTATGCACGGGCCATATACGTACAATAGAAGGAGACACTCACAAACTATTAAATTGACACAACTGGCTCGACACACAGTAATTACTCCATTTCAACCTTATAAAAATAATTATCATGACCGACCACACCAGAATAGCCCCCCATAATGTACCTTTGCTAATGTGCAACCCCGATTGTGCAAAATTAACCCACTACCCACAACCTGAATACCCAAACCAACCTGAGTATAAACAGCTGCACATGAAAAGACAGTAAAATCGCCCCTGACTAAAAACCATCGGGATAGAGTTCAAACCATATCAGTAGGAACCAACGAATGTTAATATAACAGATAAACCATGCGCATGACAACATATGCTACAGAAAGTACCTTAAACTGGTAGACACAACACCCAATCTGTATGTAGAGCCTATTCAATTCCTAACTCTACATGATAAGTGCATTGAAAGGGAATCAAGTAGAGTAAATTAGATTGAAGCGGGGAATTATTCGCACAGTGTTGAATCCTCAAATGTAGTTCTAGTGTCGTTATAGATTTAGAACACCGACTGGGGAACACATGACTGATCTATCGATATACGCTGCAACTGAAAGACTGTTCCACTGAAGGACAAGTGGATCCTTACCAGACACAAAACATATCAATTATACCGCCTTGACCCCATGCAAAATACTTTTACAAAGTATGAACTATATTAACGGCTATTACCAGAATCCCAGAGAAGCCAGCCTAGCTGACGCAATATGGCAAAAAAGCACAAACGCTGGACAAAAATAAATCGAATATGCTCCCATACGGACATGAAAAAAAGCCTCCGATAGTAATTTCCAGGATTTCATCTTCACAATGATTTCTCCCCTGATCAATCCCATGAAACACAAAAATTTCATGGATGAGCTACTCTTAGCCACCGAGCCATGTATTCAAGAACACAGTAGACGCTCTTTAATGTATGTTTGATAGACTTCGTGGTAGCGAACTTAACATGCCACGTCCAACCAAATTTTGTAATAGGATTCAAAGAGTTTGTGTAAAAAAGATACTTGTGACAATCACACGGTAATAACAGGAAAAATGACCCCTGTAACCTACAGATAATTACAAAAACCAGCATAGAGTCACCTAGTCCTCAACAAAAAAGGAACAGCGAACATTCTGTGTCGTAAATGCGTATTTTAACAGAAATATCCACAAAAAATATTTAACTCAATATTTAGCACCTCACATATACTGAACCATGACACGCCATGTTACTTCCAGATACAAAATATTATGGACTAGCACCCAAAGTTGCACTAAGCATTTCAAGTGTATAAATGAGAAGCGCCCACACTATCAAGCCTAAAAATCACACAACTGCCAGAAAATGACGCACATGACTATTTACTAAAGTAACCGATTCAAGTAAAGTAGTACACTGATGGTGCTTTGTTTCAAATAATCACCTTTCACCATAATTGGAACCTTAAACCAATCGCTAATGCACTACAGCCGCAAATTGAATAATGCTAACAAGGAAAGACACCCCCACAGCTAAAAGGAAATGTAATACATTCAACTGGGCAGATAACGAATTTCAAACTATCAGTATAGGTATGACCTTTTTGTGGTTTAGACTACCCTCATCCTCTCGTTATTCATAGTCACATGCATAAGAACGAAAACGCCCTATTGCAGCTGAGGAGTTCTTTATTGCTCAACCTTAACAGTTTATAGTATCCAGTAATCTCCCAGCAAATTTTGAAAGTCGTGCGAGATATCCTCATCGGCACCCTTTTTATCAAAATTAAGTATGTCAGACGTAGATTAAGTAAATATTATTACCTAAATAATAATCGCAAGTTTAGGGAACCTTGCCATAGCCATAGATTTTCAAGGTGGGGAGAATGTAGTGAAATTACACAGATACAACGTAAAAATCCTCCAAAGATAACCATTAAGTATAAAAACAAAAATGCGAATCAGCTGAAGACCTATTATCGCCTAGACCTCGTCATCAACCTGATCAAAACGAAAAAAAATACTGACTGGAAAGGCTAATGTAAGACGCAATTGGGGAGTAAACGGATAAAAGGAACACGTTAGCCCACTTGTGACATAAAAGACAGCAACACCACATAAGCGACCCTAGAAATTTAACTGCCACAGTACATTTAATGGACTCTTATGCTACCAAGCCTTTTGATTTGAATGGAGCGGTAAAACGCAGATGTTAGGAATATTACAAAAATTAAAAAGTAATTTTTTCTTAATATTAATGTTAGGAATATAAAAATTAGCTGGCCGGATGGCCTATTCTGAGCAGTGAACTAAGATGGTCTTAATTTTACAAACGGATAGATAATATTGAAGATAATGACAAAAGACAGTGTAGTTCACATCATCGACAGACTGGGTTGAATAAAAAAGTGTCGCAATTTGCACACAAAAACACGACCTTGGACGCAGGTGTTCAAATTTACTTAGTATGGAGGAGAGGGTTTTTGAGCGGTAGCTGTGTCTAAATATAACTTTTAACGACAAAATTTTGGAGGGGAGAGAAAGGTTGGTTTCAAAAATCAAGCACATTTTTTTTAGAAACACAAGTAGAGACGGACAGACTAACAGATAAACATCCATACTTGACTGAAGCATGACTGAAATGACTTTATGGTAGGAAATTTGAAATTTAAAATAAACCGAGGCAGTGATTGGCCACAGACAATCATATCATTAGCGCTCAGACGCGAAAGTGGGGCCATTCTTCAATAGTTGTTCAGTGATAGACACAGATTTTAAAGTGTGGTGATTCCATATGAAAGCAAGTGAAATAAATTTAGGGACGCCATACTATAGCCAGCAGCTCAGCTGAGTTTTGCTAGCAATTCTGTGTTATTTATTCATAATCTGGTAAGATTGAAATTATTTCCTTATATATATTTTGAATATTGTTTCATGTTTGAGTGATTTGATACTGCCATATCGAAATCTAGCCTTACAAACAAGTAGGGATTTGCTCTAGACCCCCCGCCCTAGTCAGGGTCTAGGGACCAACAATGTACATAAACTCCAGCAAGGATTATGCAAGACAGATCAAGTGTTGAGAATAATGATACATATTACCTATCCTCTTTTAGGGCCGAAAACTAATAAACATTTTTCAGGATCTATAGTCTGGGAGGATCTATCTGATGTAAAACCACCATGGTAAATGTGCTGTTTGGTCAGAGAGATCTGACCTGTCTGTATGATGTGGTTGTTGTGTCACTGTTGTGTCCAGACGTGGGTAGAGAATAGATTTTGACACATGGCCCATACTTTGATTGCAGAGCTGCGAGTTTCTGTCGTCAACAAAGCAGGGTCTATTCAGTTGGTGACTTTACTCGAGTGTATCTGTGCAGTATTTGTGACAGAGACCACCATTATTGCCCGCCAGCACGGAGAGGTGGGACCACCTGATTTCAGCACCAGAGCGACAACTACCAGATGAGTGAGCCTCTGGTCTGCTGGACTTTCACCAACGCCCTTTAGTTACTAAGAACCCCAAAAAGATTCCCACCATTTTCTGGACACTGTGTAGTCAATATAGACAGGTGTGATGAGGCCACCCCAACAGCACAAACAGTACTATCCTCCCAAGTAGATGAATACTAGAACATTTTAATAAAACTAACTAGTATAGTACATATATAAGTACACTATTGCATTTATGATATAATATTCTATGCATTTCTTTTCATAATCTCTAAATCCTTTTAAGTTCTGGTCAACCTAAAAAATTGACACAGAACAAAATAAATGTAATATACTTATATCAAAAAATTTTACACACGTGAGTTAGTTCAGTGTATTTTAACATTTATTAATATTATTAGTCTTGTTAATATCTGTGGGTATATTTATAATCCATTACACCACACTACATATCATAACCCTAGACACTTTACGTAGCCACATTCATTAAAAAAAATTAAGTGTGAGGTCGTAGTGGTAGCAAGAAAGGCCTTCTGACAATTCACCACTACATTTTATCTCAGGAGCCTTCACAGCTGGCCTCATACAATTTACATTTAGTAATAACACCATCATACAATACCATCAAACACCACTACAACACGCATAATTAATTTTACATTGGAAATGTTAGGTTGTGTACATCTTAACCCCTGACTGACAAAGCAGGCAGTGGCCATCACGCCTAGTGGGGTCTTGTAGGGCAGCAACAAACTGTCCCCATTTTGCTCGGTCGGATGCCATCCTTCGTGCCATGCCCCATCCTATACGAGCTTGGTTATGTACATGGACCGCCCGAAATTCATGGAAAAATGATCACTTTTCCACGAGCAGATTAAGAATCCCTTCTCTTACAGTTCCGTCGCCTACGGCAGTATTTGTTATGGCACTGCCTTCTTTTTTTTCAAGCACCTACTCATCGCTGCTCTTCGGCACTTTCTACAAAGTCCTTATTTTCTCCTGCCAAGAACTCACGCGTCAGTCAGTGACTTCCTCTTAATGTCACATTCACTCACTCACACGCACATGCACAATCCCGACACTAATGCTCACTTGCTATCAAATATGTTCTTTCTTTCTCTCTCCCTGCCTTTCCTTTTCACTGACTCTTGTCAAAAGTGCAGCTTTCGTTCTGATTTAAGTTGCTTAGCATCACAAGAAACGCTTCCGGTCTTTCAGCTTTTCTCTTACTTCAGCTGTCCAATTCACTAGCAACTTTTTTTAAAAACCAACCAAATTTCCGTAAAAACGTAACCTCACTTGTTGCGTTGTCAGATTGTTCTTCTATATTCACGCTTCTTTCAAGAATGTATCACTGTCATAATTCCTTCGCACTATTTACATTTCTAAAATTGGACTACCCTTCCTGTTCAGTCTGTCCGCTCCTCCTTCCATGCCCACAAATGCACCACTGATCGTTTTCAATACGTTTCACGTTGTCTTTCAGCAATTTAAAACCTGGCAGAGTCACACTCCAGTCTACCCAGCTGTAAATGGGTACCTGACTCTGCTCTTCAGTTAGGGCAGCGGAGGAAGGTATCTGGTCACCCCACCTCATAAAGCTGACAGGTGTCAGGTGACAGGTGTACTAATAAAGTCTCTTACACTTCATTCCCTTATGGCAGTCTCTGCTATGAGATTATCTTACGCTTTTTAAAAAATTCAACATTATCTTTATCACAACTATTATCTTTATATTTTTAAAGAGAATATAAGGATAATAGTTGTGATAAAGATAATGTCGAATTTTTTAAAGAGTACTCAGCTACCACTCCTAGCGCAGTGGTCTATGGTTCGATCCCCAGATGAGGTGGGCATTTTTTAGGCCACAAACGGCTCCTGGGTCGACCCAGCCCCAAATGGGTACCAGAGCAACTCTGGGAAGGTTAAGGCGGCCGGCGTGATGCCGACCACATCACCCCTAGTGTGCCGACGGTCAAGATAATAAGGGCCTAACACCATATTCCCAATATGCCTCAATGGGCGTGTAACGGGTTCCTTTACCTTTACCAGCTACCACTCATTTTGACCTCCTCGCAGGAAGCCTGTGCCAAACCAATTCATAGGCATTTGCAGAGATGATTTGTTCAGCAACTGTTTGTACATGATGTGGCAGCTGTAATATGTATCATCATCATCATCATCATGTGACGTATTCTTTCCAGAACGTTGTCTCCATTACAGCTGCTCTGAACGCATCACGATTCTGGGCAAGTCGACCTGATCAGATTAGCCATTATGGATTTCTTGGCATTGTACATCCAGTAGTTTGCCATTGCAAATATATGTATACTAACAATATTTATCAATATTTATTATTACTACAACTAACTCTATCGTCTTTTTGTGAAATGCTTCCTACAAGGAATGTAGAAAACAGAAATAAGCCGGTAATAATGTTCACATCGGAAGAAAAAAATCAAAAGCCATGACGTGTTAAGACGAAGAAATAAAGAAAAATTAAGACATATGAACCAGGAAAAAAAATATTATGTGGAGAAATATTGCCTTAAAATATTAACGAAGTTCCATTCTCAGATGCCATTTCCCCCATCATTAATCCTACATAAATTCAGTTTTTGCCCCTCCATGAAAAATCTCTCCAGAACGTTCATCTATAGCCTCTGCATCTCCTAATACTGACAACGTGTCATTGTTTGCAAAAATTAACGGTCCAATCTTCTTGTGAGCCATGTCTCGCATCTTTCAGAATAGAGAGGTCAACCATATTTTCCGAATTTAATGATGTGGGAAGAATTGGAAACCCGTCACTCTTTCTAGAAAACTAAGAGGCTCTTCAAAGCAGTCTTTGAAGTTATGTCCCCACCCCCCCCCCCCCCCCCCCCCCCCCCCCCCCCCCCCCCCTCCCTCCCCCCCACCCCCACCCCCCCCCCCCCCCCCCCCCCCACCCCCCCCCCCACCCCCCCCACCCACCCTTTTTCCAGCTCTCCCTTGGCCTTGTACCTCCGATTTTCTTTCATATAATTTTTGGTGCCTCTATTTTTAACCTTCTTTTCGCGTAATTCGTCTTTTCATAAAATGCAGTGTTTCCATCCAAAACTTTTGTTGTTTTAATCTGTTCTCATGCTGTTGTTATTTCTTTAGGTCTCTCTTGTTTCAGCAATATGCATTTCAATATCTTTCTCTTATTTACTCTTATCTTTCACCTTACTTCCGTCACACTTAATGGTGAATTAGAACGTGAGACAATTAAGTCAAATTACTGCGTTTTTTGTGTGAATACAACTACTGGCAGACTGGAAAACCTTTTTTTTTTTTTTAAATTGGGGGGGGGGGGGGGGGGGAGGGAATGGGGGGGGGGGGGGGGGGGGGGAAAGAGAAGGGGGGGGGGGGGGGGGTGGATAAACTACTACAGGAATAGAACACAGCTTTTTATGGGGTTTTTTTTGGGGGGGGAGGGGGGAGGGGATAAATATATTGACGGAATTGAGCACAGATTTTTTTTTTTTATGTATAAAACTACTAAATGACAAGGGATACAGTTTTGTTGCAGATAAAACTACAGAAGTAATGGAACACAATTTTTAATCGTTGACAAAACTACTGGAGGAATTAAAAACAGTTTTTTGTTTTGTTTGTGTGTGTGTTTTCTTTTTTTTTTTTTTTTGCAGAATAAATCACTGAAAGGATTAAACAGTTTTGTGTGTGTGTGTGTGTGTGTGCTGATAAAACTACTGATGAAATACACATTTGTTGTGGATAAATCTACGTGTGAAATACAAAACATGTGGCGTTGATAAATCTACATGTGAAATACAAAACAATTGTTGTAGCAAAAAAATCTACGTGTGAAATACAAAACATTTGGCGTTGATAAATCTTCTTGTTAAATACAAAACAATTCTTGTGGACAAATCTACGTGTGAAAGACAAAACATTTGTTGTGGATAAATCTACTTGTGAAATACAAAACGTTTTGTTGTGGATTAATCTACTTGTGAAATACAAAACATTTTGTTGTGGATAAATCTACGTGTGAAAGACAAAACATTTTGTTGTGGGTAAATCTACGTGTGAAACACAAAACATTTTTGTGTGGATAAATCTACGAGTGAAATACAAAACATTTGTTGTGGATAAATCTACTAAGGGAATTGAACTTGACAAGAAACGGAGCAGTTTAACAAACTCTTAAACACACAAACAACAACAATGTTTTTGCCAGTCAGGACTTTCTCTGGGCCAAACAAGCGAGCAAGACATATAAGTGAATATTCAAACAATATAACAAAAATATACAATGTAAATCTTTGTTTGATTAGAACAGGGGTCGGTAACGTCAATCCCGATCTACCAGTAGATCCCAGTGAATGATTCGGTAGATGTTAACACAACTGCGGGAAAAAAGAAAAGACTTTTTAAACTAGGGATATTTTGAACTAGACCTCTCCCGCTGGCATGTAAAATCGCGGTGTCCCCCGGGATGAAAGATATTTTTTCCGTATTCCCAATAGAAACTCGAGCCAGCTACTAATATATATATATATATATTCGTGAACTCCATCAGATAGTAGCGCATTCTTTTCCTTGTAAAGTTCATAATCTTCCCTTCCCCCATTTACCGCTTTAAATTACACACTTACACACGCACATACACATATACTGCATATAATATATATCTTTAGAGGACTCAGCGTTACCAAAGAAGGTACCTAAAGCTCATGGATTGCCGACTCATGGATTAGAATGATGGGTACATGTGTCTTTATTCAACCACAGATTAAAATTGTCGAAATTTTGAAGCTAAACGGAGCACCGTACTTTTTCTTAAATTTTTTTTCTTAAATTTTTTTTCTTAAATTCGCGCGAAAAATGACGCGCAGGCATGGCAAATGTACGGAAGCCGGTGTGGTAATTGAATTTCAGAATGGGTGAACAAAGACACAAGAACCGAATGATGAAATAGAAAAGGAGAAACGTAGAGATATGAAGGATGACAAGGTATCACTTGCAGACCAGATTAGCTAACGTCGTGGACAGTTGGGTAAAAGAAACGGTCGTTGAATGTTACTTAGGCTCCGAACAAAAACAGACGTGGAAAGAATCTGAGTGGATAGTACAGGACAGAATGGCTCCACGTGAATTAGGTGAAGACCTATATGGTCCACAGGAAACTGAACGGTGATTATGAAAATGATGGTGATGATAGTGACGATGAGGATGATGATTTGTTGACCACGTCTTTCATAGATTTGTCCTAGTCTTATATATATATATATATATATATATATATATATATATATATATATATATATATATATATATATATATATATATATATATATATATATATATATATACATATATATTTCCGGAAGCGGAAGTTTTGTAAGAAGGACCTTAGTTCCCTAGTGCCAGCAATTCGATATCTGCCACAGTCATATCCCTCTGTCTTTGAATACCATTTTGCCATATTCTTGGACGTGACCGATTCTGCGTGCTTTCAACTTCTACGTCTCCTTGCTGATCACTTTTGCACCTACTGAAATTTAGTATGTGTCCTGGGCAGTAATCAAATTCAATGATTTATTACAATGAGGGCCCGCAGCTAGGCCAGTGGTAGTCGCTCAGAGTGCGTGGTGCATTCTGGAGGTCTGGTTTTGTGAAGTGTGTAGATGATGTACAGTCAAACAATGATCATAAAAAAACAGGGCAATCCATACAAGGACGTCAGTTAACTCACGACGTATAAAGTCAATGATGCTTGTAACAGCTAGACGTTTTTCTGTATCATTTATTGTGGACGCCACAGTGACAAAATGTATACGCGAATATGTAGGTACATCAGACAGTCATTATCACAGCAACAATGTCAGTATAGCAATGGACGGTAGACAGCATCATAATAAAGGTGATTCACAGGCATGTCAATACATTATAAGGCTGTAATGTAGTCGGGAAAATTCTCCATCCCTTTCTATCTTAGCCAGAAGATAACCAGATGTATGAGATCAGTTCACTCTCCTTAATCTGACTTCAGCAAGACAGACACGTCTGCCGAAGTATAAATAATGTCCTCAAAAATATCCTCTAGATAACAAAGGTTTCCAAACCTAGTTCATGTAACAAAGTAGCAAGTAATGGTCCTTGGGACATGCATCAACCGATGCAGTACAATACAGCGACATGTGAGCTGGGAAAACATCTCGTGACGACGACTTTCGAAGACAGGCTATGAATCAAAAATCGCTCACGACCAAAAATCGATAGAGTTAATGAAAAGTTAATTTACCTTGCCTTCAGGAAATACACAGAAATATTACGCCTCCCGGCATGTGGAAATACACTAGAGGTATTATCTCGAATAAACGAAATATCCATTAAGAGGACTTCACATTCCTGACAGAACAAAAAAAATAGCGGAGATCCCCTCTCAGCGAGGCATCTTCCTAGCTATTCAAAATCGCTCACTGACTGGTGGGCGGAAATCGATCGACCAAGAAGCAAGACCAGTCATGCGCAGTCCAGCGCAAAATGACCACAGCTCAGAACTTAAGACGCAAGGACCTTTACTACGAACCAGCGTAAGAATGATTACCTTAAAAGGATAACCCAACAGGTTGCCAACCGTTTACTGAGAAAACGGCCTAGCATAGCAAATTTAACTGCATTCAATACCAACGCGAGGAGACAAATGCTTACCGAGAAAAGTGACTATAAATTTCAAGCAGTTGTTGCCCTTGCGTTACAAAATATATAAATTGTAATAAAACAATGTTGCGAGAATTTCTCACGCAACATATCACCACCTCCTCCCGATAAAAAAAAAATGTGGAACATATTTTTTTTTTTTTTTAAATATCAAAGAGCATGCGATAAGCGGCTCAAAACGCACGAATTATGCGCTGATAATTAATTAAATTGCCTAACATGAGGCTAAATATAGAGTGTCTGGTGAGGATATACCTCAACAGAAAAATAAATATGTCTCAAAATATATTCACATCGGGGAGGTGTCACCAACACACATCACGTTAGCATGTAAACACAATATACGTATGCAAGTTACCATAATCATCATTAAATAGCATACTCTAATATTGTCTTTAAAAATGGATGTACAAATCTGATAGGAAAATTTAAATAGTACATTATTTGACATGTAATGACATAAGTACATAGTAAAGTTAAACTACATGACGATCCAGGACATATGCTCTGGCATTCCGAGGGTAAGTACACAATCTAGAACTCGTCATGCTTGATAATAGTAAGGTAAGTCCTCAGCTCAACAATGACATTCTGAGAAAGTACAAGCAATATAATGCTAATTAATAACTAATATGCTTCATAAGGTACAATACATTATTAATAATTGTGGCTGTTTAGTAAACTAACGGCCCTTATATTAACCACTCAGTCCTCCTCTATCATCTTAAAAAACGAACAGAAGAAGATGATAACAAAGCACGATAGTGTGTACATATAAAGTGAGTACAGATGTGCTAATCTATTGTAGTAATATAGGTGTGTTATGACTCTGTAATATATGGAAATATAGGACAGAAGTATTAGTTGGAGTCATGTGGGCATCTAGACAAAATGTCAGCCATCACATTATCCGCACCACGGATAGCTCGTACCGTGAAGTGAAAAGGTTGAAGAGCTATAGCATATCGAGTGGATCTCGAACTCTTCAAATTCTTAGTCTGAATAGCTGTAAGAGCTTTCTGATCAGTCTCTAGAATGAAATGTGCGCCCAGGAGGAATCTTTGTAGTTTTAGAATTGACCAAACCATCGCTAACAACTCACGGTCTAAAACCGAGTAGTTCCTCTCTGCCGCATTTAGTTTTCTAGAAATGTACATAACAGGATGCAGAGTATTTGCATATTCTTGCATCAGTGCTGCTCCAATCCCAGTGGATGAAGCATCACTCCGAAGAACAAAAGTTCTATCAAGAGTAGGTAATCTTAAGATGGGAGGAGAAGAAAATATATATTCTTGATTTGGTCTAGTGAAGATTGGCATTCTTCAGACCAACGGACCAGATTAGGCGAACCTTTCTTCAACAATGTTGATAGAGGTGCCATGATCGAAGATAAATTTGGAATAAATCTCCCATAAAATTGAATTAAACCTAAGAGACTCCTAACTTGTTTCTTCGTTTTAGGAACAGAGATGTTCAGTATTTTGGAAGTATTGTGGTCTTCTGTCTTCAAGAGACCATGACCAACACGATGACCCAGGAAAGAGATTTCACCAAAACCAACAAAAGCTTTAGAAGGTTTTGCTGTCAAATTATTCTCACGTAGAGTGGACAGTAGTCATATAACCCTAAATAGTGATCTTCCCAGGTATCACTGAAGAGACAGATGTCATCTAAGTATGCGATGACATCCGAACGATGTGACAGAATTCGACGCATCATGCGAACGAAAGTGGCAGGGGCGTTCATGAGACCAAAAGGCATAACATTCCATTGAAATAGACCCCTAGGTGTAGAAAAAGCAGTAAGAGGTTTGGCATGCTCTGCTAAAGGCACTTGCCAATAACCTTTAGACAAGTCAAGTTTAGTGAAGAATCTAGAATTAGAAAGTCTAATCAGTAGATCTTCTAACAAAGGCATCGGTTCAGCATCGAACTTTGTGACCTGATTCAATTTGCGATAATCAACGCAAATTCGTATGTTCTTATCCTTCTTCCGGACAATAACCATGGAAGAAGAATATGGTGAAGTCGATGGTTCAATTATATTTAATTGAATCATTTCATCCAATTCCTTTTCCACTTGCGACTGAAAGTGTATAGGATAGGATAAGGCCTAACCCTAATTGGATTATTGTCGGTAAGAATTATGTCATGTTCTATGACATCTGTGTGTCCAGGAATGTCAGTGAGAACATCCTGAAATGTTTGTAACATCGACGAGACTTGTCGATGTTCGTCACCAGAAAGATTAGGAGAAACAGAAACATTTTTCCAAGATTCCGTGGAATGTAATGGAACCACTGGAAGGGGAAGATTGACATCAGAGAAGGTAGCTTCCTCATCCTGTATGACAGACAGGGATGAATAATGACCGTGAGGTGCAGGAGCATCATCCGTTGCCTGGAAAATAGGCAGCAAATAGTCCGGACGTTCGTGAAATTCCGAAAGCATGTTTATGTGGAAAGTTTTATGCTTTCCATCAATATCGACCACATAGTCAACATCGGAAATCCGAGAGACTATTGCATACGGACCTTTCCATGCAATAAGAAGTCTATTTTCCCTACTGGGGAGTAGGACGAATGCTTTGTCACCTGGACAAAGTTGTCGTAGACATCTATTCTTGTTAGCAAACTGCCTTGCCTTCTCTTTAGCAATTTCTGATGAAGCAGTTGCTAGCTTACATGCCTCAATGATCTTTTGTCTAAGAGCAATGACATACTCATATGAGGATTGAGTTTCATCGCTAATATCATCGGCAGTGATGAGATCGTGTAATAAAGACATAGGGCCGCGCGGACGCGCGCCAAAGACAAGTTCGAAGGGAGAAAATCCTGTGTGTTCATTAGGGACTTCTCTATAGGCAAAGAGAGCCGCGGGTAAAACCCTGTCCCAATCTTGAGGATGATCTTCAGTTATCTTACCAAGCAAAGTCTTGAGCGTTCTATTCAGACGCTCAACTAACCCATTAGACATAGGATGGTAGATACTACTGAGAGATCGTTCAATATGTAAGGTAGACATTACCTGTGACATAGTGTCAGATATGAGTTGAGTGCCATGGTCTGACAATATTTCTCTGGGGAACCCCAAGCGAGAAAATATCAACCAAAGAGAGCATCTGCGATATCTGTAGTAGATATGCTCTTAAGAGGAATAGCCTCTGGCCAACGTGTGCACATATCGACACATGTAAGGATGAACTGATGTCCTCTGGCCGACTTGACCTTAAAAGGGCCAATAATATCTATGGCCATTTTCTGAAACGGCCGAATAGGAATGTCAGCAGCCTGGATAGGCGCAGCATGTCGTGGTCCTCTAGATTTGACCTCCTGACATACCTTGCATGATCGGCAGTAAATACGAATGTCCTTGTTGACAAAAGGCCAAAAGAAAGCCGCAAGGACTCTCGACTTCGTACGGGCAAAACCCATATGTCCAGCACATTGCGAGTCATGAGCATGTTGCAATATTTGCACTCTCATGCTCTTGGGAACAAGAATTTGCGAATGTGCCGACGTAGTCGAATCTTGTACCATACGTACAAGTACGCCGTCTCTCATTGCAATCCAAGATTTTCTATTTGTATCCTGATTCGGATCACCTTTCTTCGCAAGAATGAAGAATTTTTTTTAAAGAAGGATCTTCTTCTTGCAATTTTATGAAAGAGTCACGAGTAATCACTAAGTGACTATCTTGGCTATCAACTTCATTATCACTATTCAGTGAAGTTTCGGGTGTTTGTAGAGCTTGTGCTCTTGTAACTACTGCATTTGTAGCTTGCATGTTATTATCTTCCCAAGCAGCAATCTGCTGTGGGGTACACTCCCTAACTCCGTGAATACGACCAATGATAAGGTCCGCAATAGGATTAGGTAAGAGACAAGCATGCACATCTCCTGTAAAGAAAGGAGTGGCAATGCGAATTACAGCAGTAGGATATTTTTCTAGAGTGCCGCCAAATGTGACACATTTAATAACCTTTCCTGTAGCACAAGATGGATCTACAAGCGATTGTCTAACACCAATAGTGGTGCATCCGGAATCGAAAAGTAGTGAGACCGGAGTATCATTAACAAGACCCTTATGTAGGATTAAAGAACCCCTCCCGTCATGCGCAACAGCAGCAGGAAGAGCGGGAAGAGGGTGACCACAACTCAAAGTAGTTATGGTACCCGGTTCGAATAAAGTACTGCATTGGGGGCATTTGTTTGCTCTCTCAAAGTCAAAAGCAGAACCAGTGACAGCGTCAAAGTTTTTATTATCAACAACATGATTACAGGCTCCCTCAGTTTCCTGTTGTACAGAATTAGCCTGCTGATATCTCTTTTTTTTTGTGTTGAGATCTACCCCGACTATTATTACCTCTGAAGTTATCAGAGTTATTATTATCTCTGCAGTTATTATTGTCTCTATTGTAATTGTTATCATGATTCGAATTCCAGTTTCCACGATTACTATCATGTTCACATTGATGCGAACATCTATTTGTTTGGTTTTGAGGTCTTCGGCAGGAATAACCTCTATTACCATATCCTCTTTTGAAATGCTTATAATTATTAGGGTGATAGTAACGAGTACTATCAGGTTGTCTCCAATTCTTCGAAGAAGAATCACCATGAAATTGATTTCCATGATTTTGACAGAAATTACCGCTGCCCTTTCTATCAAAATTTTGTTGGGATCTACGAGCAAAGTTTTGACCATACGGTGCTGCCGAAGCAACTGGTAAACCTTCTTTCACCTTAGAGTTACCCATGGTTATGTGTGGGTGCGCAGTTACATATTGGCAACAGAAATCTTCCATTTCTTTTATTGTTTTAGGTTTACGTTCATGAAGGAAAGCAAGGAAAGACTCATTGACAGACGACATGACTTTGTCTCTAAGTATTAAGTCCATAAGTCCTTCATAAGTTTTTTCCGTCTTAGATAGTTCAACCCATCGTGAGAAAGTAATGCGTATTCTTGCTATAAACTCGGAGAATTCAACTCCAGTTTCAGGCAACATGTTTTTAAATTGTAGACGATAGCCGTCTTCGTTAAGCTGGTATTTCTTTAACAAAGCGGCCCTGACAACCTCATAATTGTTCTTGTCAGGTTCATCCACCATATTTAATATACTTAGAGCTTTACCTGTCAGTATCCCTGATAACTGATAAACATATTTTGCTTTGTCTATGTTATGAGCTGTACATGCTTGTTCAAATCTGTCCAGATAGAACATTATGTCATCACTGGAAGGACTAAATGTTGGTAACTTAATCTTAAAAGTATCATTATTAGCCTTATTCGAAGATGAACCCTTGTTTGCATCATTAGCATTACTCATGCTCGTCAATTTCAACTTCTCCAACTCTAAAGCTAAGAGTTTTTCTTCATGTTCCATTTTTGCTTTCCTCTCATCAGCCTCTCTTTGTAACTTCCTTTCTTCAGCTTGAGCCTGCATTTCTAGTCTTTTATTCTCAGCTTCTTTTTCAAGTCTTTTATTTTCAGCTTCTTTTTCAAGTCTTTTATTTTCAGCCTCTTTTTCAAGTCTTTTATTTTCAGCTTCTAGTTGTAGCTGGAGTTTTCTCTCCTCAGCTTCTGATTCCCTTTTTAGTTTTTTCCATTTCCATTTGGAATTTTCTTTCATCTGCCTGCATCTGCAGTCTCAGATTCTGAGAATCTATCTTTTTCTGCTCAGCTTCTGCTTTCTGTCTTTTTTCTCAGACTTCAGCGCTTTGTTATTAGAGCAGTAGTACTCTTTTTTATCATCAGTCTTACCCAGGGATTTACCCTTTTCAATAAAGTACTCAAGTGTAGACATGTTGTCTAACATTTGAGTCCAAAACCTGAAATAATTAACTAATTTATTTCAAACCTAAGTGTAACAAGTCTTAATTAAGCACTTGTATATTCACATCGCATTATATTATCCCAATCTCTGTGGGAAAACAAGTCTCCAATCAAAGAACTTGTATATGAAATATCAACACTCAATTCTTTATCATAAGTGCAATATTCAATAGTGCACGACACTATTCATCATTCATTTATCATCAGTGTAGTAGTAACAGTGCATTAGCATAGCCCATTAACTAATTACTATAACTGTAAACAATGACTATGTAAACACAAGCAGAATGTAAACATTGAAAATGTAAACAATGTAAACAATAACAATGTAAACAATAACAAAGATCAGCAACAATACAAAAACGTTCGCAGAAATCAACTAAAAATAAAGCAGAAATTAATGAAATATCACAAAAAATGTGACGATATCTGCGATAGAATTAAACAAAATACATGACACCACAGTGTATAAACAAAAATGTTGTATAAAACTAAACTATAGTAAAGATGAGGCTAACAAATACAAACAAATCAAAACAAAACTAAAGAATGCGAAATAATAACGAAAACAATATTAATACATGTCATCACAACTAACATAAATAGCAACAGAAGTCGCTTAGCAAATTCCAGTATCGGAAATTTGCACACCCTACAGAACACTCTCAATAGAAAACCTCTGCTATGTGGTATGATCTATAGGAGTCGCCACCCAGCCAGACCCGCGAAATATAAACATATCTTTATACAAATAACATATAAACAAATAACATATAACAATATGACAAAAGAATGAGATGAAACACAGAAGACTCAGCAGAAGTATAAGGGCACAGTTTACGTACAAACAGGCCACTTAACTTATAGGCTTCCAATCGTAGAACAGCAGAAAAAACGGATGTCAATCAACGTCCTAAAGAGCGAAGCTCCAACGATGATGGCACATCTGAACTGCTTCCACTGCTAACACGATGGTACTAGAGCTTCTGAAATACTGTATGTTGAGTTGTTTCGGCACTTGACCCTCTTATCCAAAAGTAAGTTGATGGAAATCGGTACTTGGCCTTCTTCAGAAAACAACCCGTTTCAACCGGCACTTGACCTTCACAAAAAACGACAGCACTGGAACCTTGACAGCAGCAACTTGCTTGACTTGCGTAAAAGATAACAGCAGTCCGAGTTATCCGGCAACATGTAACAACGCCGGGTACTGTCAAATTTCTGTTTCAGTCAAAAATTGCAATTTTGACATTTACCGGACAACGCCGAGTACTTTGAAAATTTTGAAGATGTTGACTGTCTTGAAGAATGTTAATTTCTTGCCGGATGCTGATGAATTCTTGTTGAAAATGAAGTGGGTAAGGGACCCCGTGTTTGCTGGTACCAGATCAAACCAGCTTATGGCCACCAAATGATGCGTGATGCCATATGATGATGGATGGTATCCGCATGTCTGGTTTTGTGAAGTGTGTAGATGATGTACAGTCAAACAATGATCATACAAAAACAGGGCAATCCATACAAGGACGTCAGTTAACTCACGACGTATAAAGTCAATGATGCTTGTAACAGCTAGACGTTTTTCTGTATCATTTATTGTGGACGCCACAGTGACAAAATGTATACGCGAATATGTAGGTACATCAGACAGTCATTATCACAGCAACAATGTCAGTATAGCAATGGACGGTAGACAGCATCATAATAAAGGTGATTCACAGGCATGTCAATACATTATAAGGCTGTAATGTAGTCGGGAAAATTCTCCATCCCTTTCTATCTTAGCCAGAAGATAACCAGATGTATGAGATCAGTTCACTCTCCTTAATCTGACTTCAGCAAGACAGACACGTCTGCCGAAGTATAAATAATGTCCTCAAAAAATATCCTCTAGATAACAAAGGTTTCCAAACCTAGTTCATGTAACAAAGTAGCAAGTAATGGTCCTTGGGACATGCATCAACCGATGCAGTACAATACAGCGACATGTGAGCTGGGAAAACATCTCGTGACGACGCCTTTCGAAGACAGGCTATGAATCAAAAATCGCTCACGACCAAAAAAATCGATAGAGTTAATGAAAAGTTAATTTACCTTGCCTTCAGGAAATACACAGAAATATTACGCCTCCCGGCATGTGGAAATACACTAGAGGTATTATCTCGAATAAACGAAATATCCATTAAGAGGACTTCACATTCCTGACAGAACAAAAAAAATAGCGGAGATCCCCTCTCAGCGAGGCATCTTCCTAGCTATTCAAAATCGCTCACTGACTGGTGGGCGGAAATCGATCGACCAAGAAGCAAGACCAGTCATGCGCAGTCCAGCGCAAAAATGACCACAGCTCAGAACTTAAGACGCAAGGACCTTTACTACGAACCAGCGTAAGAATGATTACCTTAAAAGGATAACCCAACAGGTTGCCAACCGTTTTCTGAGAAAACGGCCTAGCATAGCAAACTTAACTGCATTCAATACCAACGCGAGGAAACAACTGCTTACCGAGAAAACTGACTATAAATTCCAAGCAGTTGTTGCCCTTGCGTTACAAAATATATATTGTAATAAAACGATGTTGCGAGAATTTCTCACGCAACAGTCCCAATGATATTTTACTGTGATTGTAGATGAAAAGTTAAAAGATATTAAAAATAAATTGTCACAGTTTTCGGATGTTGCTGCCATATGACTGAACAAGCAATCGAAGTTATGTAAAGACAAGCAACTACAAATAAACGAATTATCAAAAAGGCTGACAAATGGGAATTCCGGGTAAATGCAAAAACAAGAAGAAAAAAAATCTCACGCAAACAGGCCCAATGATTTTACTGTGATTGTAGATGAAAAAGTTAAAAGATATTAAAAATAAATTGTCACAGTTTTTCGGATATATAGACTATAATTTTTTTTAAAACAAGCAACTACAAAAAAACGAATATCAAAAAGGCTGACAAATGGGAATTCCGGTAAATGCAAAAACAAGAATATACAAAATGCCAACAGTATAAGTTTATTGCACAAAGTGGTATGACAAATACAAAGCCAGTATAAGTGACAAACTACAATAGACCAACAGCTGAACTGGAATATACATAACAGCTAAACTAGTCGGGGCTTAAAAGAGGATTCACTAACATATGCTTAGATATTTGAAAGGGAACGAATAAAGTGCAAGCTAAAGCAGTGCTTATCTTCTTGTTAAGAATTATTTTGCTAAAACGTAATGTAGCAAAAAATGACAAAAATCCCGGCAGCCTTTCGGGAAAATACGAAAAATGCTCGATTGTGCGAGGAAAGCTAACTTAACAGAGCACGCAGTTGTTTTTGATGGTTCATTGATCATTAACTCTAGTCATGTTTTGCTACAAAGATCCAATACAGTTAAAATGTAATACAATGGAATGTAATGAGCACCGGAGAATTAGTACCGGCAAGACGTGCAACAGAAAGAGCATAACATAATTATATCCCGTCATATTTTGGCAGATTACTTGCTCGTATTGTTGAGGGAGACTGAGAACCTATGGGTTTGCCCGGAGTGCAGTGATGTCGAATCTGATCAACAATAACAACCATTTTACTAATCTTTTAATAGAGAAAAAATAGCTTGCAAGAGCATAGCATAAGGCCTTACAGCGAGCAATAACAAGTCCAACATCGGAAGGAGCTTTAGGAATCATGCCATTGGAAGTGTGGATCAGGATGTGAGACTAGATTACATGAGCAAAGTGTTACCATGCAAGATTCACCAAGCATATTTAGAATGTTTATATATATATATACTTCAGTGATATATATATATATCAATACGCTTTAGCTCCCCGAGGAGCATAGGCCTTCAATAAACACTTGCCAAGTCTTCATGTTCTGTGCCATCCGCTCAAGTTCTTTCCATGTTTTCCTCATCATTTTCACCTCTGTATCCAGTTCTCTTCTCCATGTGTTTTTTGGTCTACCTCTTTCCCTGTGGATTCCAGAACAAGGACTGCCCTGTAATGCTACCAACAGGTTTCCTCAATGTGTGTCCTATCTATCGCCAGCGTCTTCTCAACTTTTGTTCCACTGGCACTTGTCTGGTTCTTGTCATCAATTCCACATTTGTGACTTTGTCATACCATTTCAGTCCTTCTATTCTACGCAAGCACCCGTTTATAAAAGTCTGTAGCTTTTTGGTTATTGTTTTTGTTGTTCTCCATGCCTCAGAGCCATACAATAGGACTGACTTTATATTTGAGTTGAAGATTCTTATTTTCGTGTTGGACTTGATTTCCCTTGATCTCCATATGTTTCCAAATGCAATGAAAGCTCCTCTTGCGTTTTTGTATTTGTCGTATATTTTCGATAGGGTAATTAAGATCAATTTTGGTTCAGCCTGAATAGGACTAGAACAGGTGATAGCTCAGTGAGAGATAAGGTAAATAAATAGATTTTTCACAAGTGAACTGGTGAAAGGTAAAATCTGTCCCTGGATTTGAGAGATAATCAATCCAGCCTATCGATTACGACTGAGATTTGTAGATCAGACAGTTTCCCTATATATATATATATATATATATATATATATATATATATATATATATATATATATATATATATATATATATATATATATATATATTCAACCACTCACATCGACATACACACAGATACGTGACGACAATTAGACGCACATACGTGAAACCTATATCTATGGAATTGGGATTTTTTGGGACAAGGTGACCGACACACGTAAATAAAGTTTATGTAAATTTTATTTATCATAAAAAAAATACAACACAACAATATCTTTGAATACCAAAATCAAATACAATGAACATAGGTTAATGAGTTAATTAGAGAGTTAGACTCATAGGTTTTATCCTTCCTCCCTCTGTTGAGACAAGATCCCGTTAAAGCAAAGTTATTAACCCCCGAAAGAGTCAAAGGTTTTTACGCTATGATCTAAAATTCCCTCTACAATAAAGAACAGAGTTATAAGTTAATCTATTCTGAAGTGAAATAAAGGAGCAGCTTTAGCAAAACTTGCATAAGAAAATACAAAATTAAGTACATGGGTTATATCCAAATAGAATTATTCTTCCCCCACTTTCTCTCGCTCTGACAAACCTGTGATCACAAATTCAGTCTCTCTTACCTACAAAGGTGCTTTCACCACATCTGGAACAATTGTTAATGGCACCCACAGCCCATCCACGGTTGGTTGTTTGGCAAATCAAGCCCCAGTTTCTCCAACGACTAATTCATCAAATGTTGGGAAATGCTTGATTCACTATTGTAAGTAGGATGCTGATAAAGGTCACTTCAATTTTGGTCCAGGTAGTAAAATAATTATGAGATCTAAATGTCACAGTGTACATTAGGATGGAATCTTCAATCGTTGCATCAAATGTCAGGTAAACAAATCTGTTCAGGATCAATCTTCTTCACAACACGTGGTCGTTATACAGGTAATGTCAATGTTTGATTTGGTAGCCACCACAGGCTGACTGTTTATGAAATTGGGAAAAGAAATCTGGATATTTTATAAGTCCAGTTATCATTTATTCTTAATATTATTTGGGTTGTACTCTGTCTCTTTCTGGGTGTACCACGAGACCAGAAAGTCACCTTGAAAAAACCCGATATTATATCAGAATGTTCTTCGATAAAGTTTATTTCCAGTTTCATATGGAATGGAAGCCGCTGGTAAGGTTTAGGGTTTGACCCAAATACTGTATAGGGAGAAAATACAAATACTTAACATAATATAGTATAATTCACAATCCTATCCTTACCCCGCGTAACATAGAATATATTATCCACTTCGGTTATTTAACTTAAATTAGAAACTATAAGCTTAGAGCTAGTCTCATCGTTTAAAAAAAACTTCCGTGAAATAAATTCTAGTCATTTAAAAAGAATCAATCATCATGAATTAGGGATAAATACATATTTCGTCAATACTCATGATGGATCAGTGCATTTACTTAGTTGGTTAAAATATTCTCTGACTGGTTACTAGCAGTTAATTAAATTTTTATTATAGCTTGAAGAGTTTAGCTAGAAATGATTATTTGTTCTGCTATCCACTGTAACACAGTAAAACTCTAGAGAAATAATATCACGGACCTAACTAATAAATCGCTCTGCACTTAAAATAACTAGTAAAATATAATTTACGATTTGAAAAGATTAAATCACTCAAACTACTAGTATAGTATTTACCTCAACACCGAACTACTAAGACATTTTTCCAACGAAAACTAAGAAATTCACTTTATAAAAATTATTCTAGAATCGAAGCTAGCTGTCTAGAGACATCTGTGAGGTACTGGATAAACTGAGTTAGGTTTCTGTGGTATATATATATATATATATATATATATATATATATATATATATATATATATATATATATATATATATATATATATATATATATATATATATATTAAAGATGAAAGGAGATAGTTAATTATCCCCCGAAAAACCAGACCCTACCAGATGTTCTCACCTACGGGAAATTCTACGTTCAGTTTTCGGCTTATACGTAATTCAAAGCCGAAAACCCAGGATCTTCGTTCTCGCTTAGATCAGACATCGGCAATACGCTAATCTGTGTGAGTTTCCTTCGTCTCTCTGCTGTATTCAAGCGAGCAATGTCTTTAGATCTTCCGATTCGCCGTGTTTAATTACTTATCAAACGAACGGATTCAGGGAAAGGTAATAAAGATTTCTCACTTAGGTTCCCAATATCTACTCAAATTTATTCAAATCTGGTCGCTGTCTGATCTCTACAACGATTTGATCTCTGGCGCTGGTGTTAAAATTACAGCTCACGTTAGCTAATGGGTCTCTGGTAGACTCTCATCAAAGAAATTAGCGAACCGCAATACAATGCGTGCTAAATGAGAAAAGAGGGACAGATTTCTGAGTAATAGGAGGTTTTATGTTAACCCAACAGGCATAGGTGAAGCTAGGAAAAAGAAGAATGAAGATAAAGAAAATAGATATATGAAATCAATTATCATAATCTGCCACAGTATTCTTATTTTGATATCACTGTCTGTCCCTCCAACTTTGTCTATATTACTACCAAGATACGTGTAGGATTCTGCATCCTTTAGTGGTGCATTTTCAAGTTCAACCTTGTTATCATTTCTTGCATTTATTCTCATAATCCTTGTCCTTTCTCTGTGTATTTTCAGGCCCACTTGTTGTGACTTCTCATCGAGAATTTTCATTTTCTCTTGCATCTGATTATGGATATGGGACAGAATAGCCAAGTCATCTGCAAAATCCAGATCATCAAGCTTTTTAGTCAGATTCCACTGGATTCCATTTCTGTTGTGTGATGTCGATGTGTTTGTCGTAAATTTATTTGAGATAGGTCTTAGAAATAGTGGTTCCGTTAGAGTGAAGAATGATGGTGAAGGCTCTATGATAGAAAGGGGTAAGAAATAGGTAGTTGATTCACAAGGGTGCTGAAAAGAGTAAGGACAGTCTCTGAGATCGGGTAATTTCTCCGATCTGCCTTTCTTACGACAATTTTTGTTTATCTGTAGACTCCTAAACCTCTCCTGGCTAAACAATTTTTGCCAGTTACTCAACACTCATGTACACACACCAATTTGGTGCTTCAAACACACATACGTGAATACAAACTACATATAACATATATGGGGTAATGGGTCGGCCAACACAGTAATATCAGTTTTATGGTGTTTATTATCATTAAACCAAAATCACAACATTTAGCATGGTACATTCAAAAATCATAGTTACAGAAAAATACGAATAACAAGGGGGGGGGGGGGGGTTTGAGGAGTAGTATCCCAATATGCCCTTCCCGCTTGTATAGACAAAGAAAACCCAGTCCACAGACAAGTGGTTATCAGAAAGAGATAATTTAACCCAAAAAGATAGATTAATTTATTCTGATAGGGGTTTTTACAATATTTGGTATGGGTTGTAGGAACAGAGTCCTAGTATTCTCCAAGTTATCCCTTGACTAAGCAGATTAAGGGAGGGGAAATAAGCTAAGGTAAGCAATCCCACTTACAGAGAGCAATACAAGGAATACAGTATAAGGATATTTACCAAGTAAAGAGAATTATAAGTTTAGCTAATATCTCTCATTCATTCATGCACGCTAGCGATGGCCATCACACATTTTCTCACACTTACCGATCGTAGAATCTGGCACTCCATAGAATAACACAAACAGCAATTAAATTACTCAATAAACTGTCTGAGTCTTTTCCTTCGTTTTCCAGCCCCAGACTAGCGGGTTTGGCGTTTAGCAAATTTTTCCGTAATCGCTGGAAGGTGAAGCATTAGTGTTCCTTTTTGATTATCTAAAAGTTTCTATGGGATGGCACTGGCACAGGTAAAGTTATGAGAAGGTAGTGGTCTCCTGGATTTTCACCGCTGGTGGTGTAAAACTTCTATAGCGTGATGACAAAGACTGAACAGTGAGGTATGTTTTTCTTCGGGGTTTTTTAAATCCAGTGAGAAACACGTGACTGTCAGTGTACATAGATGATAGATTCTTTTCCACATCAGACCAGTAAAAATAAAATATATCGCTCTGGCAATTGTTCTTCTCCAGTTAATCTTTACAGACTATATTGATTTATGATTTAAATGTTCTTGGGTTTGCTTTCTCTCATGTAAATTTAGACAGCGAGACCGCACAGGCCGCCACAAGATTATATTTAAATGTTCAAAAATTCTGGATGTTGAAGAACCGAGTCTGGAGGACTCTATAATTGCTGGGACGCAAAGGTGTATGATCATTCTATGTGAAAAAATAGAAAAACATGAAATCATATTCTGACGCGCGATAATTTTACAGTTAAGACTATTTTATACACTCGCGTATTCAATTATATATATATTTAAGAAAAACTCTCCGCGAGTCTAGTGGTTAAAACACACACACACACACACACACACATATATATATATATATATATATATACACACACACACACAGAACTAAACTGTATTAATTGGTTATAAATCCCTTAACGGCTTCAAAATTAAATTTAAGCATCTATTATATTGGGAAATAACGTATAGATATCATTTAATTTACAACTGGAAACTTTTGAGATGGGTTTATTTAATAGGTTTAAATTAAAACAAAATCCAGTGAAATAAAAATGAAAGAACTAGACCACTGATCACTTGAAACTAATACATTTTACCGTTACACAGAATGAATTCACTCCAGTATAGCCGAAAATCCAGAGGAAATCTAGCAGGATTCTACTATAAGCTAGTGCTTCTTTAAATCTCTGGCAAACGAATGATAAACTGCGTTCTTCAGTGGTCTCAATATATATTAAATGAAATGAGAGATAATATCTAGATGTTAAGTTTAACGCCTTATTTGAAATCAGGGAACTTTCTGATTCCTGCGCCGCCAGTCCCCGCTCTATTACCCAACTCTCTGACCGCTCGTCTTTCCCGTTCGTCTCGTTCTGCGAGCGGTTTCAGCGCTCTTCTCTGTTTTGCACTGAGATGCTAGACGAAGGCGTGAAACTGCTTCGTCCGTTTTGGGGACCACTACCGCCTTTGATAGTATCCCGCTTTCCTCGTTGGACTTTGGCAACGCCCTACTAGGCAGAAAGAAAGAAAGGTGAAGGAGGTAGTTGATTTAGATCGCTCTAAGGTAAGGCAGAAGGCGTGGCTTAACCTCCCCTTTAAGACAAAGCGACGTGGTGGATGCACGCATGAAAATTGTTTATCATATTAATTAGCCCACGTTGTAGAATTCCACGTTTCTATTGTGCATGCTAATGAGCCCGCGTGGAATCCACGGTGACTATTGTGTTTCACACAAATCCAGGGGCTGCGATGCTATACGAGGCTACAATCCTATCACCTCACGGTTCAGGGACAGCTGAGTTTCATCCGTCACAGTGTTCATAACCTAATCTATTGCTAGTAAGAAAAAAAATGGAGACAAGAGGCATCTTTGTCTCACTCCCGCTCTAATCCTAAACGGTTCTGTAAGTTGTCCTTCATGAAGAACTCTGCATGTCATGTCTTCGTAGGTTTTCCTTATTAAGTTAATGATCTTCATGGGAACTCTATAAAGCATCATCAATTTTCAAAGTGATTCTGTCTACGCTGTCAAATGCCTTTTCATAGTCCACGAATCCGATGTATAGCGGTGAATTCCATTCCAGACTTTGTTCAACTATTATTCTCAATGTGGATATCTGGTCTGTACAGAATCTATTTTGTCGAAAACCTGCTTGTTCATCTCTCAGCTGCTTGTCTATGGACTCTTTTAATCTCTCAAGGATGATTCTGTTTAATACTTTTCCTGATAGTAACATTATTCCTCTATAATTTGTGCACTCTTGTAAATTTCCCTTCTTATGCAACTTGACCAGATAACATTCCTTCCATACTTCCATTCTGCTGGTATTTCTTCTCTCTCCCAGACTTTGCCAAGTAGTTTGTATAATATCTATGTAGAGGAATCAATATCTGTTTTGATGGCCTCTGCTGGAATTCCATCTGGACCAGTTGCTTTTCCATCTTTCAGAAGCTTTATGGCTTTCTTTATTTCTTCTCTACTTGGACGTTTACAGCTGATTTGTAGCTCCTCTTCTGCTGGCTGGATGTCTGGTGGATTAGTTGGAGCTGGTCTATTGAGAAGTTCCTCAAAATGTTCTGTCCATCTCTTCATTTGTTCTTGTATATTACTAAGCAATTTTCAATTCTTATCTTTATGAGGCCATTTGCTTGCTTATATTTCCCTGTTAGCTTCTTTGTGTTGTACAGGCCCCTCATATTTCCTTTGGCTGCAGCTTCCTCTGCTTCCCTTGCCAACTCTTCAATATACTTCCTCTTGTCTCTTTTGATGTTTCTTCTTACTTCTCTGTTTGCTTCTATGTACACTTCATGAGCCTTGGCTCTGGAACTTCTGGTTTTGTTTCTGTTTAAATCTGCTTTCTTGTTTTTCCTGTCTTCTATCTTGCTAATGTTTTCTGTTGTTATCCATGATTTGTGCTGCTGTTCTCTTTTTCTCAGTACTTCTTAGCATGTCTCGTTCCATATATTTTTTACTTGCTGCCAGTGGTCTTCTGTATCTGCTTCATATTCCAGCTGTTCGATTACAGGGTATTTGTTGGATATTGTGACATCCCCCTCTCTATATTATAATGCTAACGAGCCCCCACTCCCCTATTACACTGAGTGAACAGAAGAGGAAGAAAGGAAGAACAGTATGTCTCTTTCGCACACTTTCTTTCCATCTCTATATAGGTAATAACGTGTGCTGGTAAAGTAAACACAACTACAACATTTATTAAAGTACTGAAATATAACAACATTCAATTACACTAATGCAAATGCAACTAGGAATGACCTTAACTATCCCTGTGAAGAAAGATATTAGTTAATGCAAAATACACAACTGAATCTAAAGTATACACTATGTGATGATGATGATGAAAAGTAAGCAACTCCTAAATACTAACAAAAAGGATATCGTGTTTCGGGTCTCTGACTGACTGTAAATACAACTCTGGGTATTTGTATACACTGGACAAGTCTTGGTCTGCATTCAATAATACTGGACGGTCCACTTAATGTCGTCAGGTGTCGATGGCCTGCTCTTTTGTTCTTCACAAAGCGAGTGTTGACATTGCCACGTGCGTCTGAGATGGCTTGTTCCGAGGTTGTGTTGAAACAATGTTATGCGGTGGGGACTTCGTCTGATATGCAGATGTCCATGTGTGGTGAAGATATTTTCCTCAGGTGGTGATGATGATGAAATCTGGTCTATAGTTGAATTTGTTTGCGCATCAGTTTTACTGGGAGAATCTGTCCATTACTGCATGTAATTTAGGATCTCGATAAATTTTGTGGGCACGGGGTTTACAAAATCGTCCGTCTGCTCTTGCCACTTCTGGTCAAGATTTCTCAAAGCACTTGTAAAAATCGTCCGTTGGCTACTGCCACTTCTGATCATTAAATTCACGTGGACAGCTCTTAGTAATGCAGCAATCCTTCTGGGTATTGTCTGCTCACTGTTCTGTGTGGGTGGTCGATGATAGAAAGACCCTTCACCGTCTGGCAAATTCCTTTCTAAGACCCCCGTCTTTGTTGGTAGGTTTGTTGCCGTTAAATATCTGTGAGATGCGTGTCGTCGCAGTATTTCTGTTTGGCCCTACTCATGTAGCTTGTCCCGTAATTTAACGCCAATCACGTAGTAGACGAAGAATGAGTATCTCAAATGGTCCCTGTCTCTACCACTGTGATGGATAAAATAATGAACCCTTTGTAAGTATCCCGTAAACTATGCTACGCCTGTAGTGTGTTCTTGTATGTGAAATCTTATCACTATAATGAATGGCTGCGCGGTGTTTACTGCATGTTTAACATGTAATGTAAGAGGCAAAATAAAAGTGTCTTGGATTTACTTCGTTATAGTTACAGGAAACTGTGTAATGTTATAATTATAATCATTCTCTCCTGGTGTTTATTGCAACCTGTACTTATGAGTATAAAATATAATATTATAATAAACGTGACTGGTATTTACAGTGTTATATTTATGGAAAATATGTATATATTATCTGACTGAAGTTAAGATATAATAACGATAATGGTACAAACTATATTACACATACCTTGGTGTCCATATCAAGAATTTCACTGACTCACGTCTTGATTCTTTCTAGTGAAATCGAGAACCCAAGTTTTTGTTGGCGGACTGCTTCTCTTGCAATGCCAAGCAATGAATATAGTTGAGTTATATATCGTCTGAATCGCCGTTGGCGATTTTTCGGGTCGCTTCTTGTCATGTGAAATTTCGTTTGTTTTCCTTTAGTCAGACATTCAGTCCTCATTAATAATAATAATAAATTCTTTAAGCGCCAAACACGGCGCATAAGGCAGAAACCAGTGCTCTCCAGGTTGTTCGTTGTGACGCCACTCCTCTTAGCTCTTGCACATTATTTAGGCCCAACGTTCTTCCTTCTCTTATTATTGTTCTTCTGAGTGTTTCTTTTGGTCTTCCTTTTTTTCCGCTTACCCTCAGGAACCCAAGTGAGCGCCTGTAGTGGTATTCTGTTGTTTTGCATTCGTAGGACATGACCGATATATGACCATCGTCTTTTCCTTATATAGTCGGAGACATATTTCTGCCTAGAGTCTTCTCTTATTTGTCGATTAGTCTTGAATTCTTTCCAACTGATGTTCATGAGTTTTCTAAGACATTTGTTCTCGAATGTATTCAGCTTGTTCTCCAATGATTTTGTTATTTTCCAACTCTCACAGCCGTATGTTAACACTGAGATAACATTTGAATTAAACAGACGAAGCTTGGTATGTATATTCAATGATCGTAATTTCCAAATGTTAGATAATCTATTGAAGGCGCTAGCTGCCAAAGCAATTCTAGTATGGAGTCCTCATTACCGTGTAAAATGTCCTGTAATATTTTGCTATTATCGTTTTCTTGTTTTTCCTCTACCAGACAATCTGTGTGCGTTCGTCTTTTGGGGGCATGTGCAGTGTTGTTATCGTCTCGTTATAATTTCGTATTCACACTCCTTTCATGTTGTTATTTATTCTTTCCTATTTACTTTCGCCCCGACTTTGTGTCTCCTTTAATCCAATATTACTTTGTCTGAACGACTGACCACAAGACGCATTGTAAAATTACTTGGCCTTCTGTTGCCGATTGCACATTGTGTTCTATTACTAACCAAAATAATACTTGGGTATTACTGGCTTTGTGTAAACACACCCGCGACTTAGTGTCGATTACCGCGATAGTCTGTTGACCTAATGCCACCTTGTTGTGCGACATGCCAGGTGAATGTTGTTGCCTTTCCTAAGCTTACGCCCAGCGCTGTCTATTGTTAGGTAAACATTCCCTGTAAAATTGGTGGATGTCCCATGACTGTTGACAAACGATGTCTGTGCAGAAAATGAGTATAGAAAGTCGAAATACAAACTCATTCGCTCCTCGTGACATAGCTTACCCCCAACAAGTTCGAGCATGGGAGAACTATTGCGAATTAGGGGGTATTTTGCTTTCGCTATTGCCCCCTATAAGTATCTTCTCGCTATTACTCTCCACTTCATCTTCCTCGTTCCAATCCTCCTTCTCCTCGTCCAAATTATTCTTCTCACAATCTTCCTCAGTTGCTTCTCCTGTATCAGCTATAAAGAGCTGCTCCATTTCCTGTTTCAATATCGTGACCGTAGTCAAGAGTTGTCGCCCTTGCTCGACTAGGTTCGTAAATCGGGCTGTGATTTTCTGCACGCCTGCAGATGACTGTCTAACCGCATTGGGATGCAGTACTGAGTTCGTATTTCCCTTATTCGAATGCTGTGTGGCTGCTCGTGAGCTGAAGTTGGCCGCTTCAGTTATGGGTCTGGCTAAATATCTCTTTAGCAGAACAATATTATATATTTCCAGCTGATTCTCCTCTGGAATCTTATAATTGGTTCGAGATGCCTTCTCGACCATTGCGTATGGCCCGTGCCATCCAATCTGTAACCTGTTCTGTTTGCTATGCATAAACAGTAAAACTTGTTTGCCTATCTCTAGCTCACACTTAGGACCAGTCGTATTATATTCTCCGTCATATTGACGCTTCCTCTTCCTCATACGTGGTCTGTTTACCTTACTTGTGGCTTCCTCCGTTTTCTCATGATTTAATGCCCCTCTCTGGCATTCAAGGAATGATCTGATAAATTGATCCATGTCCCTTGCGATTCCCTGCCCATAATAATGGTGGGTGATTCTTTGCGTAGTGATGTATTGTACGACATGACAAATAGATTTACTAGCATGTCTCATTCCTAAGATATAAAATCTATATCGCGCTGGTATTACTCGTGGAGGATACCCCTTTCCTTCTTTCCTAAAGCATAGTCCTTGCTGCTTAAAGAAGCCTCCTGGTTCTGGTGGATTGTCTCCCTTCAGTCTCTTCTTGAAACACGGTTCCACCGATTGGTCGTTGTTTTGAGCTTGTTTCAGCTCTTGCGGATTGAAGTCAAACTCGTCTCCTTGTCTCTTCTTCTTCGCTTGTTCACTTGTCTGCACTGCAGCTGTGACTCTTGATTGACGAGTGTCTCCTAAACTCACATATTTGTAGCCTATAATGACTTCATAAGTATGATCATTTAAAACTGCCGTTCGTAGTTCTCCCTTGACATATCTGCCTTCAATGGGAGTCCGGGCGATAGCCGCCATCATTGGAGGATCGCCTTTAACTGTGGACGGAATTTCCACAGTTCCATCACTCAATTGTTCTGGTCTAACCAGTCTTGACCTGAATATCGAATCGAATTCCAGCCTGGAATCGAATACCTCTTCCGCTCTTTCTCTATTGACAACGTTGCGTTCCGAGGGAATCCGGGCGCTAGTTGCCGTCCCTGAAAGATCACTTTTCCTTTTCCGCCCTTTTGCGTTAGGGTCCTTGTAATATTCGTTGCCAGGTTTAAACCTCTTCTTTCTCTTGAGTGGTCCATTCTTACTGACACTAACTCTCACTGTGTCTTTCTTCGCTCTGTCGAAATAAAAAATGTGTCCCCACTTCTTTCTCTTGAATGACCCACTCCTACTGACATCAAATTTCTTCGTTTCTTCCTTCGATCTGTTGAAATAAAAAGTGTTTCCCCACTTCTTCCTTCTGCTAAACAATCTTTGAATCCGACGACGGATCAAAGTTGGCCCTTGTTTGCCCTTATTACGTATCTTGTGTATCTTGCCCGTGGAATGGTCATAATTCAAGATACGGTGCAACCCATCTGTCCTTTTATCTCGGGTACAGTGTGTTGTAAATTTCGCGAGTCTGCGCTGTGCCTTGCATAAAGCGCGTACACCAAGCTGTTTCCTATTGTGTCGCCTAGCGTCTTTCCTTCTGTCTATCCGCTTAGGTTTCGTCTCGCCTACATATAGAATCGGAGTCCCGTGGGTGTTGAGCTGCTGTATCCCCGCCGGCTCTACCACACTGTTCTCCTCATGACCCTCTTCTACCTCTTTTTGAAAAGAGTCGGGGGGTGCCTCCGTGTCCGTCGTCCACCCTGTCCCGATAATCGTATGTGTTGTTATACCTTCCAAAGGCACACATTTCTCTCCGTAAGTTTTAAAAGTGGTAGGATCTGGCTTTCCCTCGTCCGGGGGAAAGGCAGATTTAGGCGATGTGGGCATCTGTCTATTTCCGTGGATAATAGCGAATGCCCGCTCCTGTCCGGTTGCTTCTTTCCACGTAGAAGGGCCGGGGGAGTGAGGTAATAGTTGTCCTCCTGATGTCAGGAGACATGTGCCTGTTTTCTTCTTCCCTGTGATGCCAGGTGAAATTGTTTTATTCGAAGTCCCCTTGCAAGATCCATCGAAGGTACCACTTGCAATTAGAGTAGGTTCTTCTGTGCCTTTTAATAACTTTTGGTTATCTCTGCAGAGGTGTATAGACTCAACTGAATCAACTATACCCAAGGAAAGCGGGCAGGGTGAACCCTGCAGGGGTGGTTCAGAGGCACCCATAGAGGTCTGTTCATTTCGGTGCTGTTCACCCGCAACCGTGTGCCGATGATTGAAGTTTTCTGCCTTCTCATAATCCGTTTTTCCGGCGGATTTCTTTGCATATGACGTAATGCAATGCGAAGATGGTGTGTCTTCTAGGCGATATGTTAGCTCGTCTGCCACTTCATGGACCGAAATACATATTTCCGGTTCGACTCTTGTGGGTTGTTTATATGCTACATGCAACCTCTTCATCCGACGTTCGTGCTCTCTCTCTCTCTGCCTTATTTCTCTCTAACTCTGCCTCTCTGTTCATCGTTGCCAGCTCTTCTTCTAGTGCTAGTTTCCTCTCTGCCCATTTTCTCTCTTCAGCTATTCTTTGCTCTTCCTTGTGCGCAATTAAAACTTTTTCCACATATTCCATAAGTTCTGCTTTCTCTAGTTTTAAATTCATTGCTTCCTGGAAAGCTGCCGTGCGAATTTGCAACCAATCTGCCATGGCCAATCTAGAATTTCAATCTGCCTATCGCTACTCAAAATTATGTGAGAGAAACAAAAAAATTTAGAGCGAAACAAAATCGTGCCCTTGGCCAAAGGGAGAAACCACAACAAAATTTCCTGTATGCTTCCCTATAAAATTGACACTCGTACCAATAAATGCCAATATTTAAAAAGCCCTGACCATAAAAAGTCTGACCATAAACAGTCTGCCTACCAAGAAAACAATAACAAATGTTTGGTCTCAGTGGCTTAGCCGCTATTGTCCACTTGTGAACAATAGGACTACACAATGTCGGGTCGCTCGTCTGACTTCAACAATGCCTATTGTTCAAGACCCACGTGGTACTACACATATACTGAAAGTTCAGGTAAATTTATACTGATGACAACAAATCAATATTGGTAACCAGATGCAGTAATTAAATAATATGGTATAATATTCTAACATATGTCAATGTCTTATTTAACATAATATGAATATCTAATCTAATCTAATATCTGATATGAATATCTAGTTATCTAATATTCTAATCTGTATTCTTTCCCTCTACGTAAGTAGAATAAGGAACAGTATAGAAGACAATGAATAGGTTTATACAAAATTTGCAAACAAGAATTATTTAATGCTTTAGTCTAGGGCAAGTCCCAAGGTATATCCAGGACGACAGCCCACACTTAATGTCACAGGGTTATCCCGAAGGGTAACCAAAGAGAGTTATCTGTGAGGTACCGGCTTTGTCAATGGCTCTGATTCGCCAGGCACCCGGTTGAAGATGAGCAGCAGGAGTGGAGAAGGTGAATATAAGACTTTGGGATGAGTTCCCAGCATATAGTCCCAGTGATTCTGGATCTCGTGACACTATAACTCCTACCACTCTATCCCCTCTCTATATTATAATGATAACGAGCCCCCACTCCCCTATTACACTGGGAGAACAGAAGAGGAAGAAAGGAAGAACAGTATGTCTCTTTCGCACACTTTCTTTCCTTCTCTATATAGGTAATAACGTGTGTTCGTAAAGTAAACACAACTACAACATTTACTAAAGTACTGAAATATAACAACATTCAATTACACTAATACAAATGCAACTAGGAATGACCTTAACTATCCCTGTGAAGAAAGATATTAGTTAATGCAAAATACACAACTGAATCTAAAGTATACACTATGTGATGATGATGATGAAATGTAAGCAACTCCTAAATACTGTGACGTACGTCTAGTTTGACAAGTGAATTTTCCCTGATATGATGGATGATTTAAAGGGACCTTTAGCTTTTCATAACATTAGAACCCCTGAACATTTGTTGTAACTTTTCGTTTGCCAGAACTCATTCCACCGGGACTCATTTAGTAGGCGGCACGAGATCAAAGAGACAGACTGAGGGATTTCAGGGGAGACTATCGGCGCTATCAAAGACAGTAGTGGTCCCTGCTACGAGACGCAGTTGCTTGCCGCTAATTTCGCGTCTCGGTGTCAATCGCAACCGAGCGAACGGGGGAAAGCCGAAACGGGCAGCAGCGAACGGAGATACGAAGACCAGGGGGCGGCTTCTTCTCTTGATTTGGCGGTCAGATCCCCAAAAGTTCGTGAGATCAAATAAGCTGTCAAGTTTATCATGTCCCACTCAACTTACATTCCATTTTAGCTAAATAGACCATGAAGACTACACACGTTATCACTCGCTGGCCAGACCTTTACAGAAGCACTAGCTTTATTGAAATCTTGTTATAGATTTTCCCCTGGATTTTATATATAAATTTGCAGTGTTTTCTATTTCATTTGAACGGGTTGCTGTCGACATTATTGTTCCTCTGGAAAAGACCAAAAGAAGGAACAGGTTCATCCTGACCTTAGTTGACACTTGCACTATGTGGGCCGAAGCCGTACCGCTACCATGCACTAATTCCAAGCATGTCGCAGAAGCCCTTGTGCAAATTTTTACACGGTTGAAATAGAATGACTGAACTAGACCACTGATCACTTTACGCAATATATATATTGCGTAAAGTGATCAGTGGTCTAGTTCAGTCATTCTATTTCAATGGATTTTGTGTTAATTTAAATCTATTAAATTAAACCATCTCAATAGTTCCAGTGGTAAATATAATGATCTATCTATTATATTATTTCAAAAGATAATAGATGCTTAAATTAACTTTTAAAGTCGCGAAGGAATTTATAATTAATAAATTCAGTTAAGTCCTAGTTTTATAGATGTGGGTTTTTAACCACTAGAATTCGCGCAGTGTTTATTAAATACATAATTAAATACTCGAGTGTATTATAGGCTTAACGGGAAATTCATCGCGCTTTAGAAGGTTATTTGTTTTCGGTATATTACATGTCTTTTTTTTCTTTCATACAGAGTGATCGTACCTGCGGTCCCAGCTAAATAAAGAAAGAAAGAAAGAAATCATCCTATAAACTTCCAGTCATATTGAAGAAACATTTCTTTTAAAATATAATCTTGTGGCGGTCCTTGCGACCTAGCTGTCAGAATTAAATGAAATAAAGCCCACCCAAGAACATTTTAAAGAATAATCATCAAATTACCCTTACAAACCTGTAAGATAAACTGGAAGGTACTCATCGCCAGTAGCGATATTATATTTACTGTTTACTGTGAGAGAGTACATATTTTCCTGACTGTGACAGCCTAGTTTTTTTTCCTAAATTGGATTTAATAAAACTATCATCACGCATTGAAGGAATTTTACCATAGCGGAGGATTAAAAGAGACCACTTCATTTTCACCCCTGTGCCGAACTGGGGTAGTGCCATCCCATAGACTCCTTATATATATATAATAAAAACACGAGAACTCTTAGTCTTCAAGTCTTGCGATAAGTGAGAATATTTGTTACCAACAAACCCTCGCAAACATCTGGGGCGGGACATCGAAGGACTAGACAGTTCATATGTCGAAAGAGTACTTGCTGTTTTTATATACTTTTTATGGATCGTCTGAGGCTGCATTCGGTAAGTGTGTGAGTATATGAGTGTGGATCCTCACGCGTGTGTATGAATGACAGGAAATTTAATCGTTTTCTTTTGTAAACCTGTTGTTAACTTTCTTGCCTAGTAATATAATTTTTCTGTATTCCCTGCATTGTTCCTTTAAGGGGGAGTTGCTAATTGGTTAACTCTGTTTAAAAACCCCCTCCTTTCCATTTGCTTAGTAAAGGGAAGAACAGCTGGGAAGAACAGGTTGTTTTTCTATCACCTATACCTAACTTTGTAACACCTCTTTCAGAGTAATTAACTTCACTGTTAGGTTAACGTACCTATGTTCCTGATATTATCTATCTCTGGACTGGGTTTGTCTTTGTCTAATAAGCGGGAAGGGCTTAGTCGATACCAATCTTCTTCACCCCTCCCAAATTTGTTATTTGCATTTGTGTACTTATGATAATTTATGTAATACCTGATATTTGTTAGTGATTGATGTTTAAAGTGAATAAAATCACATAAACTCATTTAGTTCTGTGTGTTGGATATACCCACAGCCCAACATTTCCCCTATTCGTTTAATATAGTTTGTATCTACAGCGTCTGTGTGTGTGAAAAACACCAAATCGGTGTGCGCGCAGATGCGAGTCTGGAAAACTTGCAAATAATTGTTTGACCAGGAGAGTGAAAGAGAAGATTGAGAGAAACGATTTGTCGTAAATAAGTCTGTCTTTACTCTCCTCCAGCACGCTGTGAAGCAACTATTTAATATCTACATTTTCTATCACTGAGCTTTCCATCATCATTTTCCACTCTAAACCGGACCACTATTTCTAAGACTCTTTTTCTCTCAAAATAAATTTACGACAATATTTGGCCGGCTCGCCGGGATAATTTTGAGATACATTTGATGCACACATATTTGTGGGCTGGTTCTGGGATCTTGAGCTACATTTGAGGCAATCGCATAGCCGGGATAAAGATATTTTGAGTCTGATTTAGTTTGGGTCTAACTAGGTAGAGTGTGAATGATTTGTCTTTGTGAATTAGGGAAATAAATAAATAATTACACCCCTAGACAAACGTTCTTTAAGTATTTGGGTTGTCCACACAGCATATTTACAGGTTGTTTTCTCTCCACAGCAGTAGAAAGTACAGATAAACAAATATATTTGCTATTATAATTATCCTCTGGCGGAGATAATTCAATTTCTTTCTTTATAAGAGTTGCTGGGATTGCGTGATTGTTTTACAGTCACTAAGGTTTTTGAAGTTAAAAAGAGTTGAGCTTAGCTAAAGACGGATTGTTCTGATTTTGAAAAATTAAGTTAACAACGTCTCATCTCAATAATTGACTTTAGGGACGGAGTTTGTTGTCAGAGATTAAAAATTTAGTGGACAATTTTTTTTTTCTTTTAAATTGTTTTAATATAAATTTTTCTCGACTGTTAGTAAAAGTAGATTCTTTTCCAGTGTAACTTACCATTTAGTGGCATAGTCGCTTGCGTTTAGAGCCTTAATTGCCAGATAATAGCAGCGATAAGTTTGCACAGTACAGGTAGGAGGTAACACAGGTAAATTTATACTAGTGTTTTTTTCTCGTAGCGGTTCAGAGTTCCTCCCTTTCGCGTTGCTTCTTACTAGTTCTCTAGGCATACTTCATCTTATTCTTTAACAATGGCAGAGAGGATAAAGATGAGGTCCATCTTGAGGCTGGAAGCGAAAGAGGCAGGATTAGATGCAGAAGCTGCAAACGCGTTTATTAACCAGGAATTGGAAATATATGACGCGGAGCAACAGAGAGCCGAAGCTGAGAGGAAGGCGGAGCAACAGAGAGCCGAAGCTGAGAGGAAGGCGGAGCAACAGAGAGCAGAAGCTGAGAGGAGGAAGAGAAAGAAAGAACAGAGAGGAGAGAAGCCCAGGAGAGGGCAGATAAGAAAGAAGCGGAAGAACGTCTTTTGGAACAGAAGAAAATTGAAGCAGAGATGGAAACTCGCACAGAGAGAGAGAGAGACAAGGAAAGACAGCATCAACTGGCGCTTAAGGCTCTAGAGAGTCGGGGCGCCTCTACTTCGACTAACGGAGAGCCGTCTTCGCCCCAGTCTCAATCAATGGACCTCTCCAGTACTCAATCTGCCCAATTAACTGCTATGTCGTTTTCTTTAGAATCTTTTCCTAGCCCTAACGAAAAAATTGACAGCTACCTAGAAAAATTCGAGAGACTCGCGAATCTTTATGGGTTAGAGAGTACCCGCTGGGCGCTCAAACTTTCAACGTCACTGAAAGGCAATGCTTATGACGTGTACACAAAGCTGGGACCGAATCAACATGATTACGACATGTTGAAAAAGGCCTTACTACAGCAGTTTGAGATGACTGCCCGAAAGTTTCTGCAGTTGTTCAGAAACAGCCGAAAAGAGAGCACGGAAACATTTCCCCAGTTCTCTTCACGTCTCACGGGTTATCTGACAAAGTGCATTGAATTATCTGACCTACCTCTTTCATATGAGGGACTCCTCGAACTTGTTCTTGTGGAGCAGATAAAATCCACTTTGTCGAATGAAACACGTAGATTTTTGGCGGAACAGGGGGCAGTCAGGCTTGAAGACATACTCAATAAAGCCGAACGCTATAGCAATGCAATGGCCGAACTTCCCAGCACTAAACGTAAACCCACCGATGAGCCATCTCGAAAACAGAATCTAGAGCAGGCATCCTATTCTTCCACTTCCTCTCAACATTATAACCAACGAGATAACAATACCCAGAAACCTCCCCAGGAAAAATCGAAATTCTACAAAACCCGATACCCCCCCAACAACAATTCTGATCAACCCAACAAGCCTACGTGGCAGCGCGGCCACCAAGGTCAAGGAAAAGGGAAGACCCCTACACCAGGAACGTCTGATCAGGGCAAACAAACCGGTGCAAACCGCATTGGATGTTTGCATACAGCCTCGAAAGGTAGAGTCAATGTCAGTGATTCTCAACCTGAGGGGGACCGACCCTCAACTCGAGGAACTGTAATTTTGAACGGTACCTCTACTACTTGTCTTTTTGACACAGGATTAAGTTTTGATTGTATTGTCGCTAGGCACCTAGTCAAACCCGGTCAGGAGACAGAGGAAACCGTCAAACTTAGTGGAGTTTTCAGGAGTGATGCACCCAGGACGCTTCCTATCGCACTGGTAGAAATACACTCTGACTTTGTCAGAGGAGTTATTAAAGCGGCCATAATGGATGATCCGATCTACCCAGTTATCCTGGGATGTAGATATGTGTTCATTGGGAGACCTAAGGAGCCGATTGTGGCAGCAGTAACCACAAGAGGGCAAGCCAAGAAGGAGAGGGAGCCTGCGCCAAACTTGTTGCCGAATGAACTGAAGGAGGCGCAACAAAAGGACCCTACTCTGGCGCCCTGCTTTAAAAAACTGCCCATGGCTAAGGACCCCAGACACAACGGAGACATTTTTTCTAAGGATGGGGTATTGTATCGTAGAACGGGCAACCCGGACACGGGGAATAACCAGCTCCTAGTACCGACGCAGTACAGAAACCAGATCTTAGAAATGGGGCACTCTCTTCCCTTTAGCGGACACATGGGACAAAACGCCACTATTCAGCGAATAAAAAACCACTATTGGTGGCCAGGAATGAACTCTGACATTGTCAGGTATGTGAAATCCTGCGCCCAGTGCCAACGGGTAGCACCCAAGCACTTGACACCCCCAGTACCTATGGGGCAAATGCCAATAGTAGGGACTCCATTTGAACGGGTTGCTGTCGACATTATTGTTCCTCTGGAAAAGACCAAAAGAAGGAACAGGTTCATCCTGACCTTAGTTGACACTTGCACTATGTGGGCCGAAGCCGTACCGCTACCATGCACTAATTCCAAGCATGTCGCAGAAGCCCTTGTGCAAATTTTTACACGGTTGGGATTCCCTCAACAAGTTTTGACGGACAATGGATCCCAATTCCGTAGCCTGTTAATGGAGGAGATCTTTAAGATCTTGAGGGCCAAACATATCCACACAAGTCCCTACCATCCGGCCGGAAATGGGCTCGTGGAACGTTTTAACGGTACCCTCACCATGATGTTACGTAAGCTGGGTCAGGAGAAACCGGAAGACTGGGACCAATATATATCGGCTGCCTTATTCGCCTACCGAGAGGTACCCCAAGCGTCTACGGGTTTTGCGCCAGCTACACTTTTATTTGGCAGACCTATTAAGGGGCCACTAGAAGCCTTACTTCGGTCCCTGACAGACCAGAAGGCTGACGAGACAGTCGTCTCTGCAAGCAAGTATGTATCTGAGCTTAAGGAAAGGCTAAAGCTAGGATGGGATCTAGCTACTACCAACCTTAAGAAAGCCCGCGCTAAAATTACTAAAAGATACAACAAAGCTGCAAAAGAGAGAGAACTACAACCAGGGGAGAAAGTCCTATTGCTACTTCCAACCGGAAGCAATAAACTTCGCATCGGATGGCAAGGACCGTTTACCGTCCTTAAAAAGATCTCACGTACCAACTACAAGATCTCCATCAAAGGAAAGGAGAAGGTCTTCCACATAAATCTGCTAAAGAAATATTTGGAAAGACCGGTGCCATCCTCCGAGCATCTCCTGGCTGTCGCCATAGCAACGGAAGACGAGGAAGATGATGATGGTTGCATGGAGTATCCACTGCAACCCACAGAATCCTTTAAAGATGTCAAGTTCGGCGACAATCTCTCACCAGAACAACAAACAGAAACCAGGGCTCTACTAAAACAGTACAGTGCAGTCTTAACGGATGTACCTGGTCGAACAAATCTCATTGCATTTGATATGAAATTAACAAACGAGACCCCTGTTCAAACCAGAGTTTACCCCATCCCGTACGCTAAAGCTGATGCACTTCGCGGAGAAATAGACAAGCTGCGTCAGGCAGGAATTATCAGTGAGTCTACATCTCCTTACAGCTCGAGTGTAGTGCTGTTGCAGAAGCCCAATAAGGAAGTTCGGCTGTGCATTGATTACAGGTTGCTAAACGCGGTAACGGAATTCCAGCCCGAACCTCTCCAAACTGTTTCTGAGTTGTTCACCAAGCTCAGCAAAGCAAAGATCTTCTCCAAGATTGACCTCAGCAAAGGTTATTATCAAATACCAGTCAAGGAGGAAATTAAAACTTTGTTAGCTTTCAGCACTAGTGAAGGACATTACACATTTAACGTGATGCCGTTCGGTTTGCATAACGCACCAGGAGTGTTCACCAGGATGATGAGGAAGCTTCTACAACCTTTGCAAAGTCCCCATATCCATAATTTCATGGATGACATCTTAATTGCATCGGAAACCTATGAAAAACATATTGCTACGGTTGCTATGCTCCTCAGGAGACTACAGGAAACGGGTCTCACAGCCAGACCTAGCAAATGTCTCATCGGGTTTGAACAGTTAGACTTCCTGGGGCACACTATTTCTCACGGATGCAGTTGGCCTATTAAGAAGAACGTGGAGAAAATAATGGCAGCAAAAAGACTCCGAACGAAGAAAGACGCACGTTCCTTCATATCGCTATGTGCATACTATCAGAAGTACATCCAGAACTTCAACGGACTGACGGCACCTCTGACTGACCTCACAAAGAAAGGTTGTCCTGATAAGGTCATATGGGATCAAAAGTGCGAACACGCGTATAGCACTTTGAAAGGACAGTTGTCTGCATACCCCATTTTGAGGTTGCCTGACCTCAAGAAACCTTTTGTACTGAGAGTCGACGCGTCAGGTCAGGGCATCGGGTCAACACTGCTTCAAGCCGATGACAGTGACCTGAACATGCTATTTCCAGTTGCCTATGGCAGTCGGAAATTAAATAAAGCGGAACGGAACTACAGCGTAGTTGAAAGGGAATGTCTTGCTCTGATTGACGGTATCAGACGCCATCATGAGTTTCTTTATGGTACATCTTTCACGGTGCAAACAGACCACGCTCCGTTAGCATTTCTTGGTGCCAATAAAGAATTTAACGCAAGGATCATGCGTTGGGCGCTTCTTTTAAGCGTTTATTCTTTCAAAGTGGAATATATTCCGGGAAGACAGAATGTCGGGGCTGATTTCCTGAGTAGAAACTGGTCTACAGAGGAAGAAGAGCAAACTGAAGATACCACTCATCCTAAAATCACCAATCAGGTCACATCCATTGTCAAAAAATGAAACATGAAAAATGGTTTCATGTCTAAAAGTGGGGACGATTGTGACGTACGTCTAGTTTGACAAGTGAATTTTCCCTGATATGATGGATGATTTAAAGGGACCTTTAGCTTTTCATAACATTAGAACCCCTGAACATTTGTTGTAACTTTTCGTTTGCCAGAACTCATTCCACCGGGACTCATTTAGTAGGTGGCACGAGATCAAAGAGACAGACTGAGGGATTTCAGGGGAGACTATCGGCGCTATCAAAGACAGTAGTGGTCCCTGCTACGAGACGCAGTTGCTTGCCGCTAATTTCGCGTCTCGGTGTCAATCGCAACCGAGCGAACGGGGGAAAGCCGAAACGGGCAGCAGCGAACGGAGATACGAAGACCAGGGGGCGGCTTCTGCTCTTGATTTGGCGGTCAGATCCCCAAAAGTTCGTGAGATCAAATAAGCTGTCAAGTTTATCATGTCCCACTCAACTTACATTCCATTTTAGCTAAATAGACCATGAAGACTAGACACGTTATCACTCGCTGGCCAGACCTTTACAGAAGCACTAGCTTTATTGAAATCTTGTTATAGATTTTCCCCTGGATTTTATATATAAATTTGCAGTGTTTTCTATTCTGTGCAAAGCGGTAATATATATATATTGCGTAAAGTGATCAGTGGTCTAGTTCAGTCATTCTATTTCAATGGATTTTGTGTTAATTTAAATCTATTAAATTAAACCATCTCAATAGTTCAAAGTGGTAAATATAATGATCTATCTATTATTGTTGCGTGATAAATTCTCGCAACATCGTTTTATTTCAATATCTATTTTATAACGCAAGGGCAACAACTGCTTGAAATTTATTGTCACTTTTCTCGGTAAGCATTTGTCTTCTCGCGTTGGTATCGAATGCAGTTAAGTTTTGAGCTGTGGTTTTTTTTGCGCTGGACTGCGCATGACTTGTCTTGCTTCTTGGTCGATCGGTTTCCGCCCACCACTAGTGGTGGGCGATTTGGAATGGCGAAAGAGATGCCTCGTTGAAGAGGGGATCTCCGCTATTTTTTGTTCTGTCAGGGATGTGTAGTCCTCTTAATGGATATTTCGTTTATTCGAGATAATACCTCTAGTGTATTTGCACATGCCGGGAGGCATAATATTTCTGTGTATTTCCGGAAGGCAAGGTAAATTAACATTTTCATTAACTCTATCGATTTTTGGTCGTGAACGATTTCTGGTTCATAGCCTGTCTTCGAAAGTCGTCGTCACGAGATGTTTTCCTAGCTCACCTGTCGCTGCATTGTACTGCATCGGTTGATGCATGTACCAAGGACCATTACTTGCTACTTTGTTAAATGAACTAGGTTTGGAAAACCTTTATTATCTAGAGGATATTTTTGAGGACATTATTTATACTTCGGCAGACGTGTCTGTCTTGCTGAAGTCAAACTAAGGAGAGTGAACTGATCTCATACATCTGGTTATCTCCTGGCTGTTATAGAAAAGGATGGAGTTTTTCACCTGATTACATTTACAGCACTTTGAAATATAACATGCATCTGACTCATCATTGTAATGCTGTCTACCGTCTATTGCTGTATTGAATGTTGCTGTGATAATGACTGTTTGATGTGCCTACATATTCGCGTAACCATTTTGTCACTGTGGCGTCCACAATAAATAATGAAGAAAAACGTCAACGGCTGTTACAAGAATCATTGACTTTATACGTCGTGAGTTTACTGACGTCCTATGTGGATTGCCCTGTTATTTTTGTATGAACATTGTTTTGACTGAACACATCTGCACACCACACAAAACCAGACATGCGGATACCATCCATCATCATATGGCATCACGCATCATTTGGTGGCCAGTGTGGGGATCGAACCCACGACATTCGCGTTATCAGCACGATGCGTCGAATTCTGTCACATCGTTCGGATGTCATCGCATACTTAGATGACATCTGTCTCTTCAGTGATACCTGGGAAGATCACTATTTAGGGTTATATGACTTACTGTCCACTCTACGTGAGAATAATTTGACAGCAAAACCTTCTAAAGCTTTTGTTGGTTTTGGTGAAATCTCTTTCCTGGGTCATCGTGTTGGTCATGGTCTCTTGAAGACAGAAGACCACAATACGTCCAAAATACTGAACATCTCTGTTCCTAAAACGAAGAAACAAGTTAGGAGTCTCTTAGGTTTAATTCAATTTTATGGGAGATTTATTCCAAATTTATCTTCGATCATGGCACCTCTATCAACATTGTTGAAGAAAGGTTCGCCTAATCTGGTCCGTTGGTCTGAAGAATGCCAATCTTCACTAGACCAAATCAAGAATATATTTTCTTCTCCTCCCATCTTAAGATTACCTACTCTTGATAGGACTTTTGTTCTTCGGAGTGATGCTTCATCCACTGGGATTGGAGCAGCACTGATGCAAGAATATGCAAATACTCTGCATCCTGTTATGTACATTTCTAGAAAACTAAATGCGGCAGAGAGGAACTACTCGGTTTTAGACCGTGAGTTGTTAGCGATGGTTTGGTCAATTCTAAAACTACAAAGATTCCTCCTGGGCGCACATTTCATTCTAGAGACTGATCAGAAAGCTCTTACAGCTATTCAGACTAAGAGTTTGAAGAGTTCGAGATCCACTCGATATGCTATAGCTCTTCAACCTTTTCACTTCACGGTACGAGCTATCCGTGGTGCGGATAATGTGATGGCTGACATTTTGTCTAGATGCCCACATGACTCCAACTAATACTTCTGTCCTATATTTCCATATATTACAGAGTCATAACACACCTATATTTCTACAATAGATTAGCACATCTGTACTTACTTTATATGTACACACTATCGTGCTTTGTTGTCATCTTCTTCTGTTCGTTTTTTAAGATGATAGAGGAGGACTGAGTAGTTAATATAAGGGCCGTTAGTTTACTAAACAGCCACAATTATTAATAATGTATTGTACCTTATGAAGCATATTAGTTATTAATTAGCATTATATTGCTTGTACTTTCTCAGAATGTCATTGTTGAGCTGAGGACTTACCTTACTAGTATCAAGCATGACGAGTTCTAGATTGTGTACTTACCCTCGGAATACCAGAGCATATGTCCTGGATCGTCATGTAGTTTAACTTTACTATGTACTTATGTCATTACATGTCAAAGAATGTACTATTTAAATTTTCCTATCAGATTTGTACATCCATTTTTAAAGACAATATTAGAGTATGCTGTTTAATGATGATTATAGTAACTTGCATACGTATATTGTGTTTACATGCTAACGTGATGTGTGTTGGTGACACCTCCCCGATGTGAATAGTTTTTGAGACATATTTATTTTTCTGTTGAGGTATATCCTCACCAGACACTCTATAATTAGCCTATTGTTTGGCAATTTAGTTAATTATCAGCGCATAATTCGTGCGTTTTGAGCCGCTTATCGCATGCTCTTTGATATTGGAAAAAAAATATGTCCACATTTTTTTTTTTATCGGGAGGAGGTGGTGATATGTTGCGTGATAAATTCTCGCAACATCGTTTTATTTCAATATCTATTTTATAACGCAAGGGCAACAACTGCTTGAAATTTATTGTCACTTTTCTCGGTAAGCATTTGTCTTCTCGCGTTGGTATCGAATGCAGTTAAGTTTTGAGCTGTGGTTTTTTTTTTGCGCTGGACTGCGCATGACTTGTCTTGCTTCTTGGTCGATCGGTTTCCGCCCACCACTAGTGGAGTGAGCGATTTGGAATGGCGAAAGAGATGCCTCGTTGAAGAGGGGATCTCCGCTATTTTTTTGTTCTGTCAGGAATGTGAGAGTCCTCTTATGGATATTTCGTTTATTCGAGATAATACCTCTAGTGTATTTGCACATGCCGGGAGGCATAATATTTCTGTGTATTTCCGGAAGGCAAGGTAAATTAACATTTTCATTAACTCTATCGATTTTTGGTCGTGAACGATTTCTGGTTCATAGCCTGTCTTCGAAAGTCGTCGTCACGAGATGTTTTCCTAGCTCACATGTCGCTGCATTGTACTGCATCGGTTGATGCATGTACCAAGGACCATTACTTGCTACTTTGTTAAATGAACTAGGTTTGGAAAAACCTTTATTATCTAGAGGATATTTTTGAGGACATTATTTATACTTCGGCAGACGTGTCTGTCTTGCTGAAGTCAAACTAAGGAGAGTGAACTGATCTCATACATCTGGTTATCTCCTGGCTGTTATAGAAAAGGATGGAGTTTTTCACCTGATTACATTTACAGCACTTTGAAATATAACATGCATCTGACTCATCATTGTAATGCTGTCTACCGTCTATTGCTGTATTGAATGTTGCTGTGATAATGACTGTTTGATGTGCCTACATATTCGCGTAACCATTTTGTCACTGTGGCGTCCACAATAAATAATGAAGAAAAACGTCAACGGCTGTTACAAGAATCATTGACTTTATACGTCGTGAGTTTACTGACGTCCTATGTGGATTGCCCTGTTATTTTTGTATGAACATTGTTTTGACTGAACACATCTGCACACCACACAAAACCAGACATGCGGATACCATCCATCATCATATGGCATCACGCATCAATTATATTATTTCAAAAGATAATAGATGCTTAAATTAACTTTTAAAGTCGCGAAGGAATTTATAATAAATAAATTCAGTTAAGTCCTAGTTTTATAGATGTGGGTTTTTAACCACTAGAATTCGCGCAGTGTTTATTAAATACATAATTAAATACTCGAGTGTATTATAGGCTTAACGGGAAATTCATCGCGCTTTAGAAGGTTATTTGTTTTCGGTATATTACATGTCTTTTTTTTCTTTCATACAGAGTGATCGTACCTGCGGTCCCAGCTAAATAAAGAAAGAAATAAAGAAATCATCCTATAAACTTCCAGTCATATTGAAGAAACATTTCTTTTAAAATATAATCTTGTGGCGGTCCTTGCGACCTAGCTGTCAGAATTAAATGAAATAAAGCCCACCCAAGAACATTTTAAAGAATAATCATCAAATTACCCTTACAAACCTGTAAGATAAACTGGAAGGTACTCATCGCCAGTAGCGATATTATATTTACTGTTTACTGTGAGAGAGTACATATTTTCCTGGCTGTGACAGCCTAGTTGTTTTTCCTAAATTGGATTTAATAAAACTATCATCACGCATTGAAGGAATTTTACCATAGCGGAGGATTAAAAGAGACCACTTCATTTTCACCCCTGTGCCGAACTGGGGTAGTGCCATCCCATAGACTCCTTATATATATATATAATAAAAACACGAGAACTCTTAGTCTTCAAGTCTTGCGATAAGTGAGAATATTTGTTACCAACAAACCCTCGCAAACATCTGGGGCGGGACATCGAAGGACTAGACAGTTCATATGTCGAAAGAGTACTTGCTGTTTTTATATACTTTTTATGGATCGTCTGAGGCTGCATTCGGTAAGTGTGTGAGTATATGAGTGTGGATCCTCACGCGTGTGTATGAATGACAGGAAATTTAATCGTTTTCTTTTGTAAACCTGTTGTTAACTTTCTTGCCTAGTAATATAATTTTTCTGTATTCCCTGCATTGTTCCTTTAAGGGGGAGTTGCTAATTGGTTAACTCTGTTTAAAAAACCCCCTCCTTTCCATTTGCTTAGTAAAGGGAAGAACAGCTGGGAAGAACAGGTTTTTTTTTCTATCACCTATACCTAACTTTGTAACACCTCTTTCAGAGTAATTAACTTCACTGTTAGGTTAACGTACCTATGTTCCTGATATTATCTATCTCTGGACTGGGTTTGTCTTTGTCTAATAAGCGGGAAGGGCTTAGTCGATACCAATCTTCTTCACCCCTCCCAAATTTGTTATTTGCATTTGTGTACTTATGATAATTTATGTAATACCTGATATTTGTTAGTGATTGATGTTTAAAGTGAATAAAATCACATAAACTCATTTAGTTCTGTGTGTTGGATATACCCACAGCCCAACATTTCCCCTATTCGTTTAATATAGTTTGTATCTACAGCGTCTGTGTGTGTGAAAAACACCAAATCGGTGTGCGCGCAGATGCGAGTCTGGAAAACTGGCAAATAATTGTTTGACCAGGAGAGTGAAAGAGAAGATTGAGAGAAACGATTTGTCGTAAATAAGTCTGTCTTTACTCTCCTCCAGCACGCTGTGAAGCAACTATTTAATATCTACATTTTCTATCACTGAGCTTTCCATCATCATTTTCCACTCTAAACCGGACCACTATTTCTAAGACTCTTTTCTCTCAAAATAAATTTACGACAAATACTAACAAAAAGGATATCGTGTTTCGGGTCTCTGACTGACTGTAAATACAACTCTGGGTATTTGTATACACTGGACAAGTCTTGGTCTGCATTCAATAATACTGGACGGTCCACTTAATGTCGTCAGGTGTCGATGGCCTGCTCTTTTGTTCTTCACAAAGCGAGTGTTGACATTGCCACGTGCGTCTGAGATGGCTTGTTCCGAGGTTGTGTTGAAACAATGTTATGCGGTGGGGACTTCGTCTGATATGCAGATGTCCATGTGTGGTGAAGATATTTTCCTCAGGTGGTGATGATGATGAAATCTGGTCTATAGTTGAATTTGTTTGCGCATCAGTTTTACTGGGAGAATCTGTCCATTACTGCATGTAATTTAGGATCTCGATAAATTTTGTGGGCACGGGGTTTACAAAATCGTCCGTCTGCTCTTGCCATTTCTGGTCAAGATTTCTCAAAGCACTTGTAAAAATCGTCCGTTGGCTACTGCCACTTCTGATCATTAAATTCACGTGGACAGCTCTTAGTAATGCAGCAATCCTTCTGGGTATTGTCTGCTCACTGTTCTGTGTGGGTGGTCGATGATAGAAAGACCCTTCACCGTCTGGCAAATTCCTTTCTAAGACCCCCGTCTTTGTTGGTAGGTTTGTTGCCGTTAAATATCTGTGAGATGCGTGTCGTCGCAGTATTTCTGTTTGGCCCTACTCATGTAGCTTGTCCCGTAATTTAACGCCAATCACGTAGTAGACGAAGAATGAGTATCTCAAATGGTCCCTGTCTCTACCACTGTGATGGATAAAATAATGAACCCTTTGTAAGTATCCCGTAAACTATGCTACGCCTGTAGTGTGTTCTTGTATGTGAAATCTTATCACTATAATGAATGGCTGCGCGGTGTTTACTGCATGTTTAACATGTAATGTAAGAGGCAAAATAAAAGTGTCTTGGATTTACTTCGTTATAGTTACAGGAAACTGTGTAATGTTATAATTATAATCATTCTCTCCTGGTGTTTATTGCAACCTGTACTTATGAGTATAAAATATAATATTATAATAAACGTGACTGGTATTTACAGTGTTATATTTATGGAAAATATGTATATATTATCTGACTGAAGTTCACCCGTGTGTTACCGGGGCCCGAAAGGGGAGCAAAGAATAGTAACACTGTCCCCTACCAAGCATGTCGTAAAAAGCGACTAAGGAGGGTTGGGCATGGGGCCGGTTACACCATCCTGTAAAAAAAATTTAAACCACAAAAAACTTCAACAAATATGGACAAGTCAAATAAAGAAAATAAAACACAGCCATCCAAGACAGGGGAAGGTCCTCTCGCGGGGAGGCGTATGATGCAACACAGAGAAAGCCGAAAGGAGTCTGTGTTGCTGACTAACCTTCTTTCTTCTAGGAGAACTTCCAGATTTGGCACCTGGAATGTTCGGACATTAAACGAACAAGGGAAAGTGGCGCAAGTAGCAGCAGAAATGAGGGAATACAAAATCGAGGTTCTGGGAATGTGTGAAACAAAGTGGAAGGGGGTACACAGGAAGAAACTCATCACAGGTGAATTGGTGCTGTCCTCAGGACATGAAGACGAAAGTTCACACCACAGTGAAGGGGTAGCTCTTATGTTATCTAAAGAAGCACAGAAAGCACTAATTGAATGGGAAGCTGTTGGACCCAGAATAATAACAGCTTCTTTCAAAACAGCTAAAAAGAAAATTCATGTAAATGTCATCCAATGTTATGCACCAACTAATGACAAAGAAGAGTCTGTGAAAGAAGCATTTTATACTAAACTACAGGAAATTATGGATAAAGTAAAAAGAAGAGACATCACAATTTTGATGGGTGACATGAATGCAAAGATAGGTACAGTCAACACTGGATTCGAAGAAGTCATGGGAAAACATGGGCTAGGAGTAATGAATGAAAATGGAGAGCTATTCGCAAACTTCTGTGCTTCATATCAACTGGCTATAGGAGGAAGCATGTTTCCACATAAGAGAATACACAAGGCAACATGGATATCACCAGACCATAGAACAGAAAATCAGATTGATCATATATGCATAAACAAGAAGTTTAGATCATCATTGCAGGATGTAAAGGTATATAGAGGAGCAGATGTGGCATCGGATCACCATCTTCTGATAGCCAAAGTGAGGATGAAACTCAAGAGATATGCAACAATGCAAAATTATAGACAACAGTTTAATGTAGGACAGCTAAGAAATCAAGAAACAAGAGACAAATTTGCGGTCACAGTATCCAACAAATTCCAAGTGCTCCAACAGCTGGAAGATGTAGAGAATACAGAAGACTATTGGCAGCAGGTCAAAACAGTATGGAAGGAGACATGTGAAGAAATACTGGGGAAAAGGGAAAGACAACAAAAAGCATGGATAACAACAGAAACCATCAATAAGATAAAAGACAGAAAAAACAAGAAAGCAGAGTTAAACACAAGCAAAACTAGAAGCTCCAAAGCCAAGGCTCAAGAAGTGTACACAGAAGCAAACAAAGAAGTAAAAAGAAGTATCAAAAGAGACAAGAGGAAGTATATTGAGGAGTTGGCAAGAGAGGCAGAAGATGCTGCAGCCAAAGGAAATATGAGAGAACTGTATAGCAGCACAAAGAAGCTAACAGGGAAATACAAGCAAACAAGTTGCCTCATAAAAGACAAGAATGGGAAACTGCTCAGCAATATACAAGAGCAAATGAAGAGGTGGACAGAATATTTTGGGGACCTTCTCAATAGACCAGCTCCACAAAACCCGCCGGACATCCAGCCAGCAGAAGAAGAGCTACAAATTAACGGTGAAAGACCAACGAAGGAAGAAATAAAGAAAGCCATAAAGCTTCTAAGAGAGGGAAAAGCGTCTGGACCTGATGGCATTCCAGCAGAGGCCATCAAAGCAGATATCGACACGGCTACAGAGATGTTACATAAATTACTTGGTAAAGTCTGGGAAAAGGAAGAGATACCAGCAGAATGGAAGGAAGGATATCTGGTTAAGTTGCCTAAGAAGGGAAATTTACAAGAGTGCACAAATTATAGAGGAATAATGTTACTATCAGTGCCAGGAAAAGTGTTAAAAAGGATTATCCTTGAGAGATTAAAAGAGTCCATAGACAAGAAACTGAGAGATGAACAAGCAGGTTTTCGACAAAACAGATCATGTACAGACCAGATAGCCACTTTGATAATAATAGTTGAACAAAGTCTGGAATGGAATTCACCACTATACATCGGATTTGTGGACTACGAAAAGGCATTTGACAGTGTAGACAGAGAATCACTTTGGAAATTGATGAGGCATTATGGAGTTCCCCTGAAGATCATTAATTTAATAAAGAAAACATATGAAGACATGACATGCAGAGTTCTTCACGAAGGACAGCTTACAGAACCGTTTGGGATAAGAACAGTAGTGCGACAGGGATGCCTCTTGTCTCCATTTCTTTTCTTGCTGGCAATAGATTGGGTTATGAGATCATCGACAACACACAACAGAAATGGAATCCAGTGGACTCTGACTAAGCAGTTGGATGATCTGGATTTTGCTGATGACTTGGCTCTTCTGTCCCATAACCGTAATCAGATGCAGGACAAATTGAAAACACTCGATGAGAGGTCACAGCAATTGGGTCTGAAAATACACAGGGAAAAGACAAAAATAATGAGAATAAATGCAGGTAATGATAACAGGATTGAACTTGAAGAAACACCAATTCAAGATGTAGAATCATACACATATCTTGGCAGTAATATAGACAAAGTTGGAGGGACAGACAGCGATATCAAAATAAGAATACAAAAGGCAAGAGGAGCTTTCATTGCATTGGGAAATATATGGAGATCAAGAGAAATCGGATCCAACACGAAAATAAGAATCTTCAACTCAAATGTGAAGTCAGTCCTATTGTATGACTCTGAGACATGGAGAACAACAAAGACAACAACCAAAAAGCTACAGACTTTCATAAATGGGTGCTTGCGTAGAATAGAGGGATTAAAATGGTATGACAAGGTTACCAATGTGGAACTGATGACAAGAACTAGACAAGTGCCAGTGGAACAAGAGATGAGAAGAAGACGATGGCGATGGATAGGACACACACTGAGGAAACCTGTTGATAGCATTACAAGGCAGTCCTTGTTCTGGAACCCCCAGGGCAAGAGAGGCAGAGGAAGACCAAGAAGTACATGGAGAAGAGAGTTGCAAACAGAGGTGAAAATGATGAGGAGAACATGGAAAGAACTTGAGATGATGGCACGGGACAGGAGGACTTGGCATGTGTTTGTTGAAGGCCTATGCTCCTTTGGGAGTGGAGGGTTATGAATGAATCTGACTGAAGTTAAGATATAATAACGATAATGGTACAAACTATATTACACATACCTTGGTGTCCATATCAAGAATTTCACTGACTCACGTCTTGATTCTTTCTCGTGAAATCGAGAACCCAAGTTTTTGTTGGCGGACTGCTTCTCTTGCAATGCCAAGCAATGAATATAGTTGAGTTATATATCGTCTGAATCGCCGTTGGCGATTTTTCGGGTCGCTTCTTGTCATGTGAAATTTCGTTTGTTTTCCTTTAGTCAGACATTCAGTCCTCATTACCGTGTAAAATGTCCTGTAATATTTTGCTATTATCGTTTTCTTGTTTTTCCTCTACCAGACAATCTGTGTGCGTTCGTCTTTTGGGGGCATGTGCAGTGTTGTTATCGTCTCGTTATAATTTCGTATTCACACTCCTTTCATGTTGTTATTTAGTCTTTCCTATTTACTTTCGCCCCGACTTTGTGTCTCCTTTAATCCAATATTACTTTGTCTGAACGACTGACCACAAGACGCATTGTAAAATTACGTGGCCTTCTGTTGCCGACTGCACATTGTGTTCTATTACTAACCAAAATAATACTTGGGTAATACTGGCTTTGTGTAAACACACCCGCGACTTAGTGTCGATTACCGCGATAGTCTGTTGACCTAATGCCACCTTGTTGTGCGACATGCCAGGTGAATGTTGTTGCCTTTCCAAAGCTTACGCCATTTCAGTGATTTATTCTGCAAAACAAAAAACTGTTTTTAGTTCCTTCAGTAGTTTTGTCCACAATTAGAAAATTGTGTTCCATTACTTCTGTAGTTTTATCTGCAACAAAAGTTTATCCCTTGTCATTTAGTAGTTTTATACATTTAAAAATATATATATATATATATATGTGTGAGTGTGTGTGTGTGTGAGTGTGTGTGTGTGTGCGTGCGTGCGTGCGTGCGTGCGTGCGTGTGGGTGGGTGGGTGGGTGGGTGGGAGTGGATGGGTGGGGGTGGGTGGGTGGGTGGGGGTGGGTGGAGAGTGGGTGGGTGGGGATGGGTGGGTGTGGGTGGATGGAGATGGGTGGGTGGGGATGGGTGGGTGTTGGGGTGTGTGTGTGTGTGTGTGTGTGTGGTGTGTGTGTGTGTGTGTGTGTGTGTGTGTGTGTGTGTGTGTGGTGTGTGTGTGTGGGGTGTGTGTGTGTGTGTGTGTGTGTGTGTGTGTGTGTGTGTGTGTGTGTGTGTGTGTGTGTGTGTGTGTGTGTGTGTGTGTGTGTGTGGCGAATAATAGGAGGTTTACAGTAAACTAATTTCAATAACTACTTTTTTTGAAAACATTTCATTGTGCTAAGGATAATCCACCAGAGATTAACCAGGATATGTCTTGTTTCGTATAATTTGAAAAGTGGTTACATTTTACTTCTTTTGGTTTTATTGCCTGAGGAAGATGATTTGTGTCGTAACGTAGACAGTGTTGTATTTATGTAAGACTGTGCCTCAATTGTTATTACTTTTTGTGTCTTATTTTTTCTTTCTTACTTTCTTTCGTTCTTCTTTCTTTTTTTCTTTTTTTATTTCTCTATTTCAATTTTTCTATCCTACGAGTCATGAGCAATGACTACAACTCACAAAAGTCAGATCCAAACCTCAGAAATGAGGTATCTGAGGAAGGTGGTTGAAGTAACAAGAGACAAGGTCCGCAACCAGACTATACGTCAAGGCTTAAAAACCCTAGCTCTGCAGATCCAAGTAGAACAGTCCCAACTAAGATGGTTTGACCATGTCTGCAGAATGGGAGAAAATCGACTGCCACGGCAGTATGGGAGGCTAAGAGCCAGGGATCCAGACCTCCAGGACGAACCAGAGTCCGCTGGGAGGACAACATTAGACAATCTCTGAAGGACCGAGGACTAGAATGGAACCAGGCCAGGAGGAAGGCAGCCGATAGGAAAGTACGGCCCTCTATCTTCCAAATCTCTACATATCACGGTAGAAGAGGAACGACTAAGTAAGTAAGTAAGTCATCTTACGACTGCCTGCTATTTATCTGTTTTCGTTAATTATTTACAAACTTTGACAGAAATCGCTATTGTACAACTTTTTATAACTGCAGCAGTTCCAGTCAACGAGGAATGTACTCTGAGCAGCCTGTGGAATAAGGGACGCCATTTTCATATCTTAATAAGAATACGTCATCATGATTTTCCTTTCCGCTCCTTATAAAGCATAGACACTCCTGCAGACTGGTCCTCTTACAGAAATCCTGCAGAAATCATTGACTCGTCCTTTCAGAGATGGTTTCTGTCACAATTTGTATTGCATAATGAGGTTACCAGCCTCGCTTACAACCTCATATTAGACGCCTTGTTGGACATGTCTGAGGGAACAGTAGTCCTATTCCTTCTTCGTTTCATCAGAGATACCCGGGAACAACACGGGGTAGGTAATAATACAGTGACCCTAATATCATTCATACAATGGTCTATTATTTCACCAACCTAATGTCAAGGTCAACTTGAACATTTCGAAATTTACCTCCTAAGCCGTACAGGGATTACTTGCCATATCCTAACATTAATTTATCAATTCTGAAATCTTGCCCCGTTTTTAATAAATCCAGGCGTCAATCTTCAATATTAAAAAATTGTTATAGCACAGCGTTGCCACCAAGGAATTTTAGTTGACAAGCTCTGAGCTCGGAGATATCTCAAAGGCGAAAAAGTCGAGAAAATGTGCGAGCAATATAGACAAGTCGTTTTATTAAGGCTTACACAAATCTCAAATGTGTCACCGTGTATGTCAACTGGGCTTGAGGTATTGTGTCCAGATGGAAATATTGTCATATCTCCGTTTCAAACGTTCAGGACCGGATCAAAATATTACGCATACCTTCCTGTTAAATCAAACTGAAGTTCAGTTAAAGGTTTGAAGTGCGGTCGATTAAAGGATGAAGATTTTATCGAAGGCTCGGAAGGTATAAGAGAAGGAATTTTTTTTCAGGCGTCCGTAACTGTCTTGAGTGTGGAAGGTCGTTTGCCACCAGTATTGCTACCATATAGTCTCATAGCACATGTTGCCGTAGGGGAGAGACGTGTTAGGGACATCACCTAAACTTATTCTCAGCTTTTGAAGATGGGGTGACTAGTGCTCTTCCTAGCTACCTTTGCTTTTCCTAACTCACGAGCAGAGTCAGGTACCTGTTTTTAAACTTGGGCAGACTGGAGCGTGATGCGAGCTGGTTTCATACCCGGTCCTTTTGTCTCGAGAAGTAAGCTCTCTAACTATTTTGCCACTCATATTTACTTATTTTTAAAACAAATTATGCATTCTTTGCCATAATGGTTCCCCCCCCCCTTTTTTTTTTCTTTCGATTTCATAATACTGTAACTTCTCCTAATTTAGCTCTGGTGACACACTCTCTCTTCGGCAGGCGTGCTAGGTCTCAGCTGCCTTTAGGGAAGTTAAAGTTAGTTGCTTATCCTTTACAGGACGTGGCAATCAACCCCAGCTTTTATTGGCTGTTTGTGATTTTTCTAGGCAATTTTTTTCATTCAGTAGTTTGCCATTGCTTTCTGAACGGTACGGCGCTTATACCATTGTTAAAAATCCACACAAAGCGATCTGCTACCAAACCGCCTGCAGCAGGTTTCGAACCTGGTATATCTGGATTATGAAACTGCGTTCATATCCATTAGGCCACAGGGAAGTACCCAGGCCTTATTTTTATATTTATTAAGATTCTTATGTGTCCTATCTAGCCCTCATTTTCTTTCCTTTCCCTGACGAAGGCCTTGTGGCCGCAACGTTAGCTATTTTTTTGTGTTTTGTCCTCGTAAGACGAATCACCTTTTTTTTTTCGATTTTTTTTTCATACCCATCCGTTATAGTACTAGCAATGTTCATTTTAATTATAACGTTGTTGTAGTATTGCTAGCAATGCTCGCTTTAAATCTAGCGTTTATGTGGTATCACTAGCAATGTTCACTTTAGTTTATATGTTATTGTGGTATCACTAGCAATGTTCACTTTAGTTTATACGTTATTGTGGTATCACTAGCAATGTTAACTTTAGCTCAAAAGTTATTGTGGCATCACTAGCAATGTTCACTTAAGTTTATACGTTATTGTGGTATCACTAGCAATGTTCACTTCAGTTTATACGTTATTGTGGTATCACTAGCAATGTTCTCTTTACCTCAAACATTATTGTGGTATCACTAGCAATGTTCACTTTACCTCAAACATTATTGTGATATCACAATCAATGCTCACTTTACTTCATTTGTTTGTGTGACATTGCTAGCAATACTTGTATCACTAGCAATTTTCACTTTGTTTTTGTGGTTTTATCATCACTGTTTCTGTATTACACATATTTTCGAACATACACTCGCATGAACAGTTTTCATTCCTCTTGACTTGAATAGACCACCATGAAAGAAGTTAAATTGCATTTTTTTTTTTCATTTCTTCTAAACCAAAATATATCCCTTCTCTGTGAGCTATATCGTGTATTATTTCATAATTCGTATGCATATCTTGATTTCTGCTTTGCCGTTACAGCAATACCCATAGGCAGCGGCGGCCATGACGTAAGTAAACTAGGTGGGCACCCACGAGGTCAGTTCGAATGAGGCCTATCTCTAAGCCGGAAAGCTACTGCAGGAAAATCTCAAACTTTAAAGTCTATAGAGGGACTCCGGTTGCGTTAGGTCTCACATGATGCCAGTTAGCCATGCTTCCTTGAGTCTGATCTTGCTTGCAAATAGAACTAACAGATTCATCGCACGATCCTGAACTAGCGTCATTCACAGGTTGTAGTTATTTTGTTTATTTTCTCATAAATGCAATATTAACTATGAAACCCATCTACGCTGCACACAAACTTCCAATGTGGAAACAACATCGTTTTCCTGAAATGATAGACAACATTCCTGGGATTGAAAGACAGAAGAGCCAGACTGCAAAAGAGAGAAAATCCATAACGATAAAACACATAGAGAAACATTACCCACTCAACACCTGGACCCATGCATATACAAATGGATCAGCAACAAATGCAACAGAAAATAAAGGTGGAGGTATCTTTCTGAGCTTATACACTGGTTCACAAAATGTCAGTATCAACAGGACAATTCTCCAGTAACTTCAGAGCAGAAGCAGAGGTCTTGAAAACTGCAGCAGAGGTTATAATGACAAAGGAAAGCACAGAAAAACAAGTTGCTTTCTTTACCGATGAACTGATAATAATTGCAAGGCTGAAAAGCCAAAATAATGCAGACCTCGGCGACCTAAGAGTACTGCTCCACAAAATATGTCTACAATTCAGAAGAGTTGTGATCCAATGGATCCCAACTCAATGTAGCATCACCTGCAATGAAGAGGCTGAGAAATTGGCAAAGGAAGGTGGAAAGCTACCTCAGCCTGAGGCAAGCATAACTTTCGAGCAAGCAAAGAGTTTTGTCAGAATCAGATAAAGAAACAAGTGGGATGTAAAGCATCCAGGTCACACACAAAATGATGCATACTGCCAGTTCAACAGAAGAGAACAAGTGGTAATCTTCAGACTCCGCACGGGCCTCAACAAACTGGGATACCATCTATTCAACAAGTTAAAGATAGGTACTACCGATGAGTGTAACTGTGGCACCGGTGAAATGACTGTTTAGCATCTGCTTCAAAGTTGCCCAACATATGCGGAACAGAGAAAGCGCATTCGTGGAAAAGCTCTACGGATATGCAAATAGTCTCAAGCTTACCACTGCTTTCTGCAAAAAACATTCAAGTAGACGTCTGACAGTGTACGAAGAAGATAAAGATGTCCCTGACCAAGGACTTGTAGCCACAACGTTGGCAATTTTCTTTGTCTTTTGGCCTGATAAGACGCATTACCTTTCATCTGGTTTTTTTTTTTTTTAAATACTCATTGTTTCTTTTTTGTTGGTTTTTTCCTGGCCTAAACCTATATACGTATACAACAAACAATAGAATTACAGTAGTTTTAATTTGTATCCCCTACACTCTCTTGAACTGAGTGTTGTTAATGTCTTTAAAGGTGCTATTAGCTCAGTAAGATATCGGTGAATATAAAAGAAACAATGATGACAGAGAAATGTTCACAACAACTGTCGTGTGCGATGGAATCAAAGATTGATAGTAAACTTGTTTCGTTGCGGAGAAAGTAGCTTGGTATGAACGAGTTAAGAAATGTAGTGAGCCTCATCACGTGGCACATCAGGTGTTAGGATCATGTAATAAAAGGGACGTAGCCTTGAAAGTCTGAAAAGTCCGACAGTTTTAAGCATGTCCACGGTGACGTGGTAGCATAAGGTTATTGTGAACTTTAAAGTCTGAATAAGGTCTCGTATAGTCGTTGGTATGTGTCATTGCAGATGCAAGTCAGCTGTGCTGCCACGTTGCAGTGTTTATAGCTTTCAGTATTCTATTGCCTGACATATTCGTTTGTGAGTTTGTGCATGACATATTCGCTTGTGAGTTTGTGAAAGCATCGTTCATCACAAGCTGTGTTCAGTGGTGAGCCAGTTCGTCACGTATATTTGCACATAGCTGCTGCTGCTTTTTACTCAAGGTATATCCTGACAGTTTATTATGGCATATCTTTATTTTATCAAACAGTATATTTTACATCTGGTCTTCTTCTTCTTCTGCGTTCGTCCTAAAAAAGACGTTTGTTACGTTGTGTCGCCGTTTACAGCAAAGCTGCGATATCTGCGGCTTTTGGCCCAACACATCCGTTTTCGGCATGGCATTTTTGGGACCGGGTTAGCCTTCCCTCTTCGATCCAAACTCTCTCAGCCAGACTGCAGTGATGCAGCCTGTTTCCACGACCACCACTTGGAGGTGGAGTAGGGTCTTGGTCAGCTCTGGTTCGCTGACCCTGACGCAAGCAGTCAAGCTATGGGTCGCTAACTGCATTCCTCACTTTTGATGCATCTTCGGTCCCACATCTGGTCTGAAACTGACCGTTAATATAATACTCAAACTACTCCGAGAATAAAATCAAGTTATACGCGTGAACACAAGCACGTCGCTACTTGGCGGAGAACTGTGGAGGCAGGGAACGAACAAACGAACGAACTTTATTTCCAACAGGTTAAGAAATGAACGCCCAGGCCCGTCTAACATTCTGCCCTTCCACTCTAACCTTCCACTCTCACCTTCCACTCTCACCTTCCACTCTCACCTTCCACTCAGAGATGCAAAGTGTGAACCAGAGCTAGGGCACCGCGCGAAGAATGGCTGCCGACCGAGCAATGTGGAGACAGTTTGTTGTTGCCTTACACGACGCCACCCATCGTGATGGTCAACCTTCTGTTTGTAGTCTCCTTGCCGTAGATCTTCCTGTCTCAGTAAACGTGCTCAAAATTAATTTTTCTGCTCGGATATTCCAAAATCCAAAATGGTCTCCACTTTAAAAAAAAAAAAAATAGTTTACCTTTTAAATGCACAGTGCATGAAAATAAGTTTGCTTTTTTATAGTAAAAGGTGGTCCCATAGTTTTTACTGCTGTAGGGGAGTGAAGTGTTTGAGAGTTCAGCATACTAGGCCTAGCATCGAGAGTTGGGGGTTCCCTTCCTCGCTGCCTTTTCCTTCCCTAACTCAAAGAGGTACCCATTTACAGCTGAGTAGACTGGAGCATGTCGGTACCGTGATTCCAACCTGGCACCTTTGCCACAAAAGACCAGCGCTCTAACCACACTGTCAATCGGACGCTTATATTTTTAAAGTAAATCAGTAATAACAGGCTTCTGGAGTTAACAAAAATAATAATTAAATTCATATTGATACCGGATTTCAGTTTCAGTTCGTTGAAGTTAGCACGAAAATAACAGCTTACACTTTTGACCCTTCGGATCCACCTACCCTACGTCAAAACTTTCCTCCGCCCCTGACAGCGACTGATGCTCTTGTCAATAAATCACATGTCAACTCGCAATAACTTCGGCATAACTCAGTTGTCCGCGCCCTGGGCCGTCTGGGGTGTCGATCTCTCGACTTGCTTGTCGAGCTGGGAGATTTGTCAATAGCGACATGACACTTAATATGAGCCAATTGATCTTTTATGATATGATCGAAACTGGTGCTAGAATGGTCTAAGTGCAGGATTGTTGCCAAATATGGAGTCACGGCTGCGTAGAACAGGTTCTTTTAAGCAACAAGCAAAAGAAGATATTATCGTTATCAATTTCCTTTGCGCTCCTTACAGAGCATTGGTCTATCACTACAGCTGGTCGCAAGAGTCACATACTCTTCTAGCGTCGGTTTATGTAGCAGCGTGTCTTACATGAAGAGGTTGCCAGCCGCGTACACAGCCTTTCCTTTTTATGTCTCTTCAGACCCCCCGGGGAAACTACACTGGGCAAGACGATTAATATACATGTAGGTAACACGGTAGTCCTATAATAAATACTACCCCGTAGGGGAGTGAAAGTTATAGAGACTTCAATATACTAAGTCCAGCTTTGTGAAGTGGGGGGGGGAGGGGGGGGGGGGGGGGGGGGGGGGGGGGGGGGGGGGGGGGGGGGGGGGGGGGGGTGACCAGTTCAATTCCTCGCTGTATTTGCCATTTCTAGCCCAAGAGCAGAGTCTGGTAACCATTCAAAGTTGGGTAGACTTGAGCGTGACGATACCAGGTTGCGATCCCATAACCTAGTAACTTTGCCGCGAGAGGTATGCATTCTAACTGCATAGCAGAGGTTCTCTTAACCTTTTTTGTGCCTTGGACCCCTTTGATTGTCTGGGGAAGGTTACGGATCCCTTTGATTGTCTGGTGAAGGTGTACGGACCTCTTTGATTGTCTGGTGAACTTTATGGATCCCTTTGATTGTCTAGTGAAGGCTACGGATCACTTTGATTGTCTGGTGAAGGTTACGGATCCCTTTGATTGTCTGGTGAAGGTTTACGGACCTCTTTGATTGTCTGGTGAACTTTATGGATCACTTTGATTGTCTGGTGAAGGTTACGGATCCCTTTGATTGTCTGGTGAAGGTTTACGGACCTCTTTGATTGTCTGGTGAACTTTATGGATCCCTTTGATTGTCTGGTGAAGGCTACAGATCACTTTGATTGTCTGGTGAAGGTTTACGGATACCTTTGATTGTCTGGTGAACTTTATGGACCCCTTTGATTGTCTGGTGAACTTTATGGATCCCTTTGATTGTCTGGTGAAGGTTACGGATACCTTTGATTGTCTGGTGAAGGTTTACGGACTCTTTGATTGTCTGGTGAACTTTATGGATCCCTTTGATTGTCTGGTGAAGGCTACGGATCACTTTGATTGTCTGGTGAAGGTTTACGGATACCTTTGATTGTCTGGTGAACTTTATGGACCCCTTTGATTGTCTGTTGAACTTTATGGACCCCTTTGATTGTCTGGTGAAGGCTACAGACCCCTCTGAGAAAAAAAAGTGTAAATAAACGCATAATTAAAAATTTAAATTTAATTTTACGTTGTTACTGCTGTTGTTGTTGAATTAGGGCTGCTGAGCTTCTCGCTATTTAGCGGACAATACTAAGTTGAAGAGTCCTTGGTATTATCTACACTGTAGATCTAGGCTTTCCTGTGGCTTTTCTGCCATTCCAGACCATGTGAAGTTGAAGTCGTGAGCTCCATTTTCTCCAGCTTGGCTTGCATTTAAAAGATCATCCCATCTAGTCTCAAGCTAGAAGAAAGAAGCGCATGGCATACTGTGCATTTCCCGCCATTCAAAGAGGCTATCCAAATATGCAGTGCTAAAATACTGTGCTCTGGTTCTAGGCTCTCCCAAGGAATCGTCACGTCCTATACAGAGCCACTTCTCAGCTCCCTCTGCCTATCATGGGGGCCATAGTGAGATCCTCCTGCATGCAGGCAACCAGGTAAAAGCTAGAGTTACGCCTGAGGCTCAAATTACTCTTCCAAACTAAGTGTGCAATGCTAGGTTCTCAACATGTTTCACCACAAGAGGAATCCCTTGAAGTATGTTGATGCCTTCAAGAGTCAGTGAGGGGGTAATTAGCCTCACAGACGGAGGTTCACATCCAAATCTACATACTATAGCATTGTGTCTCGCTGGTAATCATATAACACCAGATATGCCTCCATGCATAAATTTTAGGTTATGTACACGGACCCCATTAGAATCCACCCATGGACCCTCAAGAGGACCGTCGACCACAGGTTAAGAAACCCCAGCTTAGCCAATCAGACGCTCATACCTTTAGGTACTGACCGAAAAACAGTGATCATCCAAAGTTCCCTAGCGATCATCATCATCATCAGTTGCCATCTCCACAACGAAGGTTGGCTGTAATGGATCTCCAACGTCTTCTGTCTCTTGTCTTGGTGGTACACTCTGATAGACTCTTTTCTGTCCATCTTTTGATGTTATCTTCCCACTTATAGCGCTGTCTTCCCCTTGCACGTTTGCCTTCAGCTCTCCCTTCTGTTATGGTCTTCTGAAAGGTGTTATGCCTTTTTATGTGGCCAAAGTATTTTAGCTGCCGAACTTTGACCTCCCTCATTAGTTCTGTTTTCATACCTAGATTTTCTAGGACCTCCATATTTGTTTTCATCTCTTTCCATGAGATACGCCCCATTCTTCTATATATCCACATTTCAAGAGCCTCAATTCTTTCTTCCAAATGCTTATTCATCGTCCATGTTTCTGCACCATACAGAAATGCAGAATATATATAACACTTTATGATTCTCAGTTTTAATTTGTGAGATAACTGTTTGGATGTCAGTATATGTTTCATGTTGTTGAATGTAGCTGTGGCGAAAGGTTTTATATGTGTGAGATGATAGTGCTAGAGTAGAAATAGTATTCTCTCCAGAATGTGTGAGGTCCCAGTGACAGAGAAGTACACTGGTATCACTCGATAGTCACGGCTGTGAAAGTATCTAGACTGAAAATATTCAGAGAACAGTCAGACCTTACTGCGCCACCTCCGCTATGTGACCACCTGTGATATAATAAAAATTCAACCAAACTCAGTATCAACTATATTGAATGAATAAAGCTGGTGAATACAATTTATATCCTCTTTATTTACATCTATCTAATTGTGGTGATTGTGTGTGACTGGTGATACAAAAGTTATATTTATACAAAACCAAATTGGCGAAATCAATTACAGTTTTTGCAAGTTAAACTAAAATGTCATTTCTTTAGACTCTTCCAATTAGTTGGGTAATAGACTTCTTCACTGTCTTATTCACTTTATAACTTTCACTAGTTTATCACGCAAATTGTCATCACAAAACTCTGCTTGACCGTTATCACTTCTTGGTTGCACGATTGTCACAAATATCACTCATCTGTTAGGTTAATCAGTGTTCATATGAGATGTACAGCTTCAGTAGGTCTTGCTTCTACCAATCCAGACACTGCCGGGGCGATTCGCATTGATCATCGAGCAATTCTTGATCATTGACCTCTGACTTTTTGTTGACAAGTATGAACCTGCAGATAATTGTAGGATATGTGGCTATTTGTGGATAACAATTACCACATTCCTATTGTAGGTGAGATGAATTTGTTTTCAGATGTATGCGTGAAAATGCATGATTATGGATCAGTGACAAGACAGGTGTCTACTGTGGAACATTTTATAAAATCAAATAATACAAAATAATATGTACACACATATATGGTATGAGGTTATAGTATCCCCCTGCCTGACACGTTAGCTCTGTAAAGTGCAGTAACTTGAAAACAGATTGAATAAGCTTTGATAATGATTGTTGGTAGTCCTGAAAAGAATTGTTATTAGTCCTGAAAAGGATTGTGCTAGCCCTGATACGGACTCAGTCATGGTGGTTATATTTCGGGTTCCAATCTTCAACAATCATACCAATTAATCAATTAATATACATGATACTTTCATAACATATAGATTAAACAAATCTTGAAATAAAGATTAAACAAATCCTGAAATAAAGTTGTAATTACTGTATTATTTTACATAGTAACTTTACATACCCTCGCAGGATCTAATTAAGATCAGTAAAGACTGGCTTTAGTGGAGTAACAGAACTGCCTGGCTGCAAATAACAAGATATTGGCCTCTGCACATTCCTCTCTCTCCAGCCGTTGTCCTTCTGTCTTGCTTCGCTGTACAAGTGAATTTGAAATCATTTCCGTCCGCCCTTATATATGCAGCTACCGGACGTACAGGAAACAAGGCTCGCAACTCCAGCAAACTTCCCAAAAAAGTTGTAACTTCGGGGGGGTTTGTGCTAGAGGTGTTTCAAACCTTGGTCTCGTGCATTTCACCTTTCCCAGTTCAAGCCTTTGGAGTTATATATTTCCGTTCTCCATGAGTTGACCTTTATATCCATATGTTGTTTTCCCATATCTGTCGTGTTAACGATTTTATATTGAATTATAAATAGGAAAAACACAGCATTTCTCAATGCACGGACACTATTCTTGCGAAATTCTTCACAACTACTTACTCCCTTCTGATTTCCTTGTACCTATACATTAATGAAGATATTCCCGTCAAAATGAGACCATTCTCATCCTTGTCTGTCATTCCGTTCTCCTTCCCGATGTCTAATTCTAACCATGATTTCGGACGATTTATTCTTCCTTATACACTCGCCGAAGACATTCTATCTGACCGTGGGAAACCCCTTCTCTGATTGGCTGCCCTAGATACACACAGGAAAATACCCCTGCATTCCTTTGTTCAGGTCAGCACACTGGTGTCCCACTTTTCGGTCTTCAAACATTTAACTAGGCAATGCGTAACATGCGACAGAGCCTCCCTCTCTTTTAAGCTGTAGATTTCTACAGCTAACAACTGTAAGCTTTGCCGTAGTTAATGTTCTTCTTACTCTCGTTCTATCTCAGTTGGGTGTCGACTAAGAAAATCTGCTCTTACATTTTGTTTTCCTGGATATAGATTCATCCTTTGCTATCTCTCTTTTCCCAGTTCGGCTTTTCATCCAGGCCCTTACCGCTGGTGAAATGGGGTCGGTAGGTTTCCCTTGAAGTTTACCGCCCTCTTTTCGTTGATAGTTGGTTGCGGTTTTCCCTCGCAAATTCGTAGGTGTTTGATTTTGGCTACGTGATTTGTTCTTTTCTTCCAGTGCATGGGTTTCAGACTGCAATTCAACCTGTGTGGGATGTTTCTTTTTTTCCCCTCCAGTGCAAATCTCGGGAGTACCCATGATGGCTGGTTTGCTTGTAGACTTTTGAAGACTCTTCCGCCGACTTTCTGAATCTACATGAGTGCACTCTGGACAGGAATTTACATACCAATTGATGTCTTCCGTAATACCTGGCCAGTAGTACTGGGTGGCTATTCTTTGTTTTGTGGCACCATTACCCAGGTGTTCACTCAAAGTTATGTGCCCCCAGCCTATAACCTTATTTCTATAGGTGGATGGTACAACAATTTGACCATGACTTTTCGTCCCTCTGCCAGCTTTCCTGTGCAAGAGTCCATGTTCCATATAGAAATTTCCTTTCCTTGGAGTGTTATGTGGTTTTGACAGTTTGCCAAAACAAGGCTTCAAGGTGCTATCAGCTGCTTGAGCCTTTTTCATCTCTCCTGGATGTGTATTAATAGGATTTTCCTCCATTTTCCTGGAGCTTGCCCTGGTCTGGACTGTTGCCATAACTACAGGTTTAATGGGTTCTCCTAGGAAAACATACCTACATCCCAAAATCAATGGGTAAATAGGTTCGTCCATCACTGCTGCTTTGATCTCTCCTTCCACATAGCGAGATCTTATGTTGATTCGGGCTATGGGTAGTGTCATGGTTCCTGCTCCCTTGATCGGTCCTCTGATTTCCACTGTCTCTGTGGTTATCTGGTCAGGACTCACCAGAGAAGAGCACACTACCGAGTCAAAGTCCAAGCCTGTATCATATAAGCACAGTACTTGGGTGCCATTCAAGGTCACTTCCTCACAGACAGGGGGATGATGGAGGTCATTGGGACTAACTGCCTGTTCCTTCCTTCCGTTGTTCCCTGTTGTAAGGCATGCAGCATGATGAGGAGGATTCTTCCGTCTGCATTCTGCAGTATTGTGGTTGCTAATTTTGCAAATTTTACACCACTTATCTTCCTTTCTTGAAGGTTTCTTGTCAGATCCTAGAGGGTTCTTGTCTTTGTAGTCATATCTTTGTTTGTTCTTGGTTGTATTGTCCTTTTGTTCAAACTTGTTTTGGTTTTGTGGTGACTTGAAACTATCTACCTGCTTTTTCTTGTTTCCTTGAAACAGGGGATGAGCCAGTTTGTGACTTTCTGCATAGATGATTATTTCATCTAATCTCTCTCTTTTATGTTCTACTAGGAATGTCTTCGTCTCAGGAGACATGGACTCCAGGAGTTGTTCTATCAACATCATCTCCTTAATCCCTTCAAAATCCTGATTGAAGTTTCCTAACTGACACCACCTCAGCAAGTAACTTTCCAACCTTGCTGAAAACTGCTGATACGTTTCTCCTGTCTGGAGCTTAGCAGTTCTAAATCGCCTTCTATAAGCTTCTGCGTTTTGTTCGTAACGCACCAACAATGCTTGTTTCAAGGCTTCATAGTTTTCCTGATCTTCTTTTTGCATCTTCAAGTAGACATTATAAGATACTCCTCTCAATCCCTGTGACAACTTCAAATTCCACTTTTCTTTTTCTAGGCCATAAGTAGTGGCCAATCGTTCATATCTATCAAGGTAATCCTCTATTCCCTCTTCTTTCTCCACAAATGGGTCCAAGTGGAAGTTCATAGCTCCAATGGAGGTGCTTTGGCTGGCGCTGGTATCCGAATGAGATGACCTACTACCATTAGTAGTAGCCACTGCCTATATTTCAAGCTCTTTTAATCTCAGTTCATGGTCTCTATCAGCTTGTAGCTTCCTTTCCTCAGCTGTTAATCTTCTTTCTTCAGCCTCCAATTTCTTGGCTTGAGCCTCAACTTCCAACAGCAGCCTCTTTTCTTCAGCTTCCATTCTTTTGGCTTCTCTCTCAGCTTCTAGTCTTTTGGCTTCTCTCTCAGCTTCTGCTTGCAGCTTCCTTTCCTCTCTATCCATATGTTTGTCCACTTCAGTTGTGACATACTGGATGAGAGCATCACCTGTCAAGTCCAGCTCTTTTCCCATTTGCATGATCGCAGTTCTGAACTTCACTAAGTCAGCCATTATATTAAATTAAGTAGGGTATGAAAACTTACCTAAACTTACTTAAAATAATTATCAAATGGACAACACAATTAATCGTGCAACCTTGTGATAGTCAATATTTCCTGAGTACTCTAAGGTACTGTTACTGAGAAAAAAAATCTTATTCTAGAATTTACAAAAAAAAGAATTTTTTTTTTTTTTTTTTTTTTTTTTTTTTTTTCTATTGGTGGCCCAAGATAGACTAAAGATAGATGTATTAGATAGAGGATGGCTCAGGATATACGAGAATATCCCGCGATCGAGCCCCCACTGTGGCGAAAGGTTTTATATGTGTGAGATGATAGTGCTAGAGTAGAAATAGTATTCTCTCCAGAATGTGTGAGGTCCCAGTGACAGAGAAGTACACTGGTATCACTCGATAGTCACGGCTGTGAAAGTATCTAGACTGAAAATATTCAGAGAACAGTCAGACCTTACTGCGCCACCTCCGCTATGTGACCACCTGTGATATAATAAAAATTCAACCAAACTCAGTATCAACTATATTGAATGAATAAAGCTGGTGAATACAATTTATATCCTCTTTATTTACATCTATCTAATTGTGGTGATTGTGTGTGACTGGTGATACAAAAGTTATATTTATACAAAACCAAATTGGCGAAATCAATTACAGTTTTTGCAAGTTAAACTAAAATGTCATTTCTTTAGACTCTTCCAATTAGTTGGGTAATAGACTTCTTCACTGTCTTATTCACTTTATAACTTTCACTAGTTTATCACGCAAATTGTCATCACAAAACTCTGCTTGACCGTTATCACTTCTTGGTTGCACGATTGTCACAAATATCACTCATCTGTTAGGTTAATCAGTGTTCATATGAGATGTACAGCTTCAGTAGGTCTTGCTTCTACCAATCCAGACACTGCCGGGGCGATTCGCATTGATCATCGAGCAATTCTTGATCATTGACCTCTGACTTTTTGTTGACAAGTATGAACCTGCAGATAATTGTAGGATATGTGGCTATTTGTGGATAACAATTACCACATTCCTATTGTAGGTGAGATGAATTTGTTTTCAGATGTATGCGTGAAAATGCATGATTATGGATCAGTGACAAGACAGGTGTCTACTGTGGAACATTTTATAAAATCAAATAATACAAAATAATATGTACACACATATATGGTATGAGGTTATAGTATCCCCCTGCCTGACACGTTAGCTCTGTAAAGTGCAGTAACTTGAAAACAGATTGAATAAGCTTTGATAATGATTGTTGGTAGTCCTGAAAAGAATTGTTATTAGTCCTGAAAAGGATTGTGCTAGCCCTGATACGGACTCAGTCATGGTGGTTATATTTCGGGTTCCAATCTTCAACAATCATACCAATTAATCAATTAATATACATGATACTTTCATAACATATAGATTAAACAAATCTTGAAATAAAGATTAAACAAATCCTGAAATAAAGTTGTAATTACTGTATTATTTTACATAGTAACTTTACATACCCTCGCAGGATCTAATTAAGATCAGTAAAGACTGGCTTTAGTGGAGTAACAGAACTGCACGGACACTATTCTTGCGAAATTCTTCACAACTACTTACTCCCTTCTGATTTCCTTGTACCTATACATAAATGAAGATATTCCCGTCAAAATGAGACCATTCTCATCCTTGTCTGTCATTCCGTTCTCCTTCCCGATGTCTAATTCTAACCATGATTTCGGACGATTTATTCTTCCTTATACACTCGCCGAAGACATTCTATCTGACCGTGGGAAACCCCTTCTCTGATTGGCTGCCCTAGATACACACAGGAAAATACCCCTGCATTCCTTTGTTCAGGTCAGCACACTGGTGTCCCACTTTTCGGTCTTCAAACATTTAACTAGGCAATGCGTAACATGCGACAGTAGCTTTGGCCATTCCTATTCTCTTCTTGATTTCTGTTTCACATCTGCCATCTTCTGTTATTATATGACCAAGATATACGTAGCTCTTGACTTGTTCCAGGATTTTCCCATTTACGCTTATCTTTAATGTGGGTTTATCGTCTGTTTTGCTAATTATCATAGTTTTGTTTTCTCAATATTAATGTCGAGTCCATATTCATGACTTATACTGTTCACTTGCTTCACTAGTTCTTGTAACTCCTGTTCGCTTTCAGCTAACAACACGGTATCATCTGCATATCTAAGGTTGTTTATTGACCTTCCACTGATGTTCAGTCCTGGTATTTCCTGTATCTGTTTGAAAATTTTTTCGGTGTATAAATTAAATAGGCAGGGGGACAGCACACAACCTTGTCTGACACCTCTTTTTTTATGTCTATGTATGGTGAATAATTCCTTCCCGATCTTACTGTGGCAGTTTGCTCCCAATAAAGGTTACTGAGTATTCTTATATCCTTTCCATCAATACCTATGTCTTCGAGGCATTCAATTATTTTCTCATGATGGACTCTGTCAAAAGCCTTCTTATAGTCAATGAAGCACATGTACATACTTTTTTGGACCTCTGTATATTTTTCTGCTAATATTCTTAGGCAAAATATTGCCTCTCTTGTTCCACTGTTCCGTCTAAAACCAAACTGTTCTTCTTGGATTTCGCTGTCTACTTTACTTTTTATTCTTTCCTGTATGATTTTGAGCAGTATCTTAATTGCATGACTCATCAGGCTGATTGTTCTGAAGTCTGAACATTCTGTTGCATTTGGTTTTTTGGGCAATGTTATGAAAACTGATGTCTTCATGTCGTGTGGTATATATCCTGTATTGTATATATCGTTGCATATTTCTGTGATTGTATCTATACCAAAGCTCTCCAGAGCTTCTATCATTTCAATTTTTATGTTATCCATGCCTGCTGATTTTCCTTTTTGTATCATATGAATGGCATTCTCTACTTCTGATCTGAGAATGTTTGGGCCTTCATTAGAATCTGGTGATGGTTTTTTACCTCTGTTGTCCTCGAATAGTTCTTTTACGTATTCTGCCCATCTGTTTGATATGTCTTTCTCATCAAGTAATATTACACCATTTTTGTTCTTGATACAGCTTCCTCCTTGTGCAAACCGCGACCGATTTGATAATTTCTTTATTTCTTCATGCATATCTCTTGTCATGTGCTTTGCTTCCAAGTCTTCTATTTCCTTGCATTTTGTTTCTATCCACCGTTCTTTTGCTTCTCTACACATAGTACGTATGTCATTGTCTATTGTTTTATATTCTGGAGTGTTTTTTGCTTTTTTTCTTTCTGCCATTTTATTCAAGATGTCATCTGTCATCCAAATTTGATTTTTCTTAGACTCCTTTTTAGGTAAATTTGCATTTGCTGATTGTATGCTTGTTTTTAAGCATTCCCATTTTGCGGTTGCTTTTTCTTCTGGGTTTTCTCTTCTATACTGCTCCATGCTTTCTGTCAATAACTGTTGATATTTATTTTTGACATCTATTAAATATTTCTGTTTTATATCTGGTTGTTTCAGCGCTGATATTTCTATCTGTGGTTCCCTAGCGATAAATATGTTGAAACGAACTCTTCTGTATTGTTCGTATTCTACTAAACTCTGTTTTACAGTCGTTATTTCGTGTTACTGGCATATACTGGTGATTTATGAAAATTATAAAAGATGGCAGATGTGAAACAGAAATCAAGAAGAGAATATGAATGGCCAAAGCTACATTCAACAGCATGAGACAAATACTGACATCTAAACAATCAACCCATGAAATAAAACTGAGAATCATCAAGTGTTATATAAATTCTTTATTACTGTATGGTGTAGAAACATGGACAATGAGCAAGCAATTGGAAGAAAGAATTGAGGCTCTCGAGATATGGATATATAGAAGAATGGGGCGCATCTCATGAAAAGAGAAGAAACAAATGATGAGGTCCTAGAATCCTTGGTATGAAAAGAGATTTAAAGAAGGAGATCAAAATTAGGCAGCTAAAATAATTTGGCCACATAAAAAGACATAACACCTTGCAGAAGACCATAATAGAAGGTAGAGTTGAAGGCAAACATGCAAGTGGAAGACAGCGCTATAAGTGGGAAGATAACATCAAGAGATGAATGGAAAAGGGTCTATCAGTGTGCACTAACAAGACAAGAGACAGAAAGCATTGGAGATCCATTGCAACCGACCTTCGTTGCGGACATGGCAGCTGTTGATGATGATATACGTGATTATGTCTATCAGACATCTGGGTTGTTTCACGGTTCTACATTCCATAGTTGCGTGAAGTGTTTTGACAATGTCCACCACTGCCAAACAAGTTCTCCCTTCTTATTATTTAGTTCGTCGCTTTCTCCAGAACGTATTCTTGTGACACTTTTCTCGTGTTTCCCCAACAGAATATTTACATGATTCACGCCAGTCTATACTTTGATTATCTTAGTACGGCTAACTGATTCTCGTGCAAGTATACGTCACATCCCGTATTTAAGAATTGTCTAAGTGGCACGTCCTGTAACGAGCAATGAAAAATCCCAGCTGCTGTTCGGGAGAATACGGAAAAGGCATGCATTGCACCGTGGAAACTAAATTGAACACCCATTAAGATAGCACTCAGGCCTTTCTATTTTTTCGTGATGCATTGACCATTGACCACAAGTCATGATAAGTTTGACCACAAAGATCCAGTAAAATTGAAATGGAATGGAATAGAATTAAATGACAAGACCACAGGAGAATTAGTACTGACGTCAGGACATGCAGCAGATAGAGTACAACAAAATTATTTCTACATCATGTTTTGACGGGTTACTTACTTGTATTTGTATATTTGTAAGTGTTCGTGCGTACAAGAAATATCCAGCTACAATTTGAAATTCCCGTCTGTTGTCTTTAAAACCTGGATTGTCTTTCTCAAAAGTAGTCCATGTGGCACGTTGTCACGGGTCGCCTCCCCTTAGCACTGCAGTAGTGGTCCGACAATGGCAAAAACCTAGAGTATATAAAGTGGGTCTTCAAAAGAGTCTACCTTTGCACAAGATTACTCTTAGCAGAGTTGTAGATGTTGTTGTTGTTGTTTTTCTTCGATCCAGCGGTGCTTAGGCTTTAGCCCTTCACCGCAATAACATGCTGGGGTGCCTGTGGACTTTCCTTCAACCCGGTCAGAAGGCAGACGCCTGTGTCATCTCAGCTCCTTCCCATCCACAAAAGGTTTGTACGTTGGTTCTGCCCATTTGTATGCTATACCTCATGTCTATACAATGGTGCAGTCTCGTTAAAGGGTTTAAAGTGTACTCATTCCAATTCCTTTAAGTAAGAACTACGACCAAAGCGAGAAAAATGCTGCATGAGGCTGAACAAATGTTAACACTAGTATCTGCCATCAACGTTTGTGAAGGATAGGTTATCTATAATTCGTTAGCTCGTTCAAGTCTCCAGCTGAGTTAATTCAGCGAATTTCCTCTTATTATTATTGTAAAGCTCTATTTAAGTGTATTTAAGAAATTGTCTGAGACATACGGATCTAGTACATTCAAAATGATTAAATCAACTTTAGATTTGTATATATATATATATATATATATATATATATATATATATATATATATAAAGTTCCACATTTGTGCCTTTTGTCATACCATTTCAGTCCTTCTATTCTACGCAAGCACCCGTTTATAAAAGTCTGTAGCTTTTTGGTTGTTGTTTTTTGGTGCTCTCCATGTCTCAGAGCCATACAATAGGACTGACTTCACATTTGAGTTGAAGATTCTTATTTTCATTTTGGACTTGATTTCTCTTGTTCTCCATATGTTTCCCAATGCAATGAAAGCTCCTCTTGCTTTTTGTATTCTTATTTTGATATCACTGTCTGTCCCTCCAACTTTGTCTATATTACTTCCAAGATATGTACACGATTCTACATCTTTTAGTGGTGTTTCTTCAAGTTCAACCTTGTTACCATTTATTGCATTTATTCGCATAATCTTTGTCTTTTCCCTGTGTATTTTCAAGCGCGCTTGTTGTGACCTCTCATCGAGAATTTTCATTTTCTCTTGCATCTGATTATGGTTATGGGACAGAAGAGCCAAGTCATCTGCAAAATCCAGATCATCAAGCTGTTTAGTCAGCTTCCACTGAATTCCATTTCTGTTGTGTGATGTCGATGTTTTCATAACCCAATCTATTGCTAGTAAGAAAAGAAAAGGAGACAAGAGGCATCCCTGTCTCACTCCCGTTCTAATCCTAAACGGTTCTGTAAGTTGTCCTTCATTAAGAACTCTGCATGTCATGTCTTCATAGGTCTTCTTTATTAAGAATGATCTTCATGGGAACTCCATAATGCCTCATCAATTTCCAAAGCGATTCTCTGTCTACACTGTCAAATGCCCTTTCATAATCCACGAATCCGATGTATAGCGGTGAATTCCATTCCAGACTTTGTTCAACTATTATTCTCAATGTAGATATCTGGTCTGTACAGGATCTATTTTGTCGAAAACCTGCTTGTTCATCTCTCAGTTGCTTGTCTATGGACTCTTTTAATCTCTCAAGGATGATTCTGTTTAATACTTTTCCTAGCACTGATAGTAACATTATTCCTCTATAATTTGTGCACTCTTGTAAAATTCCCTTCTTATGCAACTTGACCAGATAACCTTCATTCCATTCTGCTGGTATTTTCTCTCTCTCCCAGACTTTGCCAAGTAGTTTGTATAAAATCTCTGTAGATGTATCAATTTCTGCTGTGATTTCCTCTGCTGGAATGCAATCTGGACCAGCTGCTTTTCCATCTTTCAGAAGCTTTATTGCTTTCTTTATTTCTTCTCTACTTGGTCGTTCACAGCTGATTTGTAGCTCCTCTTCTGCTGGCTGGATGTCTGGTGGATTAGTTGGAGCTGGTCTATTGAGAAGTTCCTCAAAATGTTCTGTCCATCTCTTCATTTGTTCTTCTATATTACTAAGCAATTTCCCATTCTTATCTTTTATGAGGCCATTTGCTTGCTTATATTTCCCTGTTAGCTTCTTTGTGTTGTTGTACAGGTCCCTCATATTTCCTTTGGCTGCAGCTTCCAGTGCTTCCCTTGCCAAATCATCAATATATTTCATCTTGGCTCTTTTGATGTTTCTTCTTACTTCTCTGTTTGCTTCTATGTACACTTCATGAGCCTTGGCTTTGGAGCTTCTGGTTTTGCTTCTGTTTAAATCTGCTTTCTTGTTTTTCCTGTCTTCTATCTTACTAATGGTTTCTGTTGTTATCCATGCTTTGTGCTGATGTTCTCTTTTTCTCAGTACTTCGTCACATGTCTCGTTCCATATATTTTTTACTTGTTGCCAGTGGTCTTCCGTATCTGTTTTATCTTCCAGCTGTTGGAGTACTTGGTATTTGTTGGATAATGTGATTGAAAATTGTTCTCTTATTTCTTGATTTCTTAGATATCCCACATTATACTGTTGTCTATAGCTATATACTGTTGTAAATTTCTTGAGTTTTAATTTTGTTTTAGCCAACAGAAAATGATGGTCTGATACAACATCTGCTCCTCTACATACTTTCACATCATGCAATGATGACCTAAACCTCTTACTTATGCATATGTGATCAATCTGATTCTCAGTTCTGTGGTCTGGTGATATCCATGTTGCTTTATGTATTCTTTTATGTGGAAATATGCTTCCTCCTATAGCTAGTTGAATTGAAGCACAGAAGTTTGCTAACAGTTCCCCATTCTCGTTCATCATACCTAATCCATGCTTTCCCATGATTTCTTCAAAGCCAGTGTTGTTTGTTCCTATTTTCGCATTTAGGTCCCCCATCAAAATTGTGATGTCCTTTCTTTTCTTATTGTCCAAGACATTTTGTTGTCTGGTGTAAAAGTCTTCTTTCACAGATTCTTCTTTATCGTTTGTTGGTGCATAACACTGGATGATGTTTATATTTACTTTCGTTTTGGCTGATTTAAACCTTGCTGTTATAATTCGGGGTCCCATTGCTTCCCATTCTATAAGTGCCTTCTGTGCTTCATTGGACAGCATTAGAGCCACCCCTTCACTGTGATGGGCTCTTTCCTCCTCATGTCCTGAGGACAACATCATTTATCCTGTGATCAATCTCCTCTTCTCTATGCCTTTCCACCGTGTCTCGTAGAGACCCAGGATATCAATCCTGTAATTTACATTTCTGCTGCTACCTGTGCAGTTTTCCCTTGTTCACACAGAGTGCGAACATTCCAGGTGCCAATCCTGGAGATTTTCCTAGACGAAAAAAGGTTAGTCGGCAACCCAGACTCCTTTCGGCTTTCTCTAGGTTGCTTCATGCGCCTCCTTTCCAGGGGACCTTCTTCTGTCTTGGGCGGCTGAGTTGATTTATATTCTTTATTTGACTTGTCCATGTTTGTTGAAGTTTTTTTGGTAAAAAGTTTTTTTACGGGATGGATCCCGTATATAACCAGCCCCATGCCCAACCCTCCTTAGTCGCTTTTTAAGACATGCCTGGTGGGGCACAGTGTTACTATTCTTTGCTCCCCTTTCGGGTGGAATAATTTTTTAACAAACAATAATCATCATCGAGTAATGTTCTGGAGTATTGGTTAAGAGTTCACTTGGCAGCTTTTATGTTTCTACTTAGCTGCCAATGAGGTTCTGCTCCAGCTGATGTTTGGGTCTTTGCAGATAGATGACTGGATCACACTCGTCACTGGTCAAGTTTGAAAGTTGTAACACGTTCCAAGAAGTGTCAGGGAGTAACTACCAAGAACGGGCCCGCATCTCTAAGACCCGTCTGATGATAGTGTCTAGCGTCGACGTCAGGCCACTTATACTCTCACTTGTTCCAGAGATAGTGCCCTCAACTGATACCACCAACTTGTATGACAAAAGAAGAGAAACAAACACCCTCCTAAGTATTGAGTTTCTAGACACATACTTATGTGTCCCCACTTCCTATTCCACCATCCCATCTATCTCAGAACTTTACCCTCGATGAGAATTAATCTTAATCCCATTAAGTGAAAACTTTCTTTACATTTAAATTGAATAGATTTATGTTTAACTTTACATTGGTTGAAAAGGTTAATAATATAGATTGAATATGTTTTCATTTACATCTACACTGGTTGAAAATGTTAATAATATAATAAGCATGTACATCATTTGTGTCATCATTCACTTCCTCAGGTGTGTCAAACTGATAATTATCGCCCCGTGCTTGTGAAAACAACAATTCACCGTATTACCGTCTGGGCTAAGACGTCACACTTGTCTTATCAGCGATAATCAACCTTTGCTGGACGTTTTCCTTGTGAAACAGGCGTCCAATTTCTGGTATACGAGAATATCTACCAACGGATTGTCGGTTATGACTGCATCATCCGCCTACTCTTAACAAGGTCAAGCGGGCAAACAAACATGATAACTATTACTGAAAGGAGTGTACGGTGATTTGAAAATACCAAATATCTGCTTCATAGCAGAGAAAGAAATGTGCCGACCACGGAGATTACACGTAATCAGTACGCACAACAAATGTAACTGAATACGGTCGGAGAGGACAAGAGATCGACCCACAAATTATGTGACACACGTGTTTGTAAAGTCAACTCCGTTTTAACTCTTGCTTTGTTGGAAATGTTCTCTTTTTATTTAAAAAAATCACAATAATGTGGCAATTATTTAAGCATATTTGAATGATTACATACTTCACAAAGATAAAGTAATACTTTCACTTTTATATCGTTCTATTTTGATGAACAACATCTGCAGCCACAAGATTTAATGAATGCACGACACTGACCATGTGTTACTATGGCTCAAAAGGCGAGCAAAGAACAGCAACACTCTAACCTACCATGCATGTCGTAAGAAGCGACTAAAGAAGGTTGGGCATGTGGCCGGTTACCTCATCATGTAGAACATTTTGAACCGTAAAATGGACAGGACAACAAGGCATAAGTTTACTGAAGGCCGATGCTCCCTGGGGAGCTAAAAGATGATGATAATGAATATCCTACTATCATCACCAGCAGCAGCTACCACAACAACCACAATCACTAGTGGGTAAGCTTAAAATACCATCTAACGGACATGTCTCAGACAGCTTTCTTTTGCAGCAACTTTACTAAAGAAGCAAGACAAAGAACAGAAAATTAGTTATGAGCGTTAGACTAGTGTAAATATAGATGTTTGTCGCCAAGCAAAATGCACACTAATATGACAATCGGCCAAGTTATTGGAACACCCAAGTCAGGATGACGCCTTCAGAGAGTTATCGCCACTTTAAAATTGCGATAACCTATTTATTGTTAGTCCCCACTTGGTAAGGGAGGGGAGGGAGGGAAGGTCGCGAGATTCTTTCCCATGTGGGGAATGACTTAGAGATGCCTCTTTGAATTAGTAGTTTAACCTAACAATAATGAATTTTGCCATTAAAGAAAACCGGTGGTATAAACAGAAATAAGTAGTGTGTTGTACAAAGACAATAACCGAAGAGAACAGCCCACGTTATAGCTATAAGGTGTTTGTCAGGAACAATCCAAGGGAAACAAACACGAGAAAGGGCGAGAATTAAGCTAAATATCTATTTAAAAAAAAAAAATAATAATAATAATAATGACACCATCCGTAAATGAGTTGAAAAAAAATTTAAATTAAAAAAAAAAAAAAAAAAAACACACACACACCCACACAAATAGTAAAACGTCTTACAAGGAGAAGGACAAGAAAAACCTACGTTGCGGCCACAAGGCCTTCGTCAGGGACAGACAAACAAGAGACAGGAGGGAAAGAAAATGAGAATTAAGTAGAGAACATGAAACTATAAAAATAAGAGAAAAAAACTCCCTTAATATTAAGTCCAGTCACATGTGAAGCTAAGCAGGATGGCTGCCACTAAACCGGAAAGAGGAAGTTGACAGTACATAAAGATAAGAAATAATAAAAACAAGGACTGGAAAAGAGAGAAAAAAGTAATCAATAAATAATAAATAAAATAAATAAATAAAATATAAATAAATAAATAATAATAATAAATAAATTTAAAACAAATAAATAAATAAATAAAAACTAAATAAAGAAATAAATAAAAATAAAAAATAATAAAGGAAAAAAATAATTTAAAAAAAAAAAAAAAAAAAAAAAATTAAAAAAAAAAAAAAAAAAAAAAAAAAAAAAAAAAAAAAAAAAAAAAAAAATTATTAAATTAAAAAAAAAAAAAAAAAAAGGGTGATCGCATCAAAGTAGAAAGTCATAATACAACAGGGACTCGATAGAGAAAGGCGTCTCAGACAAAAGAATGTTGGGTATTCAAACCGTGTGGTTTGAGGCAACCCATAAGATGGATGAGGCGTTGTTCCTGGCGAAACCGACTGTTGGCGTCCGAGGAACAGTATCTGATGGCTGTCACCTGGATGTCAGTGGCACCGTGGTGGTCAGGGCCATTGAAGTGGATGGCCACAGGTGTGGAATTAAACTGAGAGATGTCATAGAGGTGTCTGCAGAATCGATCGCCCAGTCGTGTGCCCGTTTGGCCGATGTACGTAATGGTGCAACGTTTGCATATAATAGCATAAATGACGTTGCGTGACTCACATGTGAAGCCATGGGTGATGGTGAACTTGGCGTTAGGGAACGAGACTGAACGTGTTTCGATTACATACTGACATGTCTTACATCGTGTACGGTTACATGGCTTGGTTCCAAAGTGGCCATCGTTGACGGTTTTCAGACGGCTGTGGACTAGAAGGTCCCTCAAATTTTTGTCCCGTCTATATGCCAGCAAGGGTGGCTCACTAAATGCTTCCCGCGCCACTGGGTCAGCTTGGAGGAGAGGTAGGTGGCGAAACAGGATCCTTTTGACAGCAGTGCTGTGAGGGTGATAGGTCATTATTAACTTGACTCTATCAGAGGAGGTTTTTTGGCGGGGTTTGAGGGCCTCTACACGTGAGATAGGGAGAACACGTTCTAAGGCAGAGGTAAGAACATCTTCTGGATACTGTCTGTTACGGAAGAAGTCCAACATTTCTTGTGCTCGGCATAGAAAGTTGTCATCATCTTGGCATAACCGACGGAGGCGGAGAAGTTGTGAGAAAGGCAAGGAGTCCCGACAAGCCGGAGGATGAGAGGAAGTATAAAGGAGGTAACTGTGTGCATCGGTGGGTTTGTAGTACACCGAAGTGGTGAGGTGGGGCGGAGTGATAGTGACAACAATGTCAAGGAAATTAACAGAGACAGTGGAGATGTGAGAGGTGAATTGGATCGCAGGGTGGAAGTTGTTAATGAAATTAATGAACCTAGATAGGTCAACCTCTGGCATATCGGTGAGACCTATGCCATCATCGATGTATCTATGATACATCAATGGAAAAGGTCCAGGATACTGCTGCCACACCTGATACTCCAGGTAGCCCATGAAGAGGCAGGCATAACTGGGACCCATCTTGGTGCCCATGGCAACTCCACTTATTTGGTCAAAGAACTGTCCATTGAACTCAAAGGAATTGAGTCGAAGGACCAGTTCTGCAAG